>JANTQD010000063.1:20254-197986 GCA_032988205.1 Onygenales sp. PD_40 | reverse complement strand
GAGGGGCAAGTAAACCTGGGCGGGGGAGGTGGGGGTGGGGGGGGGTGGGTATTGCGTGGTGGGGGGGGAGGGGGGGGGGGGGTACAAGTGGTAGTTGTGAAGTTGTTACCTTCCACTTTGCGATAGCCAAGAGGCTCTCCGACGCATTCATTTCCCCTGCATCACGAATGTCAAAATGGCTCCTTTCGTCCTTCGATCCTGCCGTAGATAATTCGAGAAACATGCAGGATTGTCCCCGGCCTGTCCATCTCGGAAATTGCAGATCAATAATGCGGGGCGAGGGATTTTCTTCCCCCGGTCACTGGTCAGCTCTCTAAACACCAAAAAAAAAAAGTTCATCTGAGATCTTCATGTCGGACTCGTCCGGTCTGGAATAGCATGCCTGGCTAAACCAAGTGGGGGGCTACTCAGTGACGGTGCCATCCCAGACGAAGGTAGGGTACCCAAGCTCTGTCGAAGCTGGGTCAAATAACGTTGATCCATGCGCTGGGATGCAGACTTAAGCCATCAGCTGTTTGTTTCCTGTCAGTCGCACGTTTGGAGACCTGCATCTTGTTTCTGTCGATCGCTAGAAGTTAATACTGTTCGAGGAGGATACCCTGGAGCGATGCGGCACGGCGATATTAAGGGTCAACGATAGCTGCGGAATCACCATGGACAGAGTCGACAATTGTATTCTTCCTATTTTCCTCCGCGGAAGCCCGATGCTTTCGAAGAACGAAACACTGGTCGGAAGTGAGGGCCAGCGTTGCATCCCCAGAAGTTGGCAGCGGCCCACGCATGAAGAAATCATATTTCTGCGATAAGAGGGTTGGTTGATAATTATCAACCGCCAAGAAGGGCTTCAGTCGTCGTCGCATTCGATGGCGCCGCCAAGAACAAGCTTGTTTTGGCGACCAAAGTTGAAGACACCTTCTGTCGCGGGTGCCCGCCGGCCCATGTGAACAACTGCTCTCTCGGATCCTTGACGCTTGATGGTGTCGCCGCACCAAGCCGATTGATACGTTAGATGGCGCGATCAACACCAGATATATTCTATTTCCCGGACCGATCTCCGGCGCAATGCAGCATAAGGATTTGACAAATTGAGGATATTGCCTGCCTCAGAACATGAGCTTGGAATGCCAGGCGCCAAAACGTCAACGTCGATCTCTCGCTGGGGCTGTTGTTTCAAGCAAGAGAAGAGATACGGGACAGGGCTGTCGGCCAAGTGTTCCACCCCACATTTTGTTGGATCTAGAATTTGGCGATACCACGCTGTTTGGCAGGTGACTGCTGCAATGCGAGCCGTGCCCTGTTGATATCAGGACGCATGAAGGCTTCCGGTAACCATGTATCCTTGGCGGGTATGCACCCCCCCCGGGCACATGTCCAAGATGGAGATACCATGTGGTTGTATGTACCGATTTTGATCTTCCTTGCAGATTGGTTCACGAGGTGTGCGCTCAGACGGGGTTAATCAACAGAATAATGTGAGGGGAACCATAAGTTGGTCTGTCATGTGTGATGTGGTGCCCTGTCCTTATGTTCTATCACCATGTGTGCGGTGGCACCATCGGGGGCCCAACGCGGCAAATATTGTACCACCAGATAAAACCCTGACTTTCATTTGGCCAGCATCAGCCCCATTCCGAACCTCCCGGCCATGCCCAATATTCGTTGCCTGACGAAGTCAGCAGCTATGTGACCTTTCCAACAGAGGCTGTTCCGGTTATCGAGTCGGTTCAGATTTTCTGGCCCACCAACCTCAAGATGGGTCGATGGCGAGTGAGTATCTGGCGAGATATTCCAAAGGACAGAGAGACTGCTGTACAAAGAGTTCCAACAACCACGCGGCCTTTGATGGTTGGAGGGCGCGATGCAGCCCGAGTCTACCAATATCAAAACGATTGATAGAGGAACCGGCCAGCGGAAACGAAGGGGTGAGGTCGTCACCCGCCGTGCCACGTGATATCAGACGCTCCCCCCTTTCCTTACCCCTTTTTGTCACTCATTCTCTGTTTACTGTCAATTGCTTCTGTTGGTATACTCACCATTGGTGACCCTATCTTATCCTACAAAGCCTAGGGCTTCTATCCTGAGAAAGCCCGGCCCTTTTTTTCGGCTCCGGAGCATAAAGTCAACTACCATATTAACCTACCAATACCTTCCATATAGTACCAGTACCAGTACATCCTCTAGGATTTGCTGAGCACTGTATGTAGGTTCATGTTGTATTCCGAATCTTTTATCATGATAGCTTCATGGATGCCATACGTAGCACACAATAATATGACAGACTAAACAGTTTCTTTCTGCTATACCCGGCATGAAAAGGGGAATGAATTCAAACCACACCGGAGCCACAAGGATAGGGTGTTAACAGTTGATGGAGGGACGACGCTACCCCTTACAACAGCCTAATGTATGAAGCGATATTCCGCATCTTTAGTCCTGATGCCATTAATCCCTACCATACTATATACATAACATCATCCTCATCCCTCATTTATCCAAACATTATATACCGAAAAAAAAAGAACGCAAAAAAACAAAACAAAAAAGAAGCTGATCTATCCAGTAGCCAACTTCTTCAACCCCGCCTCATCCCCATTAAACTGATCCGCATCCCCACCAAACTCATACGTATTAGCATACTGCCAGATGGTATGGAACGGCCAGCCGCCCATGGGCGTGCCAGGGCTATCCGCCCACCTCGCCATGACCAAGGGGCAAGTCTCGGTAAACGCACTGCTGTCGCCCGTGCACGACGACCACCAGCTAGGCGACGAATAAATCATCGGGTACCGCCCGGTGTTGCCGTGGTAGGTGTCGACGAATTCCTGGATCCATGCAACCATCGAAGCGGCGCTGAGTCCGTAACACTGCTCGCCGCTTGGGCTGGCTTCGATGTCCAGCATGCCGGGGAGGGTGATGCCGTCGTTGCTCCAGCCGCCGCCGTGGGCGAGGAAGTATTCGGCCTGCTCGGAGCCGCTGCTGGAGGCTGGCTGGGCGAAGTGGTAGCCGCCGCGGATTAGGCCGGCGTCGGTGGCGCCGGGGTAGTGGGTGTTGAAGGATGGGTCGATGTAGCTGGTACCTTCGGTGGCCTGGATTATGGGGCGCGATTAGTTGGGTGGAATTATCAATAGGGATGGGAGGTTTCCGGTCGAACCTTGATGATGACGAAGCGGGCCCCAGAGGCATATGCGCCAGCATAATCGACGGTTTCTTGCCAATGGGAGATATCAAAGCCCTGGACTTGGGCGCTGGCTATGCCCAGGGAGGCCGCAATGGCGGCAGCGCTGAGAGTGTACTTCATAATGTTGCAGTGTATGTATGTGAAGTTGAATGTATGGGACAGGATGAGCACTGATCGTCTGAGAATCCGATAGCTGCAAGGAAAACGGCGAGCTGGCGTGGGTTGCCATTTATATAGCAGTTGGAGATGATCGTTCCTGGATGGACCGATTGCGGCTCGGGACTGCTAGTACATGGGATCCGTGGATCAATGCGGAGGCCCCCGACCAGTCCTGCTATTTAACGGAACACAGGCGCATTGTCCTACAGCCTATCAAGACAAGCGCCAACGGCACAATGCAGAGAAAACGTGACATTCTGGTGTAACTATCTCGGCCCGCCCTGTGTCTAGAATACCCAGATTATTGGGCTGGCTGGGTCCTTCATGTGAAGGGGAAGGCTGGAAGCACTGCACAGCCATAATTAAATGGAGAGTCCTAACGGAGGTGATCGACATTGAAACCAAACGTCCCTTTCCTTCGAGATTCGAGACTCTCGAGAGATTGTGGTTGTTTCACCGGCCGGCGTTGGAGGCGGGGTGACGAACGGAAGATGAAACATCTTTGGTCCTGTTTCGTTTCGAGCCAGAGAGTCGATAGAGGGCCCTGTAGGCTGTGGAGCTGTCCGTTGTTCCGTCATCCTGTCCACGGTACTGACGGCCATGGGCAGCGGTTGCCAGTCAAAATGGGATATCATAATGTGCACGTTAGCCCCCCACATTGACCAGGAACAGGGTGGCTTCAAGCTTGTCATGGACGGCTCTCTCTAGCCTTCTTTTTAACTCCTCTACAGTCGCCGAGGAAATGTTGAAGAATGCTCCAAAGTCGTTCATGCCGCCAGTTTTTAGCAAGCTGTCTGCTGGGGATAAACCCGTCTTCTCCTCCGACTACCCAATAGCGCTGTCACAGGCTCAGCGCTTATTCTGAACGGTCCAATTTTTTCATCCTCGCCGCCTTGAACGGAGATTCAAGATAGCAATCCTATCCTACAACACGTTGATGGATGGATGGCTGTTGTTGAATCCTTGATAGTTATCGACCAACAAATCAAGCTTTCCGGCACACGAGGGGATGTGGCTTTTTGTGGCTTACGGTGTGGTCGGCCCCCCCAACGTTTGGTCTGGTTCACCCCTGAAACTCGCAAAGCTAAAAGCCTAACTTAAAGCCGGTCCTACTTTAGCTCCATTGGCATTGTTTCGGCCATCCGACTTTTCCTTCCAAGTTCCTTGATGCTCCGTGCCGTGGGCGGGAAGAGAAAGTTGGAGGGCGGGGGAGAGGCTTGTTTTGACAACGCAGAGACCCCGGCCCTTGTAATCTTCAGTAGTTCGGCTAGCCGATGTAACGGCAGGGTCGATATCGCTAAACATATCAATTATGAGTTAGGAACCTTGGATGGACTGGTGCAGATCCGATGCATGCATCCTCTGGCCGATCGCAGTCGCGCGGATTTTCGGTGGAGTCCGAGAGACGGGCCTGACCTGACGGGTTGGGATGGAGTGGTTTCTGCAGATGTTGACTTTCATAAAGGGGGGTCAATGCCGATGATGAATGTTGGGAAGTAAATTAAGGGTTGATAAGAATGATAGGAGACATAGATCGAAGTATTATATATCCAAAATAGAGGCTCCAAACAAAAGAGAACCCTGACCGGCTCCAGGAGAATGTCGATAAGTATCCAAAAAATATTATTACAAAATAGTAGTTCAAGAAAGGCCAGTATGAAAGAAATGACAACCCAACCAACCCGTTAGAGTTCCAAAATCTCCAAAAGAAGAAACAAAAGAAACCATCCAAAATTCAAAGGAGCGTAAAATTCCCCTACGACCTCCCCACAAACCCGGAATCCTCAAACATATCATCCCCCTCCCCCTCATCCTCCTCAACCAAAATCTCAATCCCCGAATCGGGCCTCCGCCCGCCCCTCTTCCTCTTCTTTCCCCTCTGAACTTCAACATTCACAAACCTATCGCAGGACGGCGTAATAGGCTCGCTCCCAATTACCGCAAACCCGTCTCTATTATTCATAGCACTGCCCTTACCGTCGCTATTCCCACTCCTTGCTGCATGCTCATCCCCATTCGAATCCTCATTATTGCTGTCCCCAAGACTGCTTGGACTTCCAACTCCCACGCCACTCGCATACAACGCTGACATCCCTTGTTCCCACTCCACCAGCTCCCTAACCGTCGCGCTGGCCCTTTCACGCGCTGTGTGGATCGTCTCTCTCGAAAATAGCCGTTGCAGGGAATCGAGCCGCGATTGTAGACGCGCTTTATCCACGCGGAGAGTTTGGATTTCGGATTGTGCTTCCGTGAGCGCGTTGGAAAGCAACGACAGGCGAACATTGATTGCCCCAAGCTGTTTCTCATGGCCCTGCGCCTGTGCGGTGATGGTTTGCTTGTGTTCCGCCTTTAGCTGTTCGATTTGTAATTCTAGCGTGGAGAGGGAGGCTGTGCGTTGGTCGAGGAGTTTCTGGAGTTCGTTGCAAATATCTGTCCGCGAGAGGAGGGAACTTTCCAGCTCTGTAATTTTTTGGCTGGACTGATTGTTTGTTTCGCGCAAGGTTGAGTTGGCAGATTGTAGTTCGGCTACCTTTTGCGTGGACGCAATTGTGTCGTCCTCTAGTTTCATATTGAGGTCCTCGAGGATCTTCAGGTCCGCTCTGTACCGTTCGATTGCGTTGTTGAGACGGACTTTATCAGTTTCCACCGCGCTGATTTCATGTTCTAGTTTCTGCATCTTCATGCGGAGATGCAGCATGTCTTCAGCCATGGAGTCGCTGGCTTCTTCAAGGGCTTTGTTCTTTTTGGATGTCTGCTCTAGTCGGTGTAATGTATTGTTGAATTGGTTGCGCAATGCGGTTTCTCGATCTGTGCTGCCAGCCGCTTGTTCTTGCGTTGATGCCAGGTCTTGAACTAAGCCATTGATGCGAGCAACAAGTACGTCGATAATTTGTTTCCAATTCGATAAGTCTCCGTTTGCTGTTTCGCCGGGCACTGCGCGCTCGAGTTCGATCCTGGCTAATCTGAATCGCGTACTCATGCTTGCGAGAACTTCAGCCGCGTTGTTACCATCAAATCCATGGCTGGAGAGGTCTTTTGATACCGTATCAAGGGCTGCAGTAGCCTTAGATTCCCGAGTAACCGCTTTGCGCAATGTCGTGATGATCTGTGGTAGCAAATTTGGCGGAGGCGAAGCAGAGCGAGATATTGGGTGCTCGGGTGCCTCTTTGGGACCAAGGAGTGACCGCCATTCCTTGAACAGAGCGCGCTTTTCACGTTTCATATTTTCCAGTTGCGCATTTAACGAATCGTTGACAGCTTGTTGCTCCTCATCTTGAAGAGCGATTTGCGTTGACGCATCTGACGTGAGCAGTTGCTGCCTCGAGGAAACGCGCGATGGAATCGGACTCGACGAAGTAGTGATCATATCCGGATCCATGGTGATATCATCACCAACGAAAATCATATCCTCATCTTCATCATTGACAGCGCCGACACTTACAGAGGCAGAAGGAGTAGCCTCCTCAAACCCCCTCAACAAACCCTCCAGCTCCCCAATCCTCGCTCTCGCCCTCTCAAGCTCCCTGACCCTTTCCGGCGTACCGGGCACACGTATACTCCCATTCCCATCCTCTGCCTGAGCCTCCGCCTTCACAGCCCTCAACGCACTCAGTTCCTCTCGTAACTTAACTAGCTCCTCTTCCTTCACCTTCTCCTCTCGCTCCTTCACCCGCTTCCGCTCGGTAATATGGTTCATCTCCTCACTAAGTCCGAAGCGCGCAATGCGCCGTCTGGCCCTTGGATTGAGGATGGCGCTGCAAGATAGGAATTGAAAGGTTTGGGTTTCGCTTGGGAGAGGGGGGTGCTCGTATTTTACTTTGCTGTCGTTGCCATCAGCGTCGGTACTACCGAAGGTAGGCGCTGATCGACGACGACGGGCTCTTTTTGCAGCGTGTTGATGTTCATGATCACGGGAAGAAGATGAGTCTGCATCCGCTGCCCCAATTCTTGTCCGTTTGATTGCTGGCGTCAAGCCGGTTGACAGACTGCAATTACTGTCGTCTAAATCGTTTGAAATGCGATCTATGGGCGGTCCCGGATCCGAGAAACGGACTCTTTTCACCGTTTTGCCTTTTCTGGAAGGCGTTCGAGGTTCCATTTCTGCGGAATGATGGGAGAGAATACCGCCAAGGACAGAGGGTGGTTGCTGGCTGTTGCTCTCCACAAGCGTTGGTGAGGAAGCACATAAGTCAGAGCTAGATCTACTTGCTCTGCTCTTGCTTCTAGTAACCCTTTTGGAACCTTTGGCTGCGCAGTCACGTCTTATGGGTGATTGCTAAAAGCTAGCTCCCTCTTGTTCAATCTGATATTGTATGAGTTAGTAAATTGGCCATAATACATCTAAGAGGTTAAATAAGCCATTGAGATGATGGGTACATAGACCATTGGCGCGATGAAAGGATACAAGCGCTATGAACAACATGAAATGAAGACGTGACCAAAGACAAAAATAACAAGCGAACAGCTGCATAATTGCTCGAAATAATATTGAAAAAACGACGAAAATATACTCCATTACTCACCTATATCCAAAAACCTATTTCTTTCCTTCAAGGCCTTCGATGTGATACCTTATCACCAGGCAATAATACACCGTTTTATAAGTGTAAATGCATGTACCTCCAACAGGGAATCGAAGAGCTGCAGAAGGAGAGCCGAATGGATGGAAAAGTCAACCAACAAGAAGAGGAAGAAAATGCGCAGGCAGCAACGCGTGGAGATATATATTCTTCGGCTAGAAGCCGATCCCTCAAGTTTCGAATCGGGGAAAACCAAAACAAACCTAGCGAGTGGGGAAGGGTAGAGCAATCGAAGGCCGACGCGTCGTTGGTTATGGATATTTTGCTGGTGAAAGAATCTCGTGCAGCAGTCGGGGGGATGGCTGTAAACAAACAAGCCGTCGGACAAAAAAGCAAGACGCGTTGGACGCTTTGAGAGTTTCTACACGTCGAAAATGCACGGCTTGGAAGTGGGGACGAGAGAGCAACGACCGACCGCGCCAACAATGATAGGGAATATGCCGATTCAGCACCTACGAACAGCTGGAGAAACTGCTCCAGCCAACTTGTTTTGTAATTCTTTTCAGTAGTTATGATGAGGATACATGGATTCAATGGACGAGCAGCAAATTCAACGCCTGAGGTTCAATATTGCCCGATTGGGCTAGAGGTAAACAACATGCCCAAAGCGGCACACCAATCGGATCGCGTCCTGCACCGCAAGATATCAGACCGCTGAGAACAAGACGATGAGAATCATGAGATGGATCGGATATCGTTCGCTTGTCATTACTGATGCCACGCCTATAGCCTAGTTCCTTTGTAACTTCTCCCGCTGCGCCCTCAGACTCGCCCTCTTCGCCTTCTGAACATGCCATCTATGCACAACCTCCCCATCCACCAGAATCCGCAACTCCTCCATACTGCTAAACACCATGGCCACCTCATAATTACCAACGGGCAACTTCAAGAGCTCCTCCATATAGTACGCCAATTCGCTTGCGATCGTCCTCGGATTGATGACACCGCGCCTTCCAGCTCGCAATGCACGGAACCCTTCATGATCCAGCAGGTGATGGTCCTCGGGGTACGGCGGGGCCGGGGTGTGGATGTTTAGGTCCAGAGTGCCTATTTTGATATTCCGCGGTTTCGGCGGCGACAGTGGTTCCTCGTCATTGCCACCGTCATTGCCGCTCCTCTTGTGATAGGCCTCGTGTAGCCACGGTCCGTATTCCAGGAGATCATGCAGTAAGTACTTGAATGCCCGGACAGTCATGGACGGGTCATCCCCATTCGACCAAAAGCCCGACCTAAAAAGCCTCGCACCAGTAATGTGCAGTGATATTTCAACCGTGTCGACATATCTTGCAACGGCGGGGATAGATGTCCAGCCGGGCCGGAAGAACATTTCGCTCTGGAGATGGATGGTGCCCTTGTAGAGCAGTTTGCGGCGTGAGAGCAATGCTAGCACCTCGGCGCGTATTTGGCGGCTTGCAAGAAGGAGGGATGCGCTGGGGATTTGGGGCGGTTCATTCGGCCAGAAGACGCACTCATTTTCAAATGAAGTTTGGAAGTAGGCGTTCATGCCCCTGGACACGCCAACGGGGTAGCCGAAGGGACCCCAAATACCAGGGTGCTCGACGTGGCTTGGGGGTTGGGGAGGGGGGGTCTCTTCGTATATCATTAGATCATATATCATATGCCGTAGCTCGAGTGGAAGGGTGAAGAAGTTTGTGGACAGCATTGCCTTGGTAGTAGCGGGCGCAGAGTTTTGCAGAGACAATATATCTACGTGTGGTGAGTTATGTCAAGATGTGTTAAAATACTTAGGACTGTGCGGGCCTCTAAGGACTGATTGATCCTTTGAAAGTTCGACAAGATGCCACTGAGAGCACACAGAAACCAGCCGAGCCAAAAAGAATTGAGGTTGTAAGTGTTAAAAATACGCAGTGCGCATGGACCTTGAGTGTGCAAATTGGTTGCAGAGCCAGACCCAGCGAGTTTTAGGTTAAATATATTTTATATTGCGACCTTGAGTTCATCAGAGTCAATATGGAGCAGACCGGATTGGAGATAGTACGTTCACGTGACTTGGGATAGGTCTTGCCGAGGTTCATTCTGTTCGTGTCCCTATCTTTAACAGCGACAAGGATGAGCTGGACACTGGGACAAGCGGGATAGGATGAAGCTCGAGCTCTCATTACAACTCTAAGCATCATGGACTCGCAGTCACTTTCTCTCGTTACCCGGATACAGTGCTGCTCGACTAACCCGCAGTGACAGTCGTCCTGTCAGCTCCACCATAACTACACGTCTCTTGAGCTAACATGTGAAGCCATTCCAGTTAGATAACGACTTATATCCCTTTAGACAAGAACCTTCTGCTGGCTCTGTTCATTCATCTTGGTTATCCCAGATCCTCCATATCTACGCCTCCACCCTTTCTCCTTGGCTTCAACCCGCAGACTCTCCCTCGCAAGCATGGCATCACCACTTTTCACAGTCCAGCGGCCGGAGGGCTCAGTCACCTGCACCCAGCCACAAAAGGCCGTATACCTGCTTACCTTCAACTTCGCACCGGATAACCGTATGACCGCGGATTTCTGCCAGGCGATGATACTTGCGCTGGATATCGTCCAATTCAAGTACCCCCCAGGAGTTGTCGTGACCACCTCCGCCATCCAAAAGTTCTATTCCAATGGGCTGAACCTCGAGCAAGCTATAGCAACCAAGGGATTCTTTGAAAACAATTTCTTTGCCCTTTTCAAGAAGCTTTTGACGTTAGTTTGCCCATCGCCGTGTTTTCCTCTTATGTTCTTGTTTCTTAGACCGCGCCGATGCTAATTATAATTTCGTTTCGCAATATACAGTTACCCCATGCCCACCGTAGCCCTGGTAAATGGCCACGCCTTCGCCGGTGGCTTCATGTGTTCCATGTACCACGACTTCCGCATCTTCAATCCCTCGCGCGGCTTCCTCTGCCTAAACGAGGTCCACTTCGGCGCCAACCTCAAACCTGCCATGTCCTCCATCTTTCGTGAGAAAATCGCTACCCCAAACACGTACCGGACTATAGTGCTTGAAGGATACAGATTTGGTGGCAAGGAGGCCCTCGAGAATGGTATTGTGGATGGGCTGGGTGGGTTGGATGAAGTGCTGGCGTTGATTGAGAAGAGGAAGCTGACGAAGTTGCCTGCTTCGGGTGTATATGGGCAGCTAAGGGCGGGAATGTTCCCAGAGACTATGGGGCTGTTGGAGAGATGTGCGGATGATGATGCGCTTGCGCTTGCGGAGCTGGAGAGGGATGCGAAGGAGAAGGAGAATGGGGGGAGGAGAGTAGAGGAGTGGGCCAAGAGGGGAGGGAAGGCTTCGAAGCTGTGAGCTGTTCTGGGAAGTTTCGAAATGTATTTTTTTTTGTTGTAGGAGCCTGACGCTAGTATTTGTATTTGACTGTTAGATCTAGATACGATAGACTATGACTTTCGCATAGCTGCTGAATACTTTAGTTTTGGAACCAACTTCCACCATAATTCTGGACGCAGGCAATATACCCCAGATGAAGAAACCCGTAACTATAAGGCTTCATGATACCGTTGTGTATGGCGGAGTGAAGATATCAAACATGTATGCGCCAAGGGAGGACAAGAGTGGTGGTGACGATGATGTCATGTCACGCTAATCTCCAACTTCAACCAGCTTCAACATCTATTTATCAACAAACCCGTCCGCTAGGTTCATGGTGCACGAAGTGAGAATTCATCCCTCTATAAACGTGATATTAATTAGCTTACCCAAATCTCTAGGATGAACCCCGACCCATCGATTGATAAAAATACGGAGGATGCTGAACCCCCTCCACAGCACATGGGCATCCCGACGCCAACAACAATGGGCGACGAAGTAGACACAACTTCAAAGGGCCGGCCTCCTCTTCTCCTTGTACCGTCAGAGATCCTATATCTAATTTTATCCAATCTCCCGGCCCCATCCCTCGTCTCAACATCAGCGACATGTCGCTCTCTCCGCAAACACGCACAGGCCGACATCCTCTGGATGCCCCTCGTCAACAACAACCTTCCAACCCCCCTCACCGATCCCGCTCCATTCCCCTCCTTCCGCGAACTATACGCCTCCCAATTCCCTATGTGGTTCGTTGCTCGCAATATGATCTGGATATCCGATGCCAAGGACACCGGCAAGCTCATGATCGCCCGCTATAACCCTAGGAGGTGCCAAATCGAAGGGTTCCGCGTCGTCGCAGCACACAGGATTCGCCAATTTGAATCATGGACGTATGATCGGGACGTTCTGATCCACTCGTTTAAACCGCAGGTTAGTTTGTGGATGGGCGATCCCGTTCTGGAACTCGCAAAATCCACTCCGCCGCTATCAAGGAAGCCGTATGAAGACTGGCGAAGGAACGAGATCCGAATGCCCATGGCCACGGAGGCGCAGCGGATTTTCAATTCTTTTATGCTGTGCAAGAAAGTTACCGCTGAAGAGGATGATACCGATATATCTGTCTGGCCACCTCGTATCATACCATCCGACTACCGCGCCGATGTATCGTATGAGAGATATTTATCCTTCCAGGCACAGGAAGATAAGCCACAGCGTTTAGAGGAGGTTTGTGAGTCGGCATTTAGACTTAAACGGTGGATGCGGTTTGGGAATCTGGGGACAGCGTTTGATATCGGCACGGTTAGGGATGGCATTTCGACATACGGAACGCTGCGGCGGGAGCTGTACACGCCTACGAGGGAGAAACCCTATCAGGGTATCTGGGTGGGCGATTATTCAGGCCATGGTTCTGAGTTTCTGCTGGTTTTGCAGCGGGATGGTCACTCGCTGTCCGGGGACGAACATGCAACTAGTGAGAATGCGGATACGGTGGATGATTCGTCTAGTTCCACATATTCCACATCGCAGGATTCGTCCATGCCCCTGCCTAGCGGAAGGCTAGAAGCTATCAAACTAACTGGGGATCCGAATGTACCTCGAGGCGAAATCACCTTTTATGCAGATGACATTGGACAGGGGGGGTTAATTCGCATTGCTGACGAGGAAATTTTCCGAGGAGCACGCGTTGTCCATAGTAAAGGACATATCGCGTCGACGAATTTTAGGGACGGTAAGATCCACTTCTAACGGCTGCAGCAAATCACCCGCATACGGCTTTTTAGTTTGCACACTTTTATTAACATCTACTGTTCCTCCCCCGCAGACAAATTTATCCCATCGCAGCTCCTCCTCATATCCCATGACTGCATGGCACACTTCTGGGAGGAGTTGAAACATATATCGTACTACCGGCGCGTGGACCTCGACGCGCTTATCATGCAGGATTTGGATTGAATTTTGGGCTTTATCAAACCATTCTGGGCTTTCTCTTCATAGTTTACATTTCTGGCCTTTCTCGTCCTGGTTGGATGGATCGTGACAAAATGGGACTCACGAGGATCGGGACCTTACGGCAAGCATTCGGACCCTTTGAGCTTTACAGTTTGGAAGCTAATAACTTTTTCTTGCTAGGACGATGGTGCTTTCGTATGTCTTTCTTGGACTGACGTTTATACGCCTAAGATTATGGACACGGCCTGTTTGATTGATACCGTTATATTTCTTTTTAATTCTCTATGTTTTATTCTTATACCCAACTGTATCGAGGTTGCATAAATTTGCTATAATAGGAAATAGGAAGATACTCGAGGAACAGTCTTCCTAACTTTCTAGAGTTATCCTCACCGTTCTCATCACCCCCCCACCCCCCCACTCCCCTTTTTTTTGGCATCACGGGACTAATCTGGGCGGCTCAACCTTATGAGGATAAACCCATTCCATCTAGAGATCAAATCAACGGCTATTTCATAGTGAGTTCAGGTGTGACTTGCAACAACTACACACAAATGCCCTTTCTGTCCTCCTACTTTCTGCGAGAAAAGTCGTTCGCTTCCAACGTCACCCAGTTCAACGCCTCGACAACGGCAACGAAGAAAGGAAAACTAGAAAGAACACACGATGGAACCTACTTACCCATCCCTTAGCTCCTTACGGATGAGCAGATCTAGCCCTCTCACATGGATCGAGATAAGGCGCACCCTCGATGAAACGTGCATTGAGCAACTAACTCTACCGGAGCATGGATTAGGTCGATACATACATATAGCTGGGACATAACTTACTTTGATTTGAAAAAGTGTGCCGCAATGCCCTGCAGATTTGGGGCTATCTATCAGGTGGGTGGGTTTCTTTATTCCTGCATTTAGTTATTTCACCACATCTATCGTCCAGAAACCACACCCATATTTAAAACAAATTTCTCCAAATTAACAAAAAAAAAACTACCAACCCCCAGGGGCGAAATATAATATAGCCTAATGGCCTCCTGAGAACTACCAGATACGACGAAAAAACAAAAACCCCTCTGCATTATCCTTCTGCATGTACCTACACGCACCATCCCCCCGTAGTAGTACGTACCACCTTCAACGTCCCTTTATCCGATAACCCATGGGCGCAAAGTTGCTTTTTAAAGCCAGCCACTACCCCATACGACTACTGGTGGAGGCCCTAGGGAAATAAATCCTAGAGCCTCGAAACTATGTAGGCCGCTAATTTGATAACACCTGCGAGACTGCCTCCTGGCTGTCAACTATATGATGGGAAATAGAAAAAAGGAGGGGGGGGGGTTACGCATCTCCGTCCGGAAATGATACTGGGGATGGATGGATATCGTTTTACCAAAGAAAGGAGAGAGGGAGGGAGGGAGTGAAATATGTGTAGCAATATATTCCCTAAGCTTTGTGAGAACTAGAAGATTCAAGTCAGAAATGTGTTTGTTATGTGTTATCCTCATTACATGTAGGAACTGTACCTTTTCTATACTTCTTATTATTTAGAGAAAGAGTAAGAGTGAGAGTGAGAGTTGGGGATATAATGCAACTAACTAGCTGAGCTAAGTTAACTAACTAGGCAATCATTTCGGATTAGGCATAACAAACGGGACGAAACAAATGAAATATAATAATAATAATAATAGACAGAAAGGAGACAGAAAGGAGATGAAAAGGGGAGAGGAAGAAAGGAGATAAGGGAAAGAAAGGGAAAGAGAAAGGGAAAGGGGATAGGAAAGAAAATACATTTGTAGGCGGCCAGGGTGGCTGGTTGGCTGGTTAGTTGGGTAGGAAGGACATGTATGCATGTGGGATGGGGTGGTGTATGTATGTATATATGAGGGGGGAAATAGATAGAAGGGAGGTGGGGGGGAGGGGAGCTGATGGTGGGTAAGAAAGGTGATGACGGATGATATAAGCCCCGAAATTTTCAAAATAGAACGCGGTGGTCCCCCCCCTGCTTTTAAATCCTGTTTTTGGTCTCGTTTTCTCCCATTCCTTCCCTTCCTTTGCATATGCTCTTTTGCTTCTCATGCGTGCAGACATGCTTCCAGGGGATTGAATCATGATTCGGTTTCCCTCCCATTTTCCGCATGAAACGTTCCCTTTTATGAAGGAGGGTAGCCTGCTAGACATCCCGCCGCCCTATGCATGATTTATCATGTCTGCCCATCCAACCACACCACAACTACTCCCTACCACCACCACCACCACCACCACCACACAACCACAACCCCATCAACGCCTCCGCTCAAAATACCCACTCGACCCCAGCACAGCAACGCTCTGATCCATCACCCACTCGCCAATGCCCAAATAGTTTTCCACCCACTTGTTCACCTGCGGACTATCGGAGATCTTTTGTGAATTGAGGCTGGGGCTGAGGAATGTGTTTCGTTCCAACGTCCCACTGGGTCCCGACGACACGGGGGGGGAGGGGGTGGCGGTGGTTGGTGCCGGGGTCTGTGACGCGCGGTGGATTGGATGGTATGCGCAGGGCAATATCCGTTACGCATTCATTCCCAGGCCGGAACGGACCAGACCAGGCCAGTCCCCTGTGTACCCCGTGTCGCGGCAGTGGGGGGAAGAGGTGGGTTCTTGTCAGCTGTGTGCTTGTTGCGGGGGGGGGGTTGGAAGTATTTGTATTTGGGGGGAAGGGGATGTTGAATAACTGTGCTCTAGAGAACTGAAGGGAAGGAAAGGAGGGTATTTACGTGAGGCCCGTTGATCGTTTGATGCCAGCGAGGAATGCGGAGACTAGGCAGCGGTGTTAGCGGGTGGAAGTAGATTGGAGATGGAGATGGGGATGGGGATGAGAAGGCGTACGGAGAACGGCATCGAAGGCGTAGTGGGTTAGACGTCCGACCTGGGGATATTCTGTTAGCACTGCTGTGTGTGGAGGGAGAGAAGCAGAGGGAGGGTGTATATACCACCATGGTGAATGCGGTGTGGGGGAGGAAATTAGGAGCGGGAGTTGGAGGCGGTTTATGTTGGAGAACCGGAGAGCGGTAATGTCAAGGCGTCGGTGAGGACGCTGGGTATCTGGGAGAAAGTAGCTGAGGAGAGGAATATAGCTTGTGTCGTTGAATATCGTCGTCGTCGTCAATATCAAACCAAGATGGATGTAGCTGTCTCTATCGATGATGTCGTCGTTGCCCGAGTGATTAGGTCAGCAGCAAATCACGTGGTAGGTCCTGCTGAGTCAGATGTTAGGTAAGGGTCTGGCCCGCCCCACACTAACCTTATTGCAGCCTAGTGGATCCTGTGACATGCCAAGCCCGCGCTAGGCCCAAAGCATCACGGTGGACGCGACCGGAACAACATAGATCCGGCTATCGATAAGAACTGCCCACTCTGGCCAATCAGGAGGAAGATGCCCCGCTATTGGTGGGGCATCTGCTGACATAATCTGTGATGGTTTTTCCGTTTTTGCGCTCACCGAAAACATTTTGGAAGAATTGAAGGAGATTTAGATGAGATGAGGGCGAGAAGAGGGAAATGAGAACGAGAAGAAGGGAAGCATGGAGATAGATAACTATTAGTATTCTGTATATCAGTTCGTTGTCTACTATGGGAGCAGCATAGCATCGCATACCTCTGTTTGTGTACTAGGCCTGACGTAGAGATTCGCTCACTACTAATTGACTGAGCCTGATAGTATTTTATATCTTCGTATCCCCCTCCATCTCCCCCTGAATAGCATCAAATAAATAGCTTCACTAGCTTCATCTGCACTCAATCGCCTCTTGCTGAAACGCCCGCCGCGCCCAATCCCACCCTGCGCCGCTACGCCGCCTTTTGACCGCCAGAACAGCCTATTTGCCGCCACGTATTGCCAATTTACCAACCACCGCTCCCCAACAAAACCCCCGCCGTCAGACACCGCAGATATTACCCAGCCGCCGCGAGTAAAATCTCTGCAAGCTAGGAATCCCGCCAGTGAGCTGCCCCTTTTCCGTCGACAGTCTGCCTGTCTGCTCTGACTAACCCTTGCCAACTCACTGCAGACTGCCCCTCCCCCCCACGCCAGCTGCTGGGAGAGAAAAGCCACCAAGAGGAAAAGAAAAGAAACACCGCCCGCATTTGCCAGCGACCAGGAAGCAAAGACAGCTGCTAGGAGTCCGTCTTCTGTCTGCTCCTCTTGCTTTCTCCTCTTCACTCCACAACAACAACAGTCTGTCCCCGTCCACTCCGCTATTGTGGCGTCGCGATCCCTCACCATGGCCAACTCCCTCGACCACCTCACAAACAAGATGAAGCTGGAATGGCATTCCAAGCTCAACTGCGACTTCCAGCCTGCTAAGAACTACCGTCGTACCTCCATTATCGGCACCATTGGTGGGTGGCCCAATCCTGTTTCCCCTCGTCGTGGTCCAGCCACCGCGGGAGGCGTCTACCCCATTTACTCAGACAGCTTTGCTAACCCTGGATTGCTGACAATTAGGTCCCAAGACTAATTCTGTGGAGTCAATCAATATCCTCCGCAAAGGTTTGTCATTGTTGCTGCGGGCTGGTGGGATTTATGTCTGACTGTGTTTCCAGCTGGCCTCAATGTCGTGCGCATGAACTTCTCCCATGGCGACTATGAGGTGAGATTCCCATCTAAGCTCTGAACCCCCTGTTAATAGTGCAGTTCAAGCTGACGATCTGCGTCTTGGCTAGTACCATCAATCCGTCATCGACCATGCCAAAGAGGCCGAGAAGAAACAGGCTGGCCGTCCCCTTGCCATTGCTCTAGATACTGTAAGTCATGTCCCTGTATATGCGATTGCTAGTCTCCATGCTGTTACGACATTGAAGCTGACATGAATTGTATAGAAAGGACCAGAGATCCGGACGGGAAACACCCCAAACAACGAAGATATACCAATCCAGGCCGGAACTGAATTGAACATTACGACTAATGATGCATACGCAACTAAGAGTGATAATAAGAACATGTTCGTCCTCTTCATGCGTACAAACTACCGAATACTAACCTTTCCAGGTATGTTGACTACAAGAACATCGCCAAGGTGATCACAAAGGGCAAACTTATATATGTCGATGATGGCGTCCTCTCCTTCGAAGTCATCGACGTCGTCGACAGCGAAACCCTGCGAGTCCGCTGCCTGAACAACGGCAACATCTCGTCTAAAAAGGGCGTCAACCTCCCCGGCACCGACGTCGACCTCCCCGCCCTCTCCGAGAAGGACAAGAACGATCTCCGCTTCGGCGTCAAGAACAAGGTCGACATGATCTTCGCCTCCTTCATCCGCCGTGGCTCAGACATCAAGACCATCCGCGAGGTCCTCGGCGAAGAGGGCAAAGAAATCCAGATCATCGCCAAGATTGAGAACCAGCAGGGCGTCAACAACTTTGATGAGATCCTCGAGGAAACCGACGGCGTCATGGTCGCCCGTGGTGATTTGGGTATCGAGATCCCCGCTGCCAAGGTGTTTATTGCCCAGAAGATGATGATTGCCAAGTGCAACATCAAGGGCAAGCCCGTCATTTGCGCCACCCAGATGCTCGAGTCCATGACATATAACCCACGCCCAACCCGTGCGGAGGTCTCTGATGTCGCTAATGCAGTACTCGACGGTGCGGACTGTGTCATGTTGTCTGGAGAGACTGCCAAGGGCAAATATCCCCGCGAGGCCGTCAACATGATGCACGAGACGTGTCTGCTGGCTGAGGTTGCCATTCCATATGTCAGTGTCTTTGACGAGCTGCGCAACCTGGCACCCAGACCCGCGGATACCGTTGAGTCGATCGCCATGGCTGCCGTCTCTGCCAGTTTGGAGTTGAATGCCGGCGCTATCTTGGTTTTGACTACCAGGTGAGTTTTTATTTTCTACCCCGTCTATCCTACCATATTCCTCGATTGATCTAACCTAACCCTTTTAATTTAATCAATTAGCGGGCACACCGCCCGCCTCCTCTCCAAATACCGCCCCGTCTGCCCCATCATTATGGTCACCCGCAACGAAGCCGCCGCTCGCGTAAGTCTCCTCCACCCAACCCCTTAAAACCCATCCCAAACTAACAAAACCCTTTCAAAAAATATCTAGTACTCCCACCTCTACCGCGGCGTGTACCCCTTCTACTTCCCCGAAAAGAAACCCGACTTCAACGTCAAGATCTGGCAAGAAGACGTCGACCGCCGCCTCAAGTGGGGCATTGGCAACGCGCTGAAGCTGGAGATCCTCTCCCAGGGAGACTCGGTCGTTTGCGTCCAGGGCTGGAGGGGCGGAATGGGCCATACGAATACTATCCGTGTGGTGCCTGCGGAGCCGGATTTGGGGCTTGCGAGGGATTAGGGGAATGTTATAAAATAAAAGGAGGGGGAAGGGAGGGAGGGAGGGAGGGAAGGTGAAAATGCATATTGTGGATGGATGTCTTTTGAATTATGTTGAGTTGAACTGAGTTAAACTGATGGATGAAGTGTTTTTGTGTGTTTTCATTCTATTGAAGCTAGTTGCCCCCCTTTTTTCTTTGAAAAAAAAAATTAATTTAATTTCTCTAGTTTTAATTTCTTTTCTTTCCTTTTCTTTCTCTCTTTTTTTTTAAAAAGGTTAGTTGTCCTATTTACCTTACTCTTTCTCTTTTATATACCTATAATTGATATATCTTCTTTACCTTATCATGGCCATAATCTTCTCCGATATACATGTAGTATACTCAGTTAAGTTGCCTACCTTACTTACCCTTCAACCCAAGCCAGGACTAAATGGGAAAAACCTAAGCATAAAAGATCGATAGGATGGGCAAGGTGAATGCTGAAGGAAAAGGAACTGGAAAAGGAGTAAGAGTTGGATATATATAAATATGCCTATAGATAACTAAATAACAATTATTTTCGTCCTAGCAAGCAGCCTGAAAGCCATCAGACATATTCCACATGCATCATGGCTGACTAGACAAAACCGTGTATAGAAAAAAAAAAAAAAAAAAGAGAGAGACGAGGAGGGGAAAATATAGGACGCGGATTGAATGTAAACCTGTGATCATGTAACTATGTAGGTATATGTAGTACCTTACCTGCCGATGGATCATGTGTGATATTTGACATCTCCAGGAAAATCAGTAGTTACCTAGTAAAGTAAAAAAAGGAACGAACGAACGCTATCAATATATAACTACATGACATGAGTGAGTAATTTCTTGAACTACATAGTTATTTTATGTAGTCCCAACGCCCCCATCCACCCCATCCTCTTTATTAGTATCGACATTTTCCCGCTCCCGCCCCTTCAGGCGCAGACTGCGTCGGTCCATGTTCGTGACTTGGAACTGGTGCCATGAACTATATAGTCATAATCTATCAGTAGCTGCGCAAATATATGGATAAATACAATTAAGGGAGAAAAAAACTTACTTCGGCGCATGTAACACATATCTCGCCATCGCCTCCCGGAACCGACTCTTATACTCCTTCGGACTCGTAACCGTCGGCCTATTCTTCCCACCCCCAGCAAACCCGCGATCCTTAATCCACGACTCTAGCTTCTTATCCCACGTGTACGTGCGTATACAATCGATAATCCCCACGACTAGCTCCTGCCGGTTCTCATCAATGGCAATCATGAGCGAGTAGTCCATCACGTTCTGCCGGGCCAGGAATAACGTGTCGTTCCACACGCTCTGGCTGAGGAGTTTTTTCGAGTGCTCGCGCGTAAAGAGGGGACTTTCGTAGATGAATTCTACCATGTTTTCGTCGAGCAGGACTTCGTTGCGTTCGCCTGTGCTTTGCACCTTGCGGTTACGCATGGAGCCTTTGAGGTCGAAGATGCGGGTTGGGTTGCGGTCGTAGAAGAGGTTTTCCATTAAAAGCAGGAACCAGTTGAATTCTACGCCGGTGACTGGGTTTTTGATGATGACCTGGTAGAAGCCGAACATCTTGGCGATGGCTGAGGGAAGTTCATGGAAGAGGGCTTCTGACATAATTTGGAAGTAGGCTGGGGCAAATTTTAGGAAGGCTTGTGTTTCGATGGTTGAGAGGGATTTGAGGATGAAGCGGTCATCGAGCGTCTTGAGGAAAAGGGATTTGGTCTTGCCGCCTCGCGAATCCCATTTCATGCAGCGGGAGAGGGACTCGACGATGCGGTCGGAAACACCGCATTTTCGGCGGAGGGCATCGAATTGCTCGGCGTAGAAGACTTTACAGAGCATCTTGGCCTGGCCTTCTTGGAACTGGTATTTCAGATGAGTTCCTGTCTCCCTAAGCAGAGATTGCTCGACCTCTGGCTGGTGGCCATCGTCACCATTCTTGACTTCAGCCACGTCGTCGTGTTCTTGAATACTCCAGAGTTTAGTCTTGTAATCATCTGAATCGAGCGCAAATGCAATCAACGAGCTCGGCTCATCCTCTCGAACAATAATATCACAATCGGCAAAAACGTGATCCGAATCACTCAATGGATATTCGAGCGGCGCCCAACCGCTAGCAGACCGTTCAGCCCAAAAGTTCGTAAGCATTTTAAGTAATGAGCTCCGCTCGTATTTGGGCAACTCTTTCAAATCAAGCGGCATCTCCCCAGGCGATAATTTATTCGCATCCTCTGCAGAGTCGACCATCTGTAGTTCGTCTAGCAGACTTTGTTCCTCGTCGCTATGATCGTCCTCGCCTTCCCCTTCAGCTTCAGAGGCAGCTTGGGTCGCCTCTGGTACGCTCTCCTCGGATACCCTGCGGTTTGCCTCGGGCTGTTCCTGCGGATTTTCTGGCTCTTCTGGAGGAATGTTTTTCGCCATCTCACCAACCAAAGTAGTTGACTCTTTCGATGTGGTGGCAGCAGACGGGAGATTGGATATGAAGTCTTCATCTGACGGGTCTCGCTCTTCAACCGCATCTCTCACGCTCTTATAAACCTCCACAATTGGGTTCGAGGATGCCATAGGATATGCGCGGGACTGCTTGCGTTGCGACGCCCGCTGTTGTCTTTCCCTCTGACGTTCCTTTTCGAATTCCCGGCTGAGTTGCTCAAAGTGCTTAGCCAAGTTTGAAACCCGCGAGCTTCTCACTTGCACGGAACGGGGAATTAAAGAATGATGACCAGAACCAAGTTTGTTAGATTTCAACGACGACAGGCCGAGACGTTCGGAAAGCCTCTTTTCGGTGCCCTTTGACTTTGAAATAGGAGTTGTATCGGTGGGCTTTTCAAGTTTTTTAAGGCTGGGCTGCATAGTTCCTGCTCGCGGTAAGGACGGAGTACTGACAGAATGATTTTCGTGAACGTGAGAAGGTTGTGAGTGTGCTCGTAGTAAAGGTGGGGACTTTTCAGTTGGGGCTTTTCGAGCAGTCTTGTCTGCTGGTCTTGGTATTCCCGAAGGTCGTGGAGGTTGAGGCGTGCGAGGCATCTGTAGTAGCATGCTATCTTCGCTGTGCCTTTGCTCTTCAATCTGTGGTGGGTTTACACTGTCTGGCAGGGTTGGTTTTGATATGGAATCCTTACTCCCATTACCTTCAACGTCGCTAGGTGGCTGAGGCACTGGCTGTGAAGCAACATCCCCTCCTGGCGGAATGCCTTTTTCTTCCAAGCTCGATGGAATAGCTAGGTCGAGATGACGGACGTCATCCTCAGAAGCTATGGGCTTCTCAGAAAACTTTACTATCTGGCCTTCGGCATCTTTGGGTAGTGGAGGGTTTGGCTGCTCGTTGTCTTCATTGGTCCTATTGATTTTCCCAGAGTGTTCCTCCACCACTGAAGCGAGAACATTTTTAGCCTCTTGGGCTGACAGTGTCATCCGTCTCGCCAATTTCGGACTCTCTGCTGCAGACGATGGAGCCGTGTCGTCTGTCTCATCCGCCTCTGTTGGGGTTGTGGCAGCAGTTTCGTCAGTCGTCGTAAGCGAAACAACAGACTCATCCCTGTTATCGAGGAATATCCGTTTGAGTTGCAACGTTGCTAACCTCCGGATATCCTTCTCAGACGGGAAGAAGTTCCGTTCAAACTCTGCAAAAGTCGCATCCCACTCGACAACTTTCTCCTGAGTCGCGTGAATCACTCTGCTCAAAGGGATGATTTCCCAGTATCGAGAGTTTATGTAGCGTTCCTGATGTTGCTTTATTAGTGCCAAGTGTTCATCGTTCGCTCTTTTCGTGAGGAGCTCAATCTCCTGCTTGCACGCTTCTGCCATCTCCGGGATGACGCTGTCAACGTTGATGCTCTTCAATCTAGATTTGACTGACAACATAAACCGATTCAGACGCTTTTCAGCATGAGTATATATCTCATTTCGGAGCCTGAGATCTTTATCCACCTTCCACGTAACGCGGGGCCGTGGTACGATAATTTCAAGTAAGGTGATAGGATCATAATGGATGCGAAGCGCCACATCTTTAAATCCAAAATACCGAAGATGGTCACGATGCAGGTCATGCGGACAGACGCCAGCACGGGCGTGAAGCTCGCCGCTCCAAAATGACAATTCAAGATACTTTCCAAAAGAATATCTCCAAGTGCTTTCTGACATTGGTATTGCTGGCGTTTCATTGCCACAGATTTTGCAACAGCTCCACATCAAAATAACATCTTGAAGTCCGCGAAGTTTGGACGGGTATGGCTGAACGATAACAGTAACTTGGGCCTCGCCATGTACGTATTGACGATGGTGATCAAACATTCGTTCTTCGCAACCATTCACCTCACAGACAGCATTCGCGCTGAGGCAAAGGTCCTCCACGTACTGGCCGAGCGTACAATCTGCCTCGAATATCCTGTCCGTTTCATGCTCGTTATAAAACCCAAGAGCAAATATATCCGGACCAGAGCAAGGTACCGAGGTAGTCGTACATACAAGGCTGTAGAGGACGACGATGTTCTGATGAGCATACGGATCAAACAGGTTCGTGTTCCCGGAGATGTATGTTTCCCATTGCCTCTTTTGCGTTTGGTAATTGTGTAGCGCTCTATCGTATTCTGCATCATGGACAGCGTGAAGGACTTCCTTTACCTTGGCTGAAGCACCGGAGAGCGATTCGTGGATCATCTCAGGAGTGATGAGGACGAACTTTTGTGATTTTGCTTTCTCGTCGCTCAACTGTTCGGTCGAAAAGTCTTGATCACGCAGCCGTTTGAGATATGCAAGTTGCCGTTCCAACTCTCTTGCGCGCATGAGCAAGTATGGTGGCATAAACTTCACGAAGGGGGACGCCGAAAGGATTTTAGTCTGATGCTTTTCGACCATATCCTCGTAAAACGCAGGAACAGGAGGGCTATTTGTATTTTCCAATTGACCACCGGGCCCGTTCGTACTCGTCTCACTAAATGAACTAGTAGCTTGGGAAATGGATGTCTCGTCTCCTAGTTTTGCTCCATTGGGGGTGGCTAACTCGGAACTAGCCGCGGTACTCTGGTCAAGCGCTTCCGTGCTAGTATCGGTAGTCCGCCCACTGATGCTCGGAATATTGGAAGTTGTGCTATTATTCGGAGTCTTTGTTTCGGATGCCAAGGACGGAATTTTGGCGAATTCGTCCCTCATGAGGCATGTTTCCAGCTTCAAGTTGTATACAACGTAGACCATGAATTCGGTAATGCGCTTGATCTTTATGAGAAGGTCATTTTCGGCGCCTCGGAGGACAATCGTGCATCCCAGTTCCTTCGGACAGCCCGAGATATACATATAGGTCTTTTTGCGATTTTGGTGCACATACGTCTTGAGGTCGAAGCTGCCACATTGACCAGGGAACGATGGACTTGTAGCTAGCCTGTCCATAGAAGTAATAATCCGAGTTTGTGTACACCTAGAAACTGCTTCAATTACCGAAGGTTTAACATTGTATGCGGTGGCAATATTTGCCTTCTCCAGTAACTGAAGGGCTAACCCAGAGACATTCTTCTCAACAAGGAGAAGGTTGGGCCCAAGGGAAGATATCCTGTTAACCAGGTTCTCCAGGAATTCACGCTCTTGGCGGATTACGGGCTCTAAGCTCATGAAATGCTGCTGCTGCCGCGCATACTCGAGAGCAAAGGTGATGATGAGGATGTTCGGCTGCGAAATACTTCGCGGCATACTTTTCAACGCTAGATTTTTCGTAAAAACCAAGCCAGACACATATGACGTATCACCTGGACGGCCTCCTGGTATCTTCTTCAGCTTGACATAGTGGCGGATATCCATGGCGTCACCCTGCTGAACGTCAGGTTCCACTTCATCCGTGGCTTTTAGAAGAATTGGTAAAAGAGCTGTCTCCCAACTACTGGCGTGTGGGATATGGGTATCTTTTAAAAGCTGCCGGAGGAGTTTGCGAACATGATCTAAACTTGCTCGATTGAGTTCAACAGCTGGTGCACCAGCACCTTTCATTGATGAACTTCTGGTCATTTTGAAGCCCGCAGAAGATGGGGGACCCAGAACGGATAGAGCGGGTAGTGAATGATCATCATGGACGAATTGAAATGTTTGGGGGTCCTTAGAGGGTCTAGGAGATAACCGTTGATGGATGCTGCTTGCAACACTCAAATTCCGTCGCCGTGTGGAGCGGGGCAAGTTGACTGCCCGGGAGCTACTGACACTTGTGGTGTCATCGCCATCGCGAGATGCGTATAATCCACCGATTCCAGTTCTGTCTCCTATTCGAGAGCGGCCTTTTCTGACAGCAGCAAGGAGACCACCGAAAGACGCCTTTTCACCCTCGCCTCCACTCTTGGAAAGCCCACCGTCGGAAACCACTGCAAATAGGTTTGATTGTTCGTCGCCACTCGAAGCATCATCTGATAGATACTGGGCCAAATCCGGGTCAATGATGCTGTCCCTATGGAAAGCTGGAAGCCTGGACTCTCCACTTATATCTTCTGCAGCACGGCGTTGGAACGGAGCTCGATCTTCGTGGTATGACTTGAAGCTGCGGATATATTGATGTCGGGAATGGTGTCGTTTATGGCTTATTGAATGCGTCCTTCCATTCATTGACGACTTCAATGATCTCGAGGAAGTAGGTCTTGTAAGCTGCCGATCAGAATCAAACTCGAGGATGGCGGAACGGCGGTTATTCCCATCGCCAGTACGGCGAGTTGCGGGAATGGCCATGGTTGGGGTCTTTAAAATATGATCCACCGATTGAGATATGACAGAGGAAGCATCGTCATCAGCTGTACTTAGGCGGGACGAGCTCACATTGGCGAAGTAATCAGGGCCCCGTGAATTTATCACGACAGGGCTTAGGTCATCTTCGGACAGATCCGATGAATCGTCTTCGTAGGCCATAATCTTGCCTTCACACGGCCTGCAAACTCGTATCGAGCCTGAATGTCCAAAATCTGTGCCTGGTATCAATGACGTGCACTTGGCGTCGAAAATTTGGCCACAAGTACGACAGTGGTGTTTCCTTCGAAAGGTTGAAAATGGTTCGCCGCAGTGGAAGCAGTCTTTGGCGTTTTCGTCGCGCATCCAAAATTCTCTACTAAGAAGCTTGCTTCGGAAAGGGGGGTTTGGCTCATATCTTGACGGCTCGGCTGGCGGTCGTTTCCTTGGCTGGGTAGCATGGGGAATTTCGTCGGCGCTAAAGGAAATATGCGACGGCATAGCAACAGAACGATGGTCCGTAGATTCTGAGGAGGGCATGCGAGAGGGTCCGAGCCCGGGTAGACGACTTTGGCTGACACGTGGGGCAGCTCTTGCCTGACGCTCCTTGAATGAAGCTTTGGAGGAGTGTGCGGATGGTTCTTTGTCGGTCATGGTTAATGATGTCGCGAGAGTTGTAGGGGTTCTGCCTTCATGGGTCGAACTGTCTGTCGTTGACAGCTTGGAAAGGCTGTTGGTAACGGAAGTTGGGGTTGGGGAATGGTCATTGGAGATTGATTTGGCGGAATTTCCCGTTTGGCTCTCTCGACGAGGGAATTGTGCATCCTGGGTCCCGTCGATGGAAGCTCTCCAAGAGGATCGTGGGAATGCTGTATCAAGTTCAGCCAGAGCATTTCGATCGCCGCTTGTAACATGTAGTTTAGGGGACTGTGTCCGTTCGATGGTAGCGTTCTCCGGCAAACGACCTTCTCGGAAAGAGTCATTGTGTCTTGCTAGCAAAACAGGTGAATATGATTGACGGCTGGATGAGGCCTCCTGTTGCGCCTGACTCATCGACGTATGGATTGAACTATCACGTCGTTCAGAGGAGGTGGAGTCTGCACCCTGCAGCATACTGGACGACATACTTCCTGAATTACTCTTGCCGTGGAACGGCACGTCCTTGGTTGCATTCACGTTTACTTCGGTAACAGCAGGATCTGCGGACGCCTTGGTCAAAGGAGCAATCGGCGACTTCAAGGCACCACCAGCCTGGCCTGATGCCTTCGAGGAGACGCTCCCAGCCTTGGACGACAATTTGGAGGATTTTGAGGCAGAGGGATTTGCTGCGCCATCTTGGAGTGCGGGAAATGTGCCTAGAACGGGGGACTGTGATTTGGATGCCTGCCCCGAGTTTGCAAGGGAAGGCTGGGCGTCAGTTGAGGCGGCACTGGCTTGTCCCGAAATATTCAGGGGAAATGACGAGGTGTTTGGGCTCCTAACGACGGGCGTCTCCGTGGGCGCCACATCTGACACCTTCGATGAGCCTCCCACCATGTCCTTCACCCCGCCTACCGACGCCCGAAACCGGCTATACAGTCCGCTGAGACCACTCTGTATACCCTTGTTATCTGTTGCAGACGAGGTGGTGGGAGGGCTAGTGAGCTCGTAAAAGACCGTAAGCTCGTCGGACTGGCAGGCAGCATTGTGTATCTGGTTCAGGGCCTCGTTTCGTTGTTCCCTTTCCGCCTGGGTGCTAATCGAGGCAACCGACCCGCGTCGGGAGCGGCGGCCGAGCGGGAGGAAGATGGAGGAGGCGGAGGGGCTCGAGTTGCCCTGAGATTTCTGGGAAGCCATGGCCACGTCGGGAACAAGCACCGGAAAGCAAGGAGAGCTGGATCATCAATCGTGAAGCGTATGGGTCATGTCATATCGTTAGGCATACATAGCGCATAGCTCAAGCGTCAGAGCTCCGGAGCAGCGCCTCACGCTGTAGTTGCCACATTAAAGCATAACCAGGGTTGTTCTCCGTCGGGCACAAGAGGATAAAGCGGGTTCACAGCATCAAAACAGCGCTGGGATGCAGAGGACGGCCAACAAACATGGCGGATGTCTGCTGTTGAGTCGTGTGGATGCCAACTCGCCGTCGATCAAGGGAGGACGTCACAACCCCAGCTGTCAGCCAATCAGAGCAGGGTGCAGCGCTGAGTCAGCAGGGGCAGCTGACTAAGGCGATTCTGCCAGGCGGTGAGGACGCGCGACACGAAAGCTGACTCCGAACCACTTAACCACCACTCGCCTCCACGCCGAGGAGAGGAGACAGAGCTGGAGCTGGGACTACAGTGAATTCGTCAGTGACAACTTCCCATGGCCGTCCAGCTATGAAGCGCTGCTCTTCCCCAAGGGTGCGCTGTGCCTTCCAACCGCGCCACCATGGACGCCCTACAGCCATGGATTGCGCCGCTTGTTAAGGCCGCCCTGGCTGTGTGCGTAGGCCGCCCTCATCCGGCCGGATTGACTCGAACACCGCTGCAACTGAGCGACGATGAGAGCAATATTCGTGTGCTGGTGAGCGACAGAAGGAATGTGCAGGTGACTGACGTATTTGCTCCCATCCTACCCGTGGCTTGGGTCTGTCCTAACAATAGAATATACAGTGGTCTCCAGCTCAGCGCCCAATCCAAGGCACCCTATCTGACTCTACAACTACCATCCTGGGCATTTTTTCCACCCAATCTACCGACCTCTACAAGAAGAACGCGAGAAAGAACCTGAACGAGGGCACGAAAGGTGCGCTGGTGGGGATCAATCAATTCGAAATCGTCATCAGCTATGTGAAGCCGTCGTCACCTGAAATCTCGTTGTACATTCTGAACTTCCAAGTCGAAGGCTGTGAGGGGACAGGTCTTTTTGGGGACCCTGCTGCCGTAGTAAAACATCCGGGGATACGTGACATGGCTAAGGATTGTTTGCGACTATACAATCGCCAACGGAATGGTGCGAGCCCCCTGAATGATGGGAGCAATAAACTGGATGCGGATGGAGGTTCGGACTCCGACACGGATGTGTCGTTGCAATCACAGGTTATCTCGAGTCAACCGAGCCAGTCAAGCAATGACCAGTCCGTTTCTCAAGCGCAATTCGTTTCACAGGTTCCATATGGCCGAGTCATTGAGAATCCCGGGGCGCCTGCGCGTCGAGAAGATAAACGTGTCCCTTCCAAGACAACTGTTGGGAAGTTAGTTGCCATGATATCGTCAAAGAGAGCAACGAATCCGCCCACCCGCCCCCAACTTCCCCCCGATTCGCGCCCCAAAGAATCCACCAGTCCAAAGCAAAACCACCATACACCACGATCAGTCCGGATGGGATCAGAAATATATCGTATTGGTTCCCAACCGCAGATGGCGCCTGCTGAGAAGGAATCTGTCGATCGCGAAAAATCGGATGTCAATGGAAATGCTGGAAATAAAGCAGTGGTTCAGTCCAAGCATAGTAGCAGCAGTTCGGGTGCTGCCCATGATCCTCAAGACACCCGCCGAACTCCTCGGAAGAATAAAGCCACCTATGGTGACCAACTGTCGCATACGAGCCAGCAGGGGACGCCATCAGACACCGTTGAGCAGCCCAGAAGTGGGAACAATACGAATCAAGAAAACCACCACGAACCTGCCCGGCCTTCGCATTCGAGGAGCACTTCGGGAATATCTCGACAAACTTCTAAAGATAAAGGCACACATCTCGCTTTGAAAGCGAGCGATATAACGGAGCGAATCGACCCATGGAAAAACATGAAAAGAATTAGACGTCGAGATGTTGTGATACCTAAGGATCAAGAGGAATTAATTGAAAATGAAAATTCCTGGATCCCTCCAGAGACAGGTAGACGAATGCCACAAGGCTATGTTCCCATAAATCTCTTACAGGAATGGAATGAGATGCATAATGGGAACCCAATACCCGAGCACGAAGTTCAAAGCCCTACCCCTTCGCCTACAGAAGTTAATGTTGAACGGTTGCAGTCATCCCGGGAACCTACACCTTTAGATCCTGATTGGGGTGAAACCCCACCTCCTTCCCCTCTTTCTGACCTTGTGCCCCCAGACACCAGCCCTCTTCACAGCCCTCGCCAGAGACGTCAACCGTCACGAAACTCTTACTCTCCTATCCCCTCCTCTGCAAACCTGCCTGTAGGTCATGAACTTTTGGCAACCAAAGAACATGAAAACGAGACGCTCCAACATCTTCAGGGCCAGTCTGCCAATCCCCACGTACGTCCTGGTTCCGATTTAGCAACACCTGCCGAGGACGAAGATGATGATTCCGAGATGGAAGTGGCGAGTCCTAAAGGATTGGAAAACCCAACTCAGGATGAAAGTGTTGTAGATGAGGAGATAACAAGTTCTGGGCCCCAGTTACCAATTTCCAATAAAACCTCGTTCACACAGGTTGAGCAAACCCCATACATCCAACCAAGCAAAGCAAATGTGGGGGTAAACTCAGGGCCCGGTGAAAACGCCGCTCCACAAAAGATATCCTCGGATCCTCTCATTCCTGCAACCTACGAGCGTGTACGTTCGGACATCCATTCTGATTCTTCTACCCTTGCGACCGGGAATATTCCGCAAAACACTACTATGGTATCTACCCAAGATTTCAATCCGGTGGATTGCGGAACTTTAGACTATGATGAAACACTGGTAGATAGACAGATAGTATCTGGGTTGGATGAATACACTCAAAATACCTATACGGATGGATATCTGGATCAGTCAATTACAGGTCACCCGCCTGGCACCGCGCTCAGCTCTGATAAGCCTTCCAGCAGCTTACTCCCTGAACCCCAGATGTCTTCCCCTTCGCCTGTTAATACGCGAAAACGACAAAGGGATGAATCTTCCCCAGAAATTCACAAGGCGTCCAAGCAACCCAGACTTCAACAACTCCAGAAAGAGCGGTCGGTCCAGGAGCCTCAAAAGCCCCCCCTAAAACCGGGAAAACTTTCCAATGCTCGACGATCAAACACTATCACCCGACGTCGATCCTACTTTGGCGAGATTGCACCCTCATCCCCGGCTGAAGAGGTATACCAGCAATTTAAAGGGCAATATCTCGATTATACCGGGAGCCTCGACCAGTTCAGGCAGGCATGCAGTAAATTACAACTTCTTCGTGCGCAGAACCTCATGAAAACATCAATTCTTTGGGATGATTTCGTCGCAGAGTACCCGGATTATGTTCTTCAGCATCAAAATACTCGGGGTGCTTCATATGAGGAATACTTCCAACAGACCATCACAAAGCCTCGACGCCGGAGGCGCACCCTCCAGGCCAAAAAGATCGAATTAGTCCTTGCTCCACAAATCCACTCAAGGGAAGCCTCCCCTTCTACCCAACCACCTCCAGAGGAAGATGCTTCGATTACACAAGGCCCACGGCATGCAAATCTCACTTCGAAGGATGGCAACAGCCCGGCCCCAAGGCCCCCTATATCTAGTCAGAGTGAACCCAAGGACAAATTAGATGCAGACGCGATGGATGCAGACGAAGATGAAGATGTCGCACTCAGTGATGAATTAGAAGCCTGTGAAACTCTCAGCGTTGAGCTTGGCGACCCAGATAGCTCGCTCCCTCTCTCAGGTGCCCAGAAACGAGCCTCCATTATTGACAATGAAGATATCAATATGGACCATGAAGATGCGCCTGAGTCAGAGTATGAGGTTGCAGAATCAGTTACAAGCTCGCATCATATTGCTCCTGCTTTAGATGATGCTAATGAATCCGACGACGACAACAACGCTATTCCTGAAAGCCCCTGCTCGAAATACAGCATCCGAAGCAGCAGCCCCCGGGAGGCTCCTCCAACCCAAGAACCCACAACGGACGAGCTAGGATTGAGAAGAGCCAGCTACAGCCTCCTGCGAAGCCAGGATAGAAGCATTTCCCCTCCATGCCTCGTGCCGAAGGATCCATCGCGCTTCTATCGCCAGCCTAATACCCCCAGACCCCCCATTAGCATAAGCGGTAGCCGCACACAGGCACGAGAGACAAACAAGCCGGACCAGACATCGTCCCGGGATAAAGCTCCACAAAAGCTCCCTCGGTTATCTCAAACATTTGTAAGGCTAGATGGAACCGCGGACCCAATTCCTATTGATGATGGGGGGATTATTCGTCCACCGCCCCTCCACGGCCCCCTGAGCATGCAGGGAATGGGGTGGTATTGGCCCGGCAGGAAATAAAGAAAATATATACGGTGGTATATTTGGTTAAGGTTGATGGGATCGATTAAGTGGGTTGTGTGTTAACGACGGCGCGGAAAATCGGCGTTACATTATGATAGTGAGAAAAAAAGGTTTATACCATGTATGATATATATTTCTGAGGATGGATTTATTGACTTCCATTTTTTATTTTTATGCTTTTCTTAGCTCTAGCTAGGCGGATTAACTAGGGCTTTGCTTGACGGTTGATCCGGCAGGTAATCGCCCTCATGTATTGCTGTCAGTCTTGGACTTAGCTAACTGATATTTAAGTCAATCAAACCGCACTGCATGGCTGGATTCTCTCCTGTGCGGTGCTGTCGCTAAGAGATTACGGCAGAGGCCATCTGACTTTCGGCATTCCGAAAGACCATCGGCAGCGCAGCAAACTCTCTAAGCGCTCGTTCCGCGTTTTCCTCCTCTTCCCCTCGGGGAGGATCCAACTTTATACTGACGTCAGCATACATTCATGCGGAAGTATCAGTGTACTTTCCCTAGACATACGCCCTTTCCAAATGCAATTGGGGGAAGGAATGGCTCATCGGGCTCTGTTTGAAGGAGGAAGGACGAAGATAACCGTTCCTTCCGTCTGGTTTCGCTATGGGGGCTTGTGTCTTCCGCGTATATCAGAGCGCCGCAAATACACTTTAGAGAGAACATCAGCGTATTATGCTTTACCCTTCGAGCTTATTCGGACATGGCTGCTATGATGATGACTCCGAGTCTCTCATTCTTCCTACAATCACAACCCAGCAATTACCAATCCGCATCGATAGCCGTGATATCACTCGCATCCCGACTCCGTACTATCAACACCTATCTGCCCACTCCCGCCGCTATTCCGACGCTTCTCGCTGGAATAAAGACAATGTACAACACGCTCTTCTACTTCATGTACCGCTCTGAGACCGTCAAAAGAATCACAGAAGCGGTCTCAGCTCTCATCCTATCCGCTCTCGTCCGCCTCACCATCGTCGCCTTCGACTTGTGGGATGTCTATCTGACTGCCCAGAGAGCAGCGCTACCCCGAGTCCAGGCCGCCATCACCACCACGAAGAGACCATCGGCTCGATCGCAATGGGGAGCAGGGGAGATACAACCATAAAAACGCCCATTTTGCCCCTGTCTCCCTTGTAGAAATGGGGCTTTAAAATCGTGGAGTTCGGCGGGAATAATCGAGACGATGATCGTTGATTGATAAACGTGTTGGCCTCTCAATCCAATCCCAAGTTGAGGGAGGATTTTGGAAATGTTTTAACCTATATTGTGGACACTCCGAGATCAGATCTGGTCCATGCCACTTTGGCGTTTTGCGACTGAGGATTGTCGGGGATCTGGGGTATTTGGATCGATATGATGTCCGTAGATAAGGGGGGGGGGGAGGAATAGGATTGCCGGTTCGTGCACGCTTCCTCCATTCCCTTCCGCTTCTTCTCCCCGATCCCCACCACCTCAACCCTTTATTTTCTATATATATTATCGTTAGCACTGGGTGTTTGGCGTTCGTTTCTTTTTCCTGTCAAGGATATCCCCCCGGGAGACTTTTGGCGCAATGGCATCCGTTCTGGGACTTGACACTGTTCTTATTGTTACCAGCCTCCCTTTTTGTGTCTTCGGATGATTCTAACTCCTTTCGAGGGTTTCCCACCAGTTGTTAATAGCATTAGATTAGTTTGGGAAAAGGAGCTTATTTAGTCGAACGGGTATTGTTATTATTAGTTTGATAATTGACTTTGATGAAGATTGAGTTTTGAAGATTTTTTTTACTGTTATTGTTCGTTGTCTTCTTGGAGGGGTTTTGTCATATGAGTTGAGTGAAAAAAAAAAACCCCCCGGTTAGGCTTAAGAATATGGTGTTCCTATTGTGAATAGGGGATAGTGTAAAATATACAGACTTGGTGTTCAAAGTAAAGCTATGAAGCTGCGGAATTGGTTAATATGATATGGCTTTTAATGGGATTAATGGAGTATTATATTATAGATTCGTGATGGGGCTTCTATGGTGGGTGGGGTAGATATCGCTAGAACTATCGACCAAGTAACCGGGGGCCAAAAGGGGGGGGAAAGGGAAGGCGGAGAGAAAGCACGAGGAAAATTAGAAACCAGAGAAAATAATATTCTTTATCTTTAATGTCTTTTATCATGTTTATATTATTTACCATGGTAGATATTAATCAGTAGTACGAGTAGTACTAGTATCATTGCGTGCTGGCCCTTTCCCCCTTGCCACTTATTGCTAGACATCCATCCCGCTTCTTTGGTTTTCGGAAATGAAACAAATGAAAAAGTTTAAAAGGGGGTGAGGTAAGATAGGTTTGAAGTGGTTCAAAATATTCAATCTATAAAGGAGCTGTTATCTGACTCGAGATAGATAGCGAGCTAGGGCAACCGAAACCACGTGGCTCGGGAACCCTAACTCAGTTCTGGAGATCCGATCTTGCTAGAGGCCGATCCTTTGAACAACAGCGGGGCATCTTTTCATCTCAGATCGCCCCCGCATTGCACGACTCTTCAAGAATCAGCGGTTCAGATTAACTTTTTTGTCAGATTGTTTGCCTTCTAATTTCGAACTACTGTAAATATACTCCTCTTTGCCCCGTCTCTTCCACTTGGCAGAAGATACGGACGTAGTATCTACAACAGTTGGGCTGTCCTGCTCCGGGATACGCTTAGATCTCCAATGCCCATGTCATGGGAAGCAAGCTATGGTGTCAGGGGATGGCTTCTTGGCTACTTTGGAAATTTTGTCGCGTTGGGACACTTTTGAGAACATTCTTCTCTACAGCATGGCACTGCCATTCGCCAATCGTTGGCCACAAGGGTGAGAAATTGGCATCATCCAAGTCTGGTTCAGCGGGTGCCCACCGGCCCAGTTTTGCCAGGTAGGACACGCCTCGCCGAATAACTCCGGCTAATTTCCAAGGTGTTGATATAAGGTTATCTGGGTTAATTGATCGACTGCAGCTATTTCCCCCCTGACAATGGGATTAACGATGGTTCGCAAAAGTGGGAAGGAGGGGTGATGTGCGGGCTGATGTGCATTCCGATGCGTCCCTCAGATGATACTACTGATCCTGAATATATACTATCTTGCGGGATACTATCAGCTCTTTTTCTAGAGGAATGATCTAGAATATTCTGCATTCTCTATTTTGTTGGTATGCCGCCCCTTTGGCGCCCCAGTCCCTACGCCACATCTCCAAGGATTACGGATACTGCGCGTCACGGTCTACATCGGCCCGCTCTTGGCGGTTAAGGGGATCGGGATCTGTCAATGTGGCGGTACATCTCCATAACTTAACCTTCTCCACCTTGGGATAACCTGATCCAATTGTGAGTGTTCTAAAGTGGATAGATGGATGCTAAACACAAGAATACTACGTCTGTGGTTGGCAAGCATAACTACAAGCCACTATTTCTCTGATATTCGGCAAATATTTCCAGGTACACGGGGCTTGGTCCATGTTTTTGTACTTTGCATGCATGTACCAAAAATTCTATATCCCTTCAGACCATTCGGATGGCTTGCCAGATGGAGAAGTTAAACCCGCAAGTCTGTTAGAGCGCTGATCACATCGGTATGGAAAAGGGAATATTTCTTCCTTTTGCGGGACCCTGACCCCTTTGTCCGCACGCTCGGGAGTTGATAGGCCTATCCTTCGCGATGGAAAAGGGTCGTTTTGGCTTTCTACTGTCTAGATTGCTTCTAGTGCAAACATGGGGCAACATACCTTTCTAGGACTCTCTTTAAAAATTAATCTAGGTGCTATTTGCCTTGTTTGGGCCAGACCAGGCCTGGCTCTTCCAATGGGTAATAAGAATCCAAAGCGAGTCATGTCCGAATGCCTGCTGTTGGAACTATAATTCTAGGGACAATTAACCCTGCAAGCCTTGATGTTTGGTTCATGGTTCCCGCCATTGCAGTTATTACCGATTTGCTGCAGGCCGTACGCGAGAAAGTTTTCCTGGAGTCAATGGTTCCTGATAACAAGTGGGATTTCCCCAAGGGTCCCATCCTCACTCTCCCTTCTTCAAGTCCAATATTTCCCTTCTCACAACATGGCGACTCATACCGTGGGAGATTTCAAGCTTGCCTCATTGGCAGCTGGCTTCTCTATTGGATTTGGAATTCTCACGCTATGCACGGCTATATCACAGACGATGAGGGTAAAGTCTCCTCTACGGAGTGCCTATGTGTATATGGTATGGGGAGAGCTCATTGCTAATTTGGGACTTGGGATTGTCGGATGGCTTTTCCTTGAAGGGGATATTCCGACTGGGTTAGTATACTGGAACCCCCTTTCTCCTTCTTGCGCACCCCATACATAATGAATGCCTATTCTGATATCTTCTGCGTTTCGATATAGGATTCCGGTGTTTTTTGTGATTCTGTTTTTCTGGGTTTTTGAAATACACTTCTTGCTGCAGATTATGATCAATCGAATCTACGTCGTGGCAGATAATCGGCGACTAGTCATGAGGGTGAAGTGGCTGACGGCCATATTTATTACCATGATCAATATTGCCGTCTTCTGTATTTTTATACCCGCGCATTTGGACCCTCCGGTATCACAAACGTATGCCACTTCCCCCTCACCCCCTTTCGGCGTAATTCACCTACTACGGCAACTATAATTCTAATACCAAAATTCGCAGCTACGTTACCGTGAACCATTACTGGGATCGCATATCCAAAGTCCTCATCTGCCTCGTCGATGCCGCATTGAACTTTTGGTTCATATACATTGTCAGACAGCGCCTAGTCCGTCACCACGGCTTAGCAAAATACGCGCCCATCGTTCGTTTCAACGCGGGCTTGCTGGTTTTATCTATATGTATGGATGTATGTATCCGGCTAACTTCCAAAGCCCACTCTGCCGCCAAACCCCCCCTTTTCCCCCTGACCCGGAGCTTCATGCCGTAGATATATCCTGCATAACACCCGTCCATCTCCCACTAACACTGTTCTCAGATCGTCCTCATCGGCCTCATGTCCCTAAAAAACCAACTCGTCTTCATCCAATTCCACCCAGTCACATACCTCGTAAAACTAAACATCGAACTGCAAATGGCCCACCTACTCGCCAAAGTCGCCCGAAAAGAGGTCGTGCGCGCCGTGCCCGGGGCCGGACCACATTCACACAGCACCAACATCCAGCTCTCATCATCGCGTCGGCAACTCAGCCACCTTACCAAGGGTGGCGTAGGAGCAACACGCTCCAGTGACATCCACTGCCCAACGACCGTGGAGGCTGTGGCGAAGTTCGAGAATCGCGATGAGGATGATGATGTTACGTATTTGGATATGCTGGGGCGCGATGGTTTTGGGAATATCCATTTGAAGACGGATATTCAGGTCCAGTCTGAAGAGAGGGTGGTGGGGGCGTCTGGGCGGGATAATCACGATGCTGAGGTTTATGGTAGGCCTATCTCGCGACAGCTTAGTGGGAGTGATAGGACTCTTGCGAATACGTCTGAGGAAGATACGGAGCCGCTGAGGAATAATAGTCCTAAGCAGGTGCTGTAGGGTTTGAGTTGATGGGGCAGATTTGCTGTGCGTTATGTCAGGGTGGGTGGTAAGGGGCGTTTGGGGTGGAGCGTCCCCTCCCTTTTTTTTCTGACTAAAAGGTCATTTTCTTTTGTTGGTAGGCTACGTGAGGGATATTGGGGCAGGGTAGTTGCATTCTTTTCGGAGCAGTGATCAAGTATTTGATTACTGGATGGATATCATGACTCTCAAGAATGTACATACATACATACGATAAAAGAAACCCCGAGATCCTGCATATCCACTATATGCGGCTTGAATAACGGAGGAAAAATCGACAGTTGCATAAAACAATCTTCAAAAAATGAACAAATCGTAAAGTCTCTCCCAACCTATAACGAATTTCCTCCTCCATTGTTATCATCCCCTACGATCCCCAACCACGAGTTATCAATCGATGCCAACAGGCCCTACACAGCCATCGAGGTTGGTCTGATTGACAGCACCAGGAACCTACAAAATATCAGCGTTACTATCGCATATTGCAAACATTTATCCTATGTGCATTGGAGTTTGGAGTTTGGACGAACTTACATTGTGTACAACTGAAAAGGGGTCCCAGTGTGGATCAGTATGTGGTGCATATTCGATGCCATTCATGATTGTATCCAGCTTCTCCGTTCCGTATATGTGCTTTAGCAGCGCATATGTCATGTCGATGCCTAGTTATCAGTCACCCGTTAGTGATGTGAGTTTCATATAATCCTCTTAGGGTTGAATCAAGTTCTCTTGACGTTATCCATCCCATCTACAGGTATACTTGCAAGCGGACACACAGGGGAAAAATAGGAGAATAGATATCTCACCAGCCGCAACCCCCGAACTCGTCCATATATTCCCATCCTGAACCCACCTAGCACTAGGCACCCAATGCACCTTCGGTCCATTCTTCACCACCTGTTCCCACGCGTTCTTATTCGTCGTCGCTTTCCTCCCATCCAAAACACCCGACCTTGCCAAGTTCTCTGAGCCCGTGCATATGCTGGCAAGATAATCAACCTGATCATACCGGAGCTTTACAAAGTCTTCGATCCAAGTGTCGCCGGCGATATCAAGAGCCATGTTGCCCACCCCTCCGGGGACGATGAGGATATCAAGCGCGGGGGCATCTTGGGGAGTATGGGTTGCGATATAGGAGGCGGAGATCCAATGGGAATACTCCAGTATCATGTCGCTGCCTGGCATTTTGTGGGGAGGATAGCGAGCGGGGACGGGCCCGGTGGTTTTGCCGATCATGGATAGGGTCATTCTGTACTCTCTTGATGCCTGGGAAAAATGGGGTTACTTTATGGAGCGGAACGGGGGGTTATGGGAATAGACAATACATGGAATAAGATTTCTAATGGACCGAAAATATCAAGGAGTTCGGCTCCTGGGTACACGACCTATTAGGAGAAAGGGGTTAGCAAGGCAATTTTTGATATACGACTTCAATGAGACATACATATCCAATTGAAAGTGTACGAGCAGCGTTGAAGGCATGACGCTGCTCCTCGGTCAAATTGCCAGACTGAGCGTTTCCGCCGGATATAAATAGTGAGGTGATGGTAGTAAGTAGAAGACATGCGGCCGACATGCCACCATGGGGAAGTATGGATCTGACCTGGGACAACATTATTTCAGGGGCTCAGCTTCAATGAGACAAAGTTAGCAAACGTCGACTCGTGGCAATCTCAAAGCTCAAACCCGCGAGGATCAACCCGATATTTAAACATAGCTGACCTCTCCATATTTACTTTCTTTTTCCTTGCGCGTTTCTTTTCTCATCCCTACCCCCCTTGGTATTTTCCAACATGCATTTCCGGGGTATATCTATCCCTGTCAAAGCCAAGACTGATTCGGACAAATTGAAAACTTAAATAAACTGTCACCGGTTGTTTCTTCGCCTGTGTTACCCACCAGAACATCGCCAGACGCACTGCCCTTCGCCATATCCTAATTTCCTATGGCAGTTCTGAATCTCGATTAGATGCAACATATCGATGTTCTAGGGGATGCCGCAGAGATCCTGCATCAATGTCGAAGATATATTTATACAGACCTCGCATCACAATATAAGGGCGGAATCTCTGTAAATATAAAATTTCCACCATATAGGTGTAAAACGTTTGGGTCGGGATTCTCATAAAAACACGGCATCCGAGCGGGTGAAATGCCTAGAGTTGGCATGGAGTTGTTGGCACGTCAAGTGGTGAGCAGGAGGCACGCGCATCCAACTCGATCCCGTCCTCCGTTTGTGCTGAGAGTTTTTCTTCTCTAGTTATGCAGGGCTAGGGTTGGATCCTTGCCTGAAATGAACTAGAAAACTCCATGGGAACGAGGCTCTAGTCCTCTAGTTGAGCCCAATTGAGCATGTTTGCGTAACGGATGCTAGGTTATAGGCCCGACAAAAAGAAAAGTAAGTTATCCATGTCTCTGAAGGACAGAGTAGCATACGAAGATGCAAGAGAGTTAGATGTTGGATCACACATGGATGAATTCCAGATTCTGCCTCTATTCAGCCTGAGGGGGGCTCCACTGCCACAGATAATTTGTTGCTGTCATCATGCAAGTCAAGGAGCTTGGATCGCAATCTGGCAACAATGTGTAACATTGTGTGACTGTCATATTTCTCATTGGGACCGGTTGGGTTATCGGCACAACATCATTTGAGACGAAACAAAACAAAAGGCAAGCTGAAAACCCGCGTCTGCCGCGTTTTCAAAAGAATTGCCTTAGAACATTGTGTGAGTGTGCAGGCGGGAAGGTCATGGCCCTCAGTTCAACCCTAGTCATTTCGAATCCTTTGGGATCCTGATTACTATAGACAAAGGGGTGGGAAACGTGGACATCTCGTGGAAAACCTGCAGGGGAGCTCAGGCGAGGTTAGACATTACAGCCCCCTTGGAATGTTAAAGCATGCGGTGATCAGCCATCAGTTGACGCCAGCAGCGATGTCTAACAATACTAGTATGGTTAATTTGGAGAAGAGCTTGGGTTGCAGATTCCAAGCCCTTGTTAATGCATAAATCGCCTCAGGATTCCTAACGAATTGCAAGACTGCAATGTTGTGAGTAGATAAATAAACCCCATGCAAAGCCCGCATACCAATCAAAGTTTGTCCTTTATCGAACCATGAGAAGGTAAGAGGCAATTTTCGAGCTGGGCGGTGGGGGGACTTGCATATACTAGTATATAGTGCCCCTATCCCATCCCATGGCGAGCCATCCGGGTATTATTTTCTAGGTTGGCAGAGGCTGGATACAAGAGCACAAATAACCCCCCAGCCAAGCCAAGTGGAAAGAAAACGGTCCACACAGGCAATACCCGAAAAAATAATAGCGAAAAGAACGAGCCAACTTGTGCGGGGTTCTGGGTTTTGGAAGGAGATGTTATTTGGAAATCTTTCCTCTGGGCTACATATCCTGACTCTGATATGTTGTAGCTGAGCTGTGATTCCTTGGCCTCAAGGGATAGCCTCCCCGGCATTCATGCGGACTAACTTAGAAGCCAAAGAAAGTGTTTGGCTTCTCTACTAACTACTAGTAGCGATTGCTCCCTCGACGGCAGGACGGGTAATGCATCGGTACTATGTATGCGTTTAAAAGGCAGCATTTTATAATTTCCTACGCTAAGAAACGAAGCCGGTGATATGCGTATCCGATCGGGGTTCGCTTTTACGTGTCATAGACTGTAAGATATTATGGCTAGGAGAAGTTATAGTGCCTAGAGGCTATAGTAGATGTAAGTCAATTTTGCTTCAATGGCTGTGACGTCATGATTGTTGGCACTATAAACCTCATCCAACTCACTTCTGATTTCCGCTCCCCGGCCCCGTTGGCTAACCTTGTCCCAATGGTGGCATGACCTTTCACTATTTCAGCCTTTCCACCAGGCTCACTGGCGTGCTGGCACTCGCTCAGCAATGCAGGTGCTGCCGTCACATCACTGCAGCACCTGAGCGGGCTCTTCCGATTCTTTCTGACTGATGACCTAGCAAGCAATGACAGCGCCGCTTGTGAGGCAGGCCTACCATTTGTCTCTACTTCTTGTCTATTCTTCAAGAATCACAGTGAGGATCTTTCCATGTCCTTCTCGCCCTACAATGCTGCATAGGTTTCTCTTTCCGTCATATACCGCTCAGGCGGGCTGGGACTTTGTATATTTGAAATTACGCGTTTGAGAACAACCCCCTCTATTCCAACATCTTACCCCCCGAGATTGCGCTGTAGCTCGTGATGAAAAGGCCTCGCGACGGGGATCTCCACCCAAAATCTCCAAAATTGCACGCTGGATACTCGCCCCGCCTGCATCCTTGGTTGGGAACCACCATGGATTGTGTCCTTCTCCCCAGGACTCGCAGCCTGTGGCAAAAATGGCTCACTCGATGGATGGAGGCAACAGCCATCCAATCTATCTGCATAAACAGCACACAGTGTGGATGTGCCTTGGTTGATTTTCCTGTATATGGGAACTCCCTCTGTTCTGGACCCCACCGTTCCACCAACTCAGTGTATAGCTGGGAAACCTGGAACTGGATTCTTAGCCCTCACAAATGAGATGGGCGATTAAGTTTTTATAAGGGATCTGCTTTCCCAGTTGATTTAGATGTGAGAGGATGAACAAGAGAGAGACTGAAATTTCCCTTCCTCCAAGAAGGCTGTGGATATGACCTGCACTTCCTCCTGAGCCTCCCAAGCCTCTTCCCACCCAGCATATATCTCTGAACACTGTCTAGTCAATCCCTTTACCTCTGCATAATGTGTCCCTGAACCACCACGGGCACACCCACTTCCCTGCTGCAGAGATGCCCGCAATGGCTGTGATGCCCATGGGGTTTGAATTTCAAGTGCTCTGCTGAACAGGTTCAATGGTGAACTGGAGCACAGGAGGCCATGGAAGTGGCTGGCATGAGCAGTTCCAATTCCATCAACCAAGATGGACTTGGAGAGCCTTCTAGCCCAAAGGTTGCCAGCATGATCCAAGGCAGACATCCTTCATTGAAGGCTAATCAATCATCTCAGGAAATCATCTCACCGCGCCTCTGATAGCAATACAATACTGCACAAGCCCGGAACGAAAGCCCCATGTCAGCGGCATGGCTTGGTGGATTCCCCCAACCAACCTCCATCCATTCTAGTCAAGTTACCAGGGCCAGAAAGCAGCCGGGGTAAGTCATTTGAGGACATTATTTCATTTGTCTCTGGAGCTCTGGTTCTGACAGCTTTCAACAGAACAAATCCTCGTGGACTTGGGGAGCAATGAAGAAGGTTCTCCAGACAACATCAAGCCCAAGATTATAGGCCCTGATATATGCACTGGTGCTACAGGTTGAGAGATTGCAAATTGCCCATCTTCCGGCCTAGGAGTCAAACCAGAGCCTGGAACTCCTACCAATCCTTAGGGGAGAGCACCAACCGATGAGGCGGCAAAGCGCGCGGCGCCTGGGTGATCAAGTCGAGATTCCTCCCACGCCGGATGATATTCAGGAGACAGAAAAGCGAAGTAACAGGAGTGATTTCAGCGACGGCCTCGATCAGACAATGGACTAATCGTGCCTACGCAGCGGTCCTTGGCGGCCCGCAGCACCTCTCGTGGGCAGCTCTGGTGCTGCACCTCTTCTAGGTGTGCCACAGCAAAATCATAAAAACACTGGAATCATAAAAATAAAAATAGGTACCTTTTATATGGCATCCCCAAACAAAAGGTACTTATGAACATTTTTTTTGAAAAATTAATTTCTCAACCACCACTTGAGATATAGAGCTTATCCCCTTGTCTGTTTTTTCTGTCCATTTTAGCACTGTATCAAAAGAAGCTCTGCTATTTGCTGTAGGAGGTCTCTAGCCACTGAAAGTGGAGTAAATTACAGCTTTTTAGCCTATAAACAGCCCAGAAAAAAAGGCGCTAAAATGGACAGAAAAAATGGATGAGGGGATACTTTAATAGAAGCAAGATAAATGACTAAAGAATAACTTAGTTAAGAGAAATATTACTTATTTCTTTTTATTCTTCTTTTATTCAGAGTTTTCTATTTTTGCACTAAAAATTTGAGCACATTTTAGATTTACAGAGAATGAGTAAATTTAAAAGCACTTTTTTAGTTTTAGATTATTCCTTAGCTACTAACAGCTAGGTCATCAACTACTAATGAAATCTCACCAAGAACCTTCTGATTCTTCTGTAGCAAAACTCTCTCACTATAGGTCTCTCTAGTAGCTATTAAGGAAACACAACACACTCAAATGATCATCTCAGAAAATGACTAGAATTAATGATGATAATACTAGAAGCTAAGGGATTCTCTACTCTTAAGTAGGCTCTGAGTTAGTAACCTTATTTATCTTCCACATCTGGAGGTCAGCAGAACTAAATGGTTAACAATCAATCCTGCTACATGACCCCATCCACATCTACCCCTTCTTTTGACAGTGGCAGCCTCACTGTGAATAAGAAAAAGAAAAAGAATAATAGAAGAAAGATAATATAAGCACACTCTCATAATCATCTGAAAAGTAAGATAAGACTCTTCTTTACTCTTTATTCTCAGTTTTCATTCCTGCCTTCATCTCTTTAATCATCTTTAGAGTGCTTTGCATCAGGCAACTCATATATTGCATGATAGTATATAGGGATACATTCAGATACTTTATATTATTAATACTTCATTACTCCCTCATCATCCTCAATTTTCTATTAGAGTTAAAATTTACTGGGTACAACATGCCTAACATCTTATAAGGGTAGGCCCTTTAGAACCTTTTTACTCACCTCAGAGTCTCAACCACCTATTTATTTGCCTATTTGTGAAAGAAGGAAACACTATTTGACTACATTATTTGCTCTGCAGTGATAATCCCTTTCATGTAGTATGAGTAGCTATTAACTTCTAGATCTAAATACCCATTCATTTTTATCTTCAGAATTCTCCTCACAATCAGGCCTTCCAACTTTACTCAGTAAATCTTAAGTTTATTGCCACCTATATTACACTTCACCATCAGTTTGATTGCCTTACTCATTACTTTATAATACTTTATAGTATATGGTGTGATCTGCTGATCATTGTCCTTATCTTCCATCTCTTAATTATAGGCTAATTATTATAGTATTAATCTACAAGTAAACTTAAGTTCTACCTTGAATACATCATCATCTAAGTCTTGCCCATAGGTGGCTGTATTGATAGGAGGATCACTAACTTATACATATAGATTGATGTACTTCTTATAGTCTTCCTCTATCACTATAATATGATAGCTTCCAGATGAGAGGCTGATATCCAAGCTGATAGTTAGTAGAAGTTGAGTTATATTCATTACTAGAAGTTAGGAATTTCTCAGCTCCAAGATGTCTTCTATCATCATATTATAGAATAATTACTTTAGTAACTAGCTTCCCAGAAGGTTGTCAGTTTCTACTGCCAGCAAAGTAAACTCCTGGAGGCTATCATGGAAGCTCTCATTGTCTGGTGTTTTACTATCATCTATCCAATCTTGACTATTCATATTCACATTGTTGTTTTCCTACTGCTGATAGACACTTTACTAGTTCACTTTGATCTTTACATTATTACTGCATTGGTGAGGGAAGAAGGCTTCATAATAATGAAAATGAAGTGATAGGTTGAGGTTAGAGTTAAGTGTGTTATATTATGATAATTATACTACCTTGATCACCTGGCTAATTCTTCTGCTTGTCCTACTCTTCACCTGAAATCATAACTGCTACACTCCTTGTAAATACATGGCTATTCTATAACATATTGATAACACTTCCACCTTTTGTAGTGCTCACAGTAAGACTGCCTAGCTGCCTGGAACTCCTACTTGTACCATTACTCACCTATTATATTTCTCCACCAGTCCTGTGCCTGAAAACCTCTCTGGCCTCTCATAATATCTGATAATATAGTTAATATGATATTTCTTCAAAGACTCATTCCCATAGAACTCCTTAACATATACTATCTTATCATTTTACAAAATATAGGTAATTATCTTTAGACCTTTCCACTACAATCCTAACTTCATTCTAATTTGCTTATCCTTTACATGGTCTCTGATCAAGACCAGATCTTCTTCCTTTAACTCTTTGTTGCATCCATCCTCTAGGTGACCCTCCTACTATTGAATTTCAAGATGATAGTTCCATGCTACTATGCTCATTATAAGGTCATAATTCTCCCTTAGCTTACTAATTTGCAGCCCTGCCTCTTCTTGCAATGGGAGGTGTATCAGATCCTCTATATTCTCCACCTGGATGATGTCTTTAATGTGCTACCAGTCAACCCATGCCTGAGGGACATACTCTAATATTAATACTACTAGTTGGTAGCCATGTAGTTTGAGCAACCTAGTATTAATTACTAATAGGGCCTCCCTTGCATCCTATGACCATCTTGTTGGGTGATCATACTACATGATACTTCTAATAATATATACCTTGATCAATTGGACTGACCTCTCATTCATATCAACCAATACAGGGTGTAATATTAGTGCCAGTATATGCTTCACCTCTTTCTCTCTGAGCAGCACTACTACCCAATTCCCTATAAAATGTATTTCATTGTCCATGTAAAAGACAGTCAGCCATTCAAAGGTCAGTGCAAATCACTGGAGGAAATCTATAACTGCCTCTTTCATAGCATCAATATATGGTGTTGATCATACAAATCTCATGAAATACTCCACTACAACTAGAATGTACTGTAATCCATCTTCTGCTATAGATCTTATTAGGCCTAAGAAATCCATGCCTATTAAATCTATTGATTGAAATATTTGTATTCTTCCTGCCTCTCTTCTCCTTGGCTTGCAACTAACAAACTAATATACTTAGTATGTTGTACAGTGCACCTCCACATCCCTTATTCTTATTGGCCAGTATGTCTTCCCTACTAGCTGAGATAACATTAATACATCTGCATAGTGTCTCATGTTATTATGAAACATCTACAATATGTTACTTATCTCTTCCTCCACTATGCACAGTACTCATCTTTCATTATTTTCTCAATACATCAATAACTTTCTTACTGTATTTCTAAGTGTATATCTGCCCATCTTCTGAATCATCACTCACCAAATCAGTTTAGAGATATCTTGTAGTGAGTTATCCTCCAACACTTCTACCACATGCATGTACAATCTCAAATTTCAGTACTTATTATATTAGATAATGGCTGGTAGATGGTATTTCATGACTACCATTATAAGATTCTTTCTATCCTGACTCCTATATTTTACTATATGAGTTATAATCCAACTGAGATCATCTATTATTCTCATGATCCTATCCATATTCAGATAATGATGAATGTCATAGTTGTACTTCCTCAGCCTTACTATTCAGTTTAGAATTCACACATTTTTAGAGCTCTTACTTAATGCTGTTCTTAGAGCATCATTGTCCATATACAGGTGAACTCAGTGTGGTGATCTCAGCACAAGTCACCTCACCTCTATCAGTGCTTATATCATCACTAGAACCTTCTGCTCATTACTGTGGTACCTCATTTCTACATCTGAGAATTTAAATGATATCCACTGGACAATTTATAATGCATGATAGTTTACTGATGTTAATTGATTTACTAGCTGACTATCATCAATCTGAAATAGAACTCCCCCTAACTTAATCTTAGATGCATCTATAACTAGATAGTAGGCTAATTCTAGATCCACTAACCTACATACATTATTGACTATGACATTCTTAATGAAGTTAAATTCCTCTTGCTACCTTTCTATCCATATTTACTCCTTCTCTACCTAAGCCCATCTAACTGTCTTCACTTTCAGTCAGCTGGTTCTAGGCACCTTGAGTAGATTCTTATCACATTCCTCTATGTCTGATTTGATTGTCTTAGGCTTTAGGGGCAGCACCTTCTTCTGATGCAGGTAGGCTTCCTTCATTATCATGACACAGTCTAATTTGCCTGATATAAAATTCCAAAGAAATAGTATCAATCATATGAACTCATTCAACTCTTTTCTATTTATTGAGGTTAGCTAGTTGACTATAATATTTTAATGCTTCATTACTGGCCTTATACCATCTGCCCCTCCCATAAAACTTAATATATCAATCAATTCCATGAATACTGCTGACTTCTTTGGGTTGAGATATATGTCAGGAATCCCAAGATATCTTGTATTCATGCAATCTCACTTAGAATTAGCATTTACACAGCCACCCACATTTCCTCATACAAAATAGCTAGGGTTCCTATGAACCACTATTAGTTTTACAATATCATTCAATTCATATGAGATTTTACCTCTATATGCAATGTATAATACTAATAGTTATGAGCCCAGCAATTTCCATTGCATATTCAATTTGATTTTTATCATTATTATCATCATTTCATCTTTTTTCACCCTATACCACATGCTTTTCACATGAAATAGCAATATCCTCTAAAAAAGACCCACAGGAATGTCCCCTAAATCCATGGGATCCATCAAAAACAGAGCCACAGAGCTCCACAAACCAAGCTTTTGAACACCAGAAGCCCTATATTAATTAAAGAATGGGGCCATGTGAGCACCTCTAATAGTTTAAAAACTGAAAAAGTAGAGCTCTCAGAGCTCTATCCACCTACCTCACCATGTCCAATGCCACTACCCAACATACAATAGTGACACTGAAGAACAGCAAGGATTAGGAGATTTAGTATATAAACATCATATCAATAGCAAGCAATCATGGAGTTCACAATTATATTAATTTAACAAAGGAAGATTATTAGCCAGAAGTAGAAGAACCCAAGATTGAGGATGGTGAATCCAAAAAATCATTCAAAAAACAGGTAGTAGCATACAAAAAACATCAAATAGCTATAAATAAGATGTATGACATCATTATAACATCAGTTTTGAGAGTGGAGATAAAGCACATCATGAAGGCAGGTAATACTCACATTAAAGATATTATTAAAGTGCTGCAATATCATCTCTCTCCTACTACTAAAGATTAAAAAAATGAAGTCAGAGATTAATATAACACTCTGACAAAGAAATCAAATAGCAAGAACATTGAAAAATGGTTAGATGACTGGTCTATAATTCATGAAGAGATATGAAATATAGAGATCAGAGATCTATTCAACCTAGAGAGCAATTTTTTAATGGCTAATCAAGTGATCAATCCAATAATTACTGAAGGATTTAAATTCATTATCTCATATGATAAAAAGACAGGCATGAATATCATTAACCTAGAATGGTTAGTCAGAGAGATTAAGATTTGATATTATAAGACAGAAGTCTTAAAAAATGGTTATAGCACCATTTTTGCAATCTTTAGCAGCCTGGGTGGGGAAAAGGAAGAATCCACCAACAGCACAAATCCATCTGCAAAAAACTTGCAAAAGGAAGCTAAAGATTCAAAAAAGAAAGGTAAAAAGACTCATGATCTGTGTATCTACAGCAGACCCAGGCATTCAGCAGGAAATTACTGGTATCTCAACCCTACATCAAGGCCTAAGTGGTTCATGGGATATGATAATACATGTAAAAAGATAGATGAGGCATTGAAAGACAAGAAAGTCAAGGTAAAGATTGAGGCAGAGATTGAGAAGGTGAACAGTAAGATCAGTGCAGGCCTGCAGATGAATCTCTCAATCATTTATTAAATACCTCTAACCTCATGTGAAGCTACTGATAGATTATTAATCTTGAGTGCTAAGTCTAGCTCATCAAATCATCTGTTAATGTGGTGGGGATCCACCATCAGGTCAGGTCAATTTTTTGCCAAGGCTTTTCACCACCAAGCACAGTCATGAAGATAGATATTTTTCCTTTCATTGAAGGACTCCATCTGTTTGTTCATGGATTTCTCTTGCCAGTGCATGCTTCTTTGAGATAGATCTTTTGTTTTCTTTTGTGTTGTCTCATCATTCTATTACTGTGTTGTTTTGTACTATAGATTGCCAATACATTCCTCCACTTTGATATTGATATCAATTCTTTTCTTGTGTTTGCTGCTGCCCTGTTCAGTGCTGCCTGACATGCACACCCTGTCCCCACTTCATTAAGAGACAGCTAAATGTATAATACAGGCAGAGAATCTCATATTTGCAATGACAGGTTCAGATTTATTAATTTCATAGAGGAACACAACACATCATTCTATACAGGCAACTCCTATATGAAAATTCAAGGTTATAGGACTACTGTTATATATCTCACAAATCCAGCAACCTAAAAACATTTCACAGTCATACTATCCAACATGGCATACATTCTAGATTTTCATACAAATATCTTCAGCTGGGTGAGACCATTCATGAAAGGAATCTCACTGCACATGGAGACAATAACATTAAGAGATAATAGGAAGCCTTGGGTGTTGCTTACACAGAGAGGCAACCTCATGTGCCTAGAATATAACCCATATTTAAATACCATACTAATATTAATATTCTTTGCCCTCACTGAATATAGGAAGTATTCTGAGGCCCCAAAGATTTCAATAGTATCAGCAGAGGTCTGGCATAGACAACTGGGACACAGTTTCAAGACCTCAATTACTCACCTGCAGAATGCATCTGAAGGCATAATTATAGTAGGTAAGTTCATGGAAGGGAGGGAGAAAGAGTTGAATCCTCACCTGCAAGAAGTTACATGTCACTGTCAAACATGTAAGCTCTCAAAAGTAAAAAATCAGATATCTCACAGATAGCACATCTACTCCATCAAACTGTTTGAATGCCTCCATGTCAACCTTATAGAGAATAAGAAAGGTTGCTATTACAGTTAGTGGTAGATAATGCATTTTACATGTAATTTCTTATAGTTCCAGATCATACAAAATACAGTTCATAAGTCTGAACTCAAGAAAGCTCTCCCTGTAGTTATGAAATAGATTAAACACCAGTTCAATATAGACATCAAGATTATATGCATCAATAATGAAACAAGCATGTATTCAGATAAGATAGGTAAGTGAATCTTAGAAGAAGGCCTCTCAAGAGAGTTCTTATTAGAATATATGCATGAATAGAATGGTGCAGCTAAATGCACAGGCACACTGTTAATTGAAAAAGCAAGATGCTTGTAGATAGATGGATGCTTACCCTCAGAGCTCTCACTTAAGATATATATGGTAGTCAGCTATCTCATTAATTAAACCCCTATACATCTATTAGAGTGGAAGTTATCATTACTGGCTCTATGAGAGTATCTCAACCTCCCTAGCAAGCTTTCATTCACTCACCTATGCATATATGGATGTCATATATACATAAAGATTCCAGATGAAGTTCTCAATCATATGAGAGCTTTAAAGCTAGAACCTAGGGCACATATTGATTATCTTATTGGATATGATTCAATGAATATCTGGAGGATTTAGATTCCACACTTACAACACATTATAAGGACCAGAGATGTGGTGTTTGATGAATTGATTCAATTTGACCCACAGAAACCTCATATTAAAGAGCTACTGTGAGAATCCATTACAGATGAGATTATTGAGATGTTGTAAATACCTATAATCAAACTAGTGATCTCTGAGGTCTGCAAATAGAATGAGACACTGGATTCTGCTGATATAAATATTTTCCACTCTGAAGACATCAAACAAACAGAAAAAATAGCTGAATTCAGTGATAAAAGTGGTCAAAGAGACATGAATGAACCTTTGATGCCCAAACCAACATCAGAACTGCAGGTTCAGGGGGGTGAGCAGATGGATGAATAGGTTGGTAGAGAGGTTGTTGAATCTGATGATCTCAGCAGCCAGCTGCAGAGCAAACTGCAGGCCTCACTAAGTAAATATAAAGAAGCATCTGAGCAATTTCAACTGCCCAAACTGTCTAATATCTTACCCCCAGATCTCTTCAATCAACTAAATCAAGCACCACAGGTGCATGAGATCTCTGCAGACTTCAACAAATCAAATATAGTCTCTAGCAAACAAGTTAGACATGCTATACACTTCAATGGAATCAAACACACAAAAAACAACCCTACTCAGCAGTTTTGTGTGATATTCAGTGTAATTACAAACCTCACACCTCAGAAAGGGAGCAACATGCAATTACATAGGGATAAACTCCCTCTACCATCAAATCATTGGAACTTGCTAAAAACACACAAATATAGCAAGGATTTCATTAATGCTGTGATCCAGGAATGGGAGACAATTACCCAGAAGGATACATACAAAATAGTGCCTAGGTCATCCAAAAACATGTCAGTGATCCCCCTACACTGAGTGTTTACCTATAAATTCAATGACAATAGATTTCTCAATAAGTTCAAAGCACATATCTGCATTCAAGGCAACCTTCAACCTCCCAGTGAAAAGGATACAAGAGCTCACACACTTGCTGGCAGGACATACCATGCATTAATAGTAATAACAGCAGCTTTTAACCTTGATACCAAGCAGCTTGATGGTGTGAACACCTTTACAAATAGCAATATAGATGAGAAAGTCTATTATGAACTGTCAGATGGATGGTAGAAACTTCCTAGCCTTACCTCCCTGAGGTGATCTCTTATCTTACTCAAATTGAAAAAAGGCCTATATGGATTATGTTGTTTGCTACTGCTTTGGTTGAATAAAGTCACAAAAATACTGCTACATATAGAATTTACCCCTTTACCTGATGATAGATGCCTCTTTTTGAACAATCAAATAATCATTTTCTTCTATGTTGACAATTTCATTACCCTTTCAGACAAGAATGATATAGATGAGAGGGATCAGATGGTTTAAGAACTTATGAACACCTATGAGATTCATAATATAGAGGAAGTACATTGGTTCTTAAACACCCATATCATCCAAGATAGAGCAAATTTGAAGCTCTGAATCTACCTTGATTCCTATATCAATAAGTTGGTAGCTACATACCACCTTGAGCAATCCCCACAAATTTGTGGAGCATCTCTTACAGGTGCAAAACTTGAGGCCTACAAGACTAAATTAACTTCCACAAAAATCTACTACTACCAGCAACATGTTGGATCTTGCATCTATCTGACTATTATTGTAAGATCTGATATCACATATACTACATTGAAGCTCACATCTTTCATGCAGAATCCATCAGATATTCATTTAATCAAGATAAATCACATCATCATTTATCTATAAGATACATGGAACTACACCATTTAATATGATAGTAGGTATGATAGATCCCTACTCAAACAATTGATGAATCCACCCACAAATTCAACTACACCACTGAATTCTAATACAAATCTTAAAGTCATTAAATACTCTAGCAATACTAGCTTTACAGATAATGCTGACCACCAGTCTACAACTAGATATCTATTCAAGATGTATGGCAGCCCAGTCAATTAGAAGTCTGCCTGGCAGGCTACAGTAACTACCTCCACAACAGAGGCTGAACTTCTCATTATATCACACACCAGACAAGAGGTTATGTGGTGGAAGTAATTTCTCACCCAAATTTAATTTGACCCTAAGCATAAGATCTCTATCACATGTGATAACACTCAAATAGTAGGGTTATTAAATAAGAGTGATCCACAGATTAATATGTGCCTTCACCATATTGATATACACAGCAGTTGGCTTCACAAGTGAGTTCAAAGCTCTAATATTAATATAATCTGGGTTCCTACAGCAGAGATGCCTGCAGACAGCCTGACAAAGGGTCTCCTACCATAAAAACATCAAAACTTCCTCAAACATCTTGGTATCATCAATATTACCAATCTCATTGATACACAGCAAGATCTGGGGGGGAAAGATTAATTCATTCATTTTCATCATTTTCATATATTTTCATTGATTTCAATGTTTTCATTGATTTTTAATTCCTACAAGGAACTCATCCAGCCAGATATTCAACACCTGCACCACCACATTATTTTGATTTTTATTTCCTATTTAGGCAGTACAACTGGCCTCATTATGTTCATTAAACAGTGTGGTGCACACTGAGGGGGTGTGTCAGGAATCCCAAGATATCTCATATTCATGCAATCTCACTTAGAATTAGTGTTTACACAGCTACCCACATTTCCTCATACAAAATAGCTAGGGTTCCTATGAACCACCATTAGTTTTACAATATCATTCAATTTGTATGAGATTTTACCTCTATATGCAATGTATAACGCCAATAATATATTGGTCTGAACTGCATCCTAGGGAAATATATCTCATACAGAAACATGAACATTGCATTGAATGTTACTATCATTACTAAGTAGTCATCTATGAATAGTGAGAATGTTGCTTCATTCTGGTCCTCTATAGCTATTAGAAACTCTTCCACTTCATCATCCTTTAAAATGGGTCTGAAGATTAGGTTCATAAACTGTAAATACATGTAGGAGGCACTTGTCAGCTCTTGGCCCATTCTGACATATACATACTAGTCAACTAGTGATATTATTCCAGCCTTATACTCATTCCCAGTCTAAATTGGCACCCCCCAATATCCATTCAACACATCAAATGCTAAGAATATACAAAACTTTTTCTTAAAAAGTATGTCTAATGTGACATTAATGTAATGTATAGGGTAGAGCAATTTCCTCATATTCACATTTAAGGGCCTAAAGTTGTTAACAATCCTGAGGTCCACTGACCTCTTCTTTTTAGGTAGGAAACACATTGCTGCCCCTTAATTACTTGACATGCAGATAAGTATTCCTACTGCCTTCAGTTGAAGAAATACTTTTACTGTAAATTCCCATTTCCTCACTGTGTATTAAGATATTAATCTCTTAACTGGCCTGGCATCCCTGATAAGATTTATAGAATGTTCAACTAAGTCTGTTGCCCTGATCTCTACTAACTCCATGATGAAATAATTTCTTTATATGTATAATAGTTATTTTGCCTTCCTTCATTACTTCTCCATTTCTGCCATCCCATCTATTATTATTCCACTTCTCTGAAACCATTTATCTACCTCCTCCTGACTCACTTTGGATAGTTTCCTCCACTTCAGTTGCCTCCTTATTAGGAATAATCCCCTTACTCCTAGATTTAAGGGCAAATATACCTCCCTTCTGCACTCCTGCACCTCATCCACCTAACTCACTATTATTACTATCTCCCCACTCTGAACAGCTCTCTCAGCATCTATAGCCTCTCTCTACAAATAGTAGTCTCCTCAGTTTCTCCCCCATCCTACTCACACAGTTATTTTCTTTACTCTAGGTATATGCAATGAATCTTCTATCAGCTGAAGATAAAATAGGTAAGGTCACCTTATATCCATCTGCACTCTATAAACCACACTGGTTTGCTGCCCCCCTGGACCCTTCTGAGCTATCAGGGTAAGATAACTCAGAGGTGCTCTTTTCCTATCTCCTTCTCATCATCCTCTTCATCCACTATTCTCTGAAGCTCATTATTCACATCAGTTTACTCTTGCTCTTCCTCCCCACTCACTAGTATGAGCATTCCTGTAGAGATATCCTTAATTGTTTGGATTGGCATCACTAAACTCTCCAATCTCTTGACCACACCTGTACTTCCTTTGATCTCAATTTTCCCAGTACCATAATCTGCCAGAAGATGAACCCTCCTCATCCAGTTAACCCCAAGCAGAAGATTATATGATGAAACATCCACAATGTATGCTTTTACTGTTGTCTAGATCCCTATTAAGTTAACTAGTATTAAAGTGGGAATAGAATGTGTGTGTCAGGCAGCACTGAACAGGGCAGCAGCAAACACAAGAAAAGAATTAATATTAATATTAAAGCAGAGGAATGTATTGGCAATTTATAGTACAAAATAATATAATAATAAAATGATAAGGTAACACACAAAAGAAACTAAAGATCTATCTCAAAGAAGCATATACATGCATGAGAAAAATTATGAATGAACAGATGATATCTTATAATAAAAGAAAAATATCTATCTTCATAGCTGTGCTTGATAGTAAAAAGCCTCAGTAAAAAATTAATCTGACCCAACAGTAGATCCCCACCATATATCTCTCCTCCCCTTAATTTGCTGACCTAGCAAATAGAAGGATGGCTTAGCATCACAGTAAGAGCAGTGGTTCTGAATATGTTGTCTCAAAATCAATCTGACTATGTAATTCTAAAGTCAGCTGATAAATGATGATACTATGTTGAATCATCTATTTGTAAGAAAGTGGCCATATTGAGGCAGGGAGGCAGCTCAGAGATGAATGGGCAAGTTAGTAATGACAAAGCTTCTTCTAAGCTACAGTAAATATAGCTGGCATTTTTAAGTAGAGATTCAGATAGAATAGTTTATTAATAGCTTGAATCATAGAATTGTAGGGTAGTAGCCCCCATGGCTAGAGATAGAGATAGGAGCTGAAACAGGATTGATGAGAGGTTTCTAGATGAGGAGAGAATAGAGTGTAGCCCTAGGACATATAAACTACTGGGTAGAAGTGAGGCCCAGAAAAATGAATGGGTAGATTGATAATAAAGAAAGAGCATGCTCTAGATAGGCAGAGTAGCTAGTAATAGGTAGCAATAAAGATTGAGGTAAGCAATGCAGATAATGAAAAAGAAAAAGACACAAGGAAAATAGAGAGTAAAGAGAAAGAAAACATAATAGGTAAAATCAGCAGCAGAAGGTGCAGGGTGAGATATATACAGATAAGTAAGTATAGAAAGAAAAGTAAATATAATAAGAAAAATAAATATAGAGTAGCAGCAGACTACATATAGAAAATAAAAGAAACTAAGAAAGATATAGAGGAAGCCAAGCATAGAGAAAGCAAACTAAGTGATGTGATGAGGAAAAACAAATATATACTAATAGTAGTAAGGGTAGTAACTACAGTAAAACAGCAGGCTCTAATTGACTGAAATATTTCTCAGCTCTGAGGCAGGAAATTATAATTGACTAGATCAGCTAGCTAGCATCTATCTTCTTGTAATTATAAACTGAGATCCTAATGGTATCTCCTTCTGCAGCTACACAGTCACTAATAATAGAATTAAGAGGAATATTATTATAGTAGTAGTAAAAGAAACTTTACTGACTGAACAGCTATTTCTTAACATTCATTATAATTATAAAGATATGAACTGCAGCTCTCATAGCTCTCTTACACTAGATCAGAATGTAATTCTTAGCTGGCCAATCAGACACCAGGTCAAAAAGAATTTACTACTCTCTCTAGACTAAAAAATCATCTCATTATTAACATCTAATCAAAGCTTTAGAAAGTACATTAAGATCTATTATAGTTATAGTAGTAGAAAAGTAATAAGAAATGCTATCATATAGAATAGGCAGGCTGGAGAGTATCATAAGTCTATAAATAAAATCTTAATTTATCTATAAGAGTTACTTCTATATGTTACTCTCTGAAACTTCTAAAGACTCATTATCTTTCTGAATTTTAATAAATCATAAAAGCATTATTCTCTACTTAATCATAGCTGAGTCAGTACTTCCATGAGAAATGTACAGCATGGTGATTCACATATCTCTCTATTTGTAAGAAATAGTTTTCTAGCTGATCTTAAAATCCTATAAATTTTAATTAGTAAGCATCTATAGGGAGATGTTCTAAATAATTCTACCATTCAGAAACCCTCTTTTATAAAGTTAGTAATTCTACTTAGAGATACAGTAATGCATGCTAGAGACTACAGTCATATAGTTTATATGATCCTCATTTATCATGCTGATGGACTTTTAAATCATGTTTGCATTATAATTCTTCTCAGTGAGATGCTGAATGTTGATATTAATATGCTAGAAAAACATACTATTCCTCTTTCTGGCAAACTTGATGTAATAAGGGTAAGAGATGAGCCTTATCTGATGATCTAGATGAAGAGTAATATACTAGGTATAGTAAACTAGGTCCTAATGAATTATCTGCTGAATGATTCCATGGAGTATCATGCAGAGCCACCTCAGTGACTTCTAATTCTTTTACTGATAGAATAAGTATATATCTCATTTATATACTATTATCTTTTCAAGTGTGTTATATGTAGCAGGCATATTTCTCACAGCTATCTCCATTTAGAGCTAAAAGAAAATCAGAAGAGATAAAGAGCTATCTGCACTTCAGTCATTTAGTGTAAGATTTATATTTATATTTTTCAGGTCAAGATTCTTCAATATACTCACCCAGTTTAATGGAGCAATGAAAGGGAGAGCAGCATGCTTCATATAATATATCTGAAGAAAATTCTCTGGGCAGGCAGGACAGCACTCTTTACAAAAATAATGAAAAGTATTATTAGCAGTGTGGATTCAATCAAGATTTCTACAGCTATTAATGACAGTTTTGAGCCTGAATGTCAAAGCTACTTGATCTAAACTCTAAGTTAGTAAATTAATTTTCCCTCTAAGATTGACAGTATGATAATAGCACAAAGAAAAAAGGGATGATAGCTTTATGAGCTAATTTAGAAGCTTAATAAGCTAGCTATCATTTAGTTCCTTCACATTATTAAGCTGAGCTTTCAAGGTAGACTTAACATTCTAATGACATACACATCTATAACAACTAGTCTTTTAACACTTTTCAACAGCTTCAGCAACATCAGGATCCTTCTTATTAGCACCTTGATTCTCAAGCTCTACTATCTCTTCTGGTAAAAGGCTGGCAAAATAGGAGAGGCTGACATTAGACAGGAAGATAGCTATTAATGAAACTAATTAGCTAAAGACATGTCATGGGTGAGGAGCAGATGAAACAAGGCCAGAGTTTTAAGAAATATCAGATGAGAAAGTAGAAGAGGATATAGGAATCAATTCAGAATGATAGTGATTATTCTGAGAGGAGTAAGGAGAAGGTAGAGATATTTAGTCAGTCATATGAGAATCATATAGTGAAAGTGGAGAAGGCTGAGACTGAAGATTTCAAGAAGATAGAGATAGAGGAATTAGAGGCTGTAGATCAGCAGGAGCAAAGAAAGATGATAGAGTACTAGCTGCAAGAATTTCCTTAAGGCTAACATGAAGCTCAGTAGTATAGATGACTTCTATATTCAATGTAGGGCTAATAAAATCTGGCCTGGAGGCATTCTCAAGATCAGAAAGTATTAGTTCCTTATTAAGCTTTATACTCCTCTCAGGATTCTAACACAGCTGGATCTATATTACCTAGTTGATTCTTCTCACTATAAATGAATAGTTATAATTTCTTGTAAGAGTTACTGTACATCTATATCATTTATTCTTCTTTAGTATTAACTAGAATTTATTAGTAATAACCTTCCTCTAGTATTCCACACAAGTTTTATACCCTTCTAAAGTATGATTTTGGTGAACTCTGACTGTCTCTACCATATAATAGATCTCCACTGTCTAGTAGTAGAAGTCAGCTTTAGAGTGCAGACAAGTCTGAGTTGAGTTGATTATATGTACTTTCAAGTTGAGTTACTTGCAAATCTATAATCTTTCAAGCTGAGTTCAAGCTAAATATATATTGAACTCAACTCAATCTGAGTTGTCAATGAGAACTCTTGAGCTGAATATTTATTAAACAACATCTGAAATCAATCTGAATAATTCTGAGTTAACTTGAGTCAGTACATGGGGACTATTTTCATTATGTTCTAACTAGTAACCATCCTATCAAACATTCATATTAAAATTTAAAAATCTCAATGTTAATGATCAATCTTCCTTTTTCTTCTCAAAATGCCCTTCTATGCTCTGTTGTGCCTTAGGCTTCCTATCCCTTTTCTTTCTTTCTTTTTTTATAGATAGTCCCTCATTCTCATCATTATCCTCCTCTCTTATATACTTCTCATCAGTTACTTTATCCCTACCATCCTCCTGCTCCCTAACTACTGGAAAGACCTCAGCACTGTTGTATAAGATATCAATCATTTCATTAATCACTGAATTCAAACCTACTTTATTACTCTCCATACTCTCATTGATTTCAGCATCTAAATCTCCTTTACTAATCATACTACTCATCACACTATCTGCAATATACTCTATCTCAAATGCAAGTTGTTGTTTGTACATCACATCCTGCATATTATCATCTGCAATATCCTCCATCTTATTACTACATTGTTGTCCATGAATCACAGCCTCACTGTGTGCAAGTTGTGCAGTATCCTCTATCTCATCTTTTAGTTTCCCTTCATACTTTACAGTCTCCATCTTGTTCTCCATAACATCCTTCATATTCTCATCAGAAGGTTCTTTCTAGACAACTGTTACTATCATAATACTTACAGGCTCACAAGGTTATTATCTGTAGACAACATTTTACCTGTGCTGTGATTTCTGAGTCTTCTTGGGAGTGTCCCCCAGTGTGAGTGGCACTGATATCCCACTGATTTTCTTGTAAAGCTCTTTTCCCTATATTAATAAATTGAATATCTTAAGATTTAAAGTGACTAGATCCCTTCATTCTGACTGATCTTCTCTTTACCTCATCAGAACATTCAAATAATTAACAGCTCTCTCTGCCAATCTGTCTACCTGGCCTACCTGGCCACCCAACTGTGCAGAGATGTCAGAGATTGCTTTTCTTGCAAAATTTATATACTAGTACTATTGAAATGTATGATTGATGATTAGTATCTATATATAAACATCTCTTTTCTGATCTAGGTGATGTGTCTGTGCCATAATCTGGAACATTGTGTTCAAATTATGTGGCAATTTGATTAAAATCATTGCCTGATATTTGCCCAGCTGCAGGTTAGCACCAAATCCCCCCATGTGATTAGTTGTGATCAGGACTTCAGTCCTTCCTGACTCCTCATTATTAAAGTTGTTGATGATTATATTCTATTCCTCCTATATTATATCTCCCCTCAACCATGTTATCTTCATGCTAAAATTAGAGCACACCATGGATGCTAGCCATACAGTATTTAATTCATAGGTAAATACTGCCACCTTTTCCTTACCAATCTCACACATTTTATATAACACTTTTATTAAATAACAAGTGATAGGAGACATGTGCATCAACTCAATATGCCTGTTAAAATAAGTTGATGGAATAACATGATAGTAGGCATCAGCTAGATAATAATAACATAAAAAGAATGACAGCTCAAAATCTGGCTGGAAAGTCAAGTTTTTAAGAGTAGTTACTCTTATCTTCTTCAACCCCACATGTTTGTGAAACTTCAAGATTTTTGAAAATAGTGATGTAATCTACAAAGCATATACTCTTATACTGTCCTGTATGAGAATGTTAGTATCATTATTAAGCATACCCAGTATTAATAATTGTTTTGTATACTTAAGGTGAAATGTATAATACTTAAGTTACTCCTGTGAGCTCATTTGGAGCATCACAGTATTAATGTGTTTTGGGGGAATAGCCTCTCCAATCTGCTGACCATCAATCATAGTCTGTTGTAATCTTTAAATTAGTGTCATTTTCAAAAGCTTCAGAATAATAACAGCTGCAGTGTTAGATTCTATGTGTCTGTTAGTTGAAAGTTGCTGTATGTAAAGTAGATTAAACAGTTCTAATTTCTCTTCCTCTGATGATGCTGATTGAAACTTATTAATAGTTAAGTATTTAAGGAACTTCTTGAGATCTAAATAATGCATTTGGAGGTTAGTTGGATAAAATAAATATGCATAGCCATAGAAATTGTGAGTCTTATTTAATAGTGAGGTAGCTGACACTATCTAGAGAAAGTCTGGCTTGAGTAGCTTCACTACACATGAAATCCCAGAGGATGGATGATGGAGATAATGTCCCTTATCAACAACTACTCTATATATATAATCTGGGAATTTTGAATGATATGTGATGATATACTTATTATATGTAGTTGTCTCTTTGACCAGCAGCAGATCTTTGGTTTTAGGGGTGATAGGGTGAGAGTCCTTGTTGTTCATGAATGAAGAGTTGGGTGTTAATGACTTGTTGTCTGTAGATAATAAAAACTTATTATTAATAATCTTCTGTTCCTTGCATGTTTTCTTTTATTTCAAATATAAATTCATAGAAAGGGCATTTAATTTATCATTATCTGTTGCAATATCTTACTCCTTTGTTGTCTTAGCCTCAACAAAATACTTCTGGAATATAAAATGTGATATGACAAACACTGTCTGACCAGAGTTGGTGGTCTTATGCTTGTAGAGCTAAAACTTCTCTGGATGTGTTAGTGTCTCTATCATTGCTGCCTCTGAGATGCAATGTGAAGAGAACACTGGATTATTTCTATGGCAAAATAATCTCATAAATCATAAAGATAATGAATGCAGAAAAAATCTACTATAATTACTCTATCATAATTAAGTAGTAACTGGTAGAATTATTATAATAATTAGCCTGGCTGGCTCTTTACCATTCAGAACACCAACATCTCATACCTTTAAAATGAAAGATAATGTGGTTAATGTCTTTCTGAGACCTATAGTGTCTACTAGGATTCTAGTGTGCAGGGCTGGCTTACCATTTTAAACCTTTTAAAAACTTTTACTTTCTATTTTGAATATTACTGTCACATCATTAACCTGATGAGGATGTAGCTTTATAGACTGTAGTATATTTAGAGTTAATACTTAATCTTCCTCCATACTTAATATCATCAATGCATTGGTAACTGTAGATGTGTTATAGCTGATGTGGAATAGCTCTCTTATTATTATATAATCAACTTCATTATGTGTACATAGTGTTTTGACTGCCTCTTCATTTATTATGCTATCTATTATGATCTTAATGATATTTGACACTTCCTGATCTAGATTTTGCAGAGGTGATGGGCCTTCTATTCAATGGTCCCCCTTAGTTGTTGTGTGCTTGATTGCATACATATATAGCTTGCACTTTTAGTGATATATTATTAGTGCAAGTTTTGCTTGTGGGTTTGTCTTGGGTGCATTCTCCTTGAACTTGTTATTCTCAGATAATAAGTTGACTACCTTAAGAGAGTTGATTGCATCATCAACTCCCTCTTTATTATTGAAGGGTAAATCCCAGTCAAAACTGAGATCATCTATATTATTTAGAGTCTTAATGGGTTCTTACATGGAGTTATTCTGTTCCTTGGGGAGGAGCTCATTGATATATGTCACTAGCTTGGCTGTGTTGTTTTAAACTTGTGTTTTATTCAATATTACTGGTTGCTTGTTTTGCTTTTATTCTACATGAATATAAATTTAATAATGCAAAAGTGCATAGACTCTATGAAAATCCTCCAAGTTTGATAATATAGCCTCAGCTTTAATATTTAGCACATAGTGATGGAAGAACTGGTCTTCATTCTGATTGAGCACATGAAGATAGATATTAATGGTTATTAGAAATACATAATATTCTATAATGTTTATTTTAGTGATATTGAATAAGTTCTGAACTACCTACTAGTTGATTTTTATTATTGAGGAGACTAAGATCTGTGCAACACCTGATGTCATGTGAACTGACTTGAAAAACTTTAGTAGAGATAGTGTTATGAGGTCTTTTGCTCTCTATTTTATTAACTCTGGTAGGGTTGTCCAGCTGTTCCCATGCAGTGCAATATACTCCTCAAATAATAATTGATTTTTTGTGAAGAGTGAATGAAGGGTATCTGTATTAGAATAGTTCTTCAAGTAACTAGTTATAAGTTCTTGATTCCTGTAAAATTCAATGTGTTTGAGTCTGAACTTGAAGTAGTAAATCCCTTTCAGAAGAAAATCACAGGCCTACTTAATGTCTTTAATAGTAATTATTATCTTGACTTTCTTCTTTCTTAGTGCTCTTTTACCTGCATTTCTACTGGGCTGTGTAGTAGATGCCTTCTGAGTTGTTATTATTTTAGGTACTAGAATAGAGGCTTGTTAGATGTTGGCTCCTCTAAGAGATGGGAATGACTGACCTGTGTTAGAAGGCTTTAAATCTATATTGAGAGGCTTTAAAGGGTTCATTGTTTAAGACTGATATTTAAAACAGTTAGTTGATGTTCATTTTAAGAGGCAGTTTGTTAAGAGAGGTTATTATCTGTGAATAATAACTGTGTTAAAAATGTAGTTATCTGTAGACAACAATATAGAGATGTCCAGTATAAAATGTTGTCTGTAGATAATAGATGTAGTAAAAATACTACCCTAATAATAATATTAGTATCTCTATATATCTAATCCCTACAGTTTATTAAGATTATGAAGGGTTCTGAGATTAGAGTTGTTATCTGTGTCCAACAAAAATTTACTATCAGTTCAGAGTTGAGTGCTTACCTGAAGGATGAAGTAAAGAGTATTATAAAGGATTTAAGGATGTAGCAGGAAATATTAGATAGATAGTTTTATTAGTAACTTTATTCATCAGCTAAAATATATAAGAAACTGAGGGATCAGGAAAGGCTGCTTACTCTCTTTACTCATACAATCCCATGGAATCCACTGTCCATAGCTAATAGGTATGGTGAAGTGAGTTTGCCATGCAGCTAAAACTAATCTGTGTAAAGCTTGTTTTGCCAAGTTACATCACAACTAGCCCAGTTCCCTGGCAGCAAAGCAAGGGAGGGTATTAAATGTGACAGGGCTGTTGAGAAGAGGATAGTATATCAACTAATATAAATATGAAGACTTATCTGTTAGAGATGAGTATGTAGATGTTGGGAACTTAATAGTGAGAATATTATAGAGTGTAAGAGTGAGAAGGGGAAGAGAGAGATCTTTAACTTTTAAGACTCAGTCTAACCCAATTCAGTATAGTAATATAAATAAGGAACACAGCTAGGTCTAATAGGGTTAGTTTACTGAGAAGCTTTGTATTCCTCATGTGGAGATAATAAGCTCCTGAGATCTGGTTGCATCCTTACTGCATTTAAAATAGTCTGGTTTATCTTTATTCAAGGATAACAAAGCTACCCTGTCAGCTTCATACTACTTTTAGTGCTTATCTTCTCAACTGATAGTGAGTATATTTTAGCATCCTTTTTCTGCCACCAATGAAAAGCCTTGAATATTTCCACATGAGGTTACCAGTTGGTTAAACCTGAGTAGTGAAAGAGAGATACTAAAATATCCTCACTGCTGATTGAGGAGATACTTCATACTTTATCTAGTATATTAATATAACAGTCTATTATTCAATGAAGATAAGAGTGATATCAATTTATAGTCTGAATGCAGGGCTTTCTAATGCAAGTGTTATTATTTTCATTGTTAGTAGATTAGTGTTTATGGTGGTTATGATGAAGAAAATATATATATATAGAGTAAAATATAAAAAATATATATATATATCTATATTCAGGCCAACATACCCAACTCACCTTATACCAGCAACCAAGAGAATAAAGCTTTCACTCTGTCATAATAGAGTAGAACCTCATGCTATACTTATAATATTATTTTAAAGAGCTATTATCTTCTACTAATCATATTCTTATGACTTACCCTACCAAGGTGTTCTGAGGTAGTCATTGGCAGTTGCATGATTTTTAGTTCTTATTAGCTGTCTACTAAGTATGGTTTTGTTGATATTACTGCAATTCTTCTCTAAGTTTAGTGGTCTAGTGGTTTCTTCTTTGACATTCTACAATTCCCTTTGTGGAATTCCATGGAACAAACTCTAGAATTTGAATTCAGCAGGAACTTTTTTTTTTCTTCAGTTGCAGTCTTATTGTATGTGGTAATCACATGGTTTTTAGTTCTTATTAGCTATCTACTAAGTATGGTTTTATTGATATTACTGCAGTTCTTCTCTGGATTCAGTGGTCTAGTGGTTTCTTCCCTTGGAACTTGATGACTCTCTTTGTGGAGTTCCAGGAAACAAACTCTAGGGTTTAAATTCAGTGGGGACTTTTTTTTTTAGTTGTAGTCTTACCTACATTTAGAATAGTGCAGTTTATATTTGTCCATGGACAACAAAGCTACCCAGCCAGTCTTACCTGAGATTACCAGTTATGAGATGAATTGTTATTTTAACCATCTTTTTTATCATCTTCATCAGTCCTGATGTTCTCAATCTGTCTGTAGGCTCCAATGAAGATAAATGCATAGCTATAACTTAGATAATATCTTTACTGGAGATTCTGAAATGATCTAGTGAGCACATTTAATACTAATTTTCTTACTCTATTTGCTCAAGTGCAACTCCAGCTATTGTCTTTTTATTAAAAATCTGGGTTTTATTAATATTATTACTATACATCTTTATTATTCTTGAACAAAGAAATCAGCTGAGTCAGTGTCAATCTTATTCATAGACAACAATAATGTACTTGCTAAAAATTCTATTCCTTCAAAATTTATTAACTGCTTTCATGATGATCTAATAATCAATGTTATTCCTACAACTAAAACCCATATGATCAGTGTAGCAGGCATTTCACCATCAATAGCAATAAGTGGTTTTATGACCCTCAGGCTCTATCCTGGGTTCCAGCCTTGTATGCTCAATCTTAAGAGTGGTAGTATCCACTTTGCCACTTACAACCCTATCATGAAATGCCACTTCAATGTCTGAAAGGATCCCTAATGAGATTGACAATGAGTAGTTCTGTAATCCCAAGGCTCTCTTCCAGTCAATCATACTAGGTCTAGAGACTAGTGGTATCCACACCATTCTGATAGTGGTATTACTCATGTTGTGCCCATCTATGGATCTAGTATATGTAAGGCTGGTTTTACTGGTGATGATGCTCCCTGAGTTGTTTTCTATAAGTCTTCTAACATTCCCATGTCTGTTTCCTGCTGCTAACCTCTACTAGCTTTGATTGTTGATTGTCCTTGCCATCATGGGTAAATATTTCCCTGTGTATGCTAAGGTTAGATTTATGACTGATAGCATCTAGTATCATGATTGGTATGGGCCAGAAAGACTCCTATATTAGTGATGAAATACAGTTGAAGTGTGGTATTCTCACCCTGAGATAACTTACCCCATTGAGTATGGTATTATCACAAACTGGGATAATATGGAGAAAATCTGGCATCACACTTTCTACAATAAACTCTGTGTTGTGCTAGAGAAGCACACTATTCTGTTGACTAAGACTCCTATCAACTCTAAGTCTAACTATGAAAAGATGATCTAAATTATCTTTAAAACCTTTAATACCCCTATCTTCTATGTCTCCATTCTGGCTGTGCTCTCTCTATATGCTTCCAGCTGCATCACTGGTATCATACTTGACTCTGATGATGGTGTTACTCATGTTATGCCTATTTATAAGGGTTTTGTCCTCCCCCATGCCATCTTCTGTATTGATATGGCTGGTTGTGAGCTGATAAATTACCTTATAAAGATTCTTACTGAGTGTGGTTACAGCTTCTTCATCACTGCTAAGTATGAAATTATTTGTGACATTAAGGAGAAGCTATAGATGTTACCCTCAACTTCCAGTAGGAAATTTAGACTACTTCCTAGAGCTTCAGCTTGAAGAAATCCTATGAGCTTTTTGATGGCTAGATCATCATTATTAGCAATGAGTGGTTCTATGCCCCTGAGGCTCTCTTCCAGTCTAGTGTACTGGGTCTTGACAGTGGTGGTATTCATACCACCACCTACAATACTATTATAAAGTGTGATGTTAATGTCTGAAAGGATCTTTACAGTAATATTATTATGGTGTGTATTTCTCTTTTCTTTATATTAAGATGTTGCTGATAATTACTAGTCTGATGGTACTATCATATACTCTGATATCTTTAATTATATGTAGAAGAAGATCACTACCCTTACTTCCTCATTGATGAAGATTAAAATTATTACTTCCTCTGAATATAAATACTTTATATGAATTGATGGTTTTATTTTAGCCTCCCTCTTAACCTTCTAGTAGATGTGAATCTCCAGGTAGAAATATAATGAGTTGGGACCTTCCATTGTCCACTGCAAGTACTTATCATAGTGTTTGTTGTCCTTAGATAATATTTAGCTGACTACTAACTCAGTTGTCTGCAGATAATAATATGCTTGCTAAAAACCTATTTCTTCTAATTGTGAAGTGATTGATTCATTATCTTGTATGGCTATTACATAACTTACTCTCTAGTAGATATTAATAGTTGTTGATTTAGTTAGTAAAGAAGGTTATATTAGCTAGTTAGCTGAGGTTGTCAGCTTCATTACATAAGTTTATTATAAAGATAATTAGTTATTCAATTCTCAAACTTGCCTCTGATTGTTGCCACATCATCATTATCTCTCTTTACCTGCTGTGGACCTTGTCAGTTTAAAAACAATTAACCTTCTTTTCCAATAGGATGCTAAAGTTCAAATTCACCTTCAGTGACCATGATATAGGGGCTTCAAACTCTAATGTAACAAATTGATGTATAGCAAGCTGATTAAGATGCTGAACCCCACACATCCACTCTACTTAAGCTTTTTAATTCATGTTAGCTTAGGTTAATTTCTTCTGGTTCATCTTGCTTCTAGGAGAGTACTACATTAGCTGATTCAGTTAAGAGATTTAATAACTATATGGACTGCATTTAGTATCCTCATAGATGGTCATCCTGATGTTAAAGAAAGACTCTAAATGTAGGAGAATGAATTAATTACAGTCAGATTTATGATATTACATTGTATGATGTCTTTAGCCAGAGGCTTCAGGTTGCAGATGATATGATTCCATGTAAGTACTATATATAATGTGTTGTACTTTAGTGATCTCCACTGACACTAAAAAATTGTAGGAGTCTGAGTCTCACCTATCATTAAGATACTTAAATGAGTATCATGTAAAGATCTAACTTTAAAGGATCTAGTTGTTAACTGGTCTTTCTATGTGCAACTAAATATAGATGTAGTAGAGAGCCTTGGTAAATATCTAATTTTATGCTCATTATACTGGGTTGGAGATATACTACAGTTTATTAATTCATATTGAGGACTGGCCTGGAATGTAGTGATCATTCAGACTTGAGAGCTTGCCTCATAATACTCATGTACTCAGTGTGCTGAAGGATCTGGGCTATTTAAAGATTATCTTGTGCTGCATGATTTGCTGAATAATATATCTACTAGTAGTAGAGCATGTGGAAATTGCTATTTCAGGGGTGAAAGTACAAAGTATAGCCTTTATAAGTATTAAAAGCACTCATTCTCTGACAATCCTTTAGTGGATACTAACTATAATTACAGTTAATGATGTGGATCAGAATATGGTTATATATCTAATAATTTAAATGCATTCATAAAGGGTGAGTATTAGCTTATCATGCCAATGAAAAGAATTTTTTGGATAACTGCCTGAGAAGATTTAGGGAGTCTGGGACTCTCCCTGGAATTATCTCATTCTTCTCATTATTATCTTGGAAAAATTTTGATATTAAAGGTTATTCATTCCTCATTATTTTCTAAGTCCAGTATCTACTTCTTGCACCTTTCTATTATAATCACAGAAAAATAAGTCAAAGCTTTGATTCCACCTTTTCCTCACAATCATAACTCCCTATTAATGACTTGAGTAATGTTAATCTATTAATACTACTATGAATTAGTGCATCTATTCCTTCTTCACTGGAATGAATTGATTGTGACAATCAGTTTGTGATTTATTCAGAGGCAAAACATTCAAATCTCAAGGTTTTTAAATGATGGTGGAGGTCAACAAAATGGGCTGAGTACTCTAGAGATTCAAAGCCCTTCACCTGGGATTCCATATGATGTATGGCAAAAGTGTGGCAGTTCTTCTGAGAGGGTGTCATGGCAACAGATGGGAAACCTATGATGTTATATAAATACTATGATAAATATTTTGCCCACTCATTGCTAAAGAGTGGAATAATAATAATAATGAATAATTATATCAAAAAGAGCTAATACTGTCAGAGGTGGGCAAGGTTTTAAGATATAGAGAATATTAATTTGATGACATCACAAAGAAGAATATTGCAATGAATAATAGTAAGCATTCTTTTTATTTTTAAGACTGTAGTAGGAGTTTCAGGGCTTCAGCTAACTGTACAAGACCAACATGATTGAGGATAGTAGCACAGATGATATTAAATTTACTGAGGAGAAATTCTGGCAAACTCTAATAGAGGTTTTAGTCTCTATATGATTACTCTTTTATTTTGTAGACAACTTTTACTTCTACTAAATGATCTGAATGTTATGATCCAGTGTGACCATACCTAGTACATTGTATATCCTAAAGATTGCTGACAAGCTTATGAAAGAGAGCTTCTAATAGATTCTTAATTGTATACCTGCTGAGAGTTATGTCTCCCTTGCCCTTAATGGCTGGACCAGTCTGTTTAATGATGCATTTATGGCAGTGATGATGTACTTTATTAACTGTAATTAAAAGTTTTAGAAACTTATACTGAGATTTAAACACATTGAAACTGAGCACAGTGAGAGGGAGCTATCTGATATTACAATGAACATTATGAAGATGTATGGTATTAAGGAATAAATATTTGGTATGACAACAGACAATGTAAGTAATAATATAATACTTATTGTAAGTCTGAATATAGTAATATGAATACTGAATTCATCAACACATATTAAGCAATGTGTTAAGATTTCATGCCTAGCTCATATAATTCAGCTGGTTGTGAAGGAACTCCTAAACTCAATGAAGGTTAGCCTGGAAAATAATAGAATAATTTGGGATTGAGATGATTCTATATTATCTAATCTCACATAGATGCAGAGTGTCTCCCAGATATTAGTAAAGGTGAGCTTACTGTTACTTTGAGATGTTGTCTGTAAATAATGTGATTTCCTGTTACATTTTTGTTGTCTGTGGATAATAATGCTAAATGATTGCTGCTGACTCTGTTTCACTAGATCTATCTATTAACTTGATATATCAATGTGAGTTCACAGTGCAAACAAGCATTTTATAATATCCAACAGTCTGATATGGATGAGACAGGTGAAGTGCTAAAGTTACTAATGATAGATATAGCCACTTGATGAAATTCAACTTTTCATATACTATGTTATGTGCTTAGACTCAGGGTCTATATAGATAGGTATGTTAGAGATATCAATTAGCAAGCTAAATTTAGGCTAGACAGGAATGAGTGGTGATCAGTTAAGTATTTAATTGAGCTCACAAAATCTTTTGCTAAATATATGGCTGCACTTTCTACAGTAATAATTCTAACCCTCCTTATGATGCTTCAGCTGTATGAGAATCTATTCAATCATATTGATCATTATAAAGTGGCATTGGAGAGAAAGTGTTTGCACTGAAAGCACTTAATGTATGATGCCTTGTGTAAATGCTATGAGAAGTTGATTAAATACTATATAGATATGAAAAAGGAGCATGGATATCTCTATGCTATTACAATAATTCTATCTCTAAATCAGAAATTAAAGCTCTTCAGTTAAGAAAGTTGGGATGATAATGATTATGAATGGTGAGAAAAGTACTGAAATCATTTTTAAGAAGTATATAATAGATATATATTCAAATTGTCTAGTGAAGACACACCACAATAGCAGCCTAGGCAATGAATGAGGCAATTAAATAATCTTTTTGACTTGATCTTCAGTAATGTGCTCAACAGCACTGCCTTGACTGGAGCTAGTAAGAGAAATGAGGTAAAGAAGTACCTGGATCAAGGTTAGTTTGCTACTGTCATGCATGAGGTATCTATTCATATTCATGTAGTGTACTAAATATTAGTATAGGGTTAAGTGAGGAATATGACTACTTACTATACTGAAAGGAATATTATTTGTAGTATTCTATTCTAGCATAGATGGTCTAAGACTACCTTTCAATATCTAGTTCAACTGTTGATATAGAATGACTCTTCAATGTAGCTTATAATATCTATTATTACTACTGTAGTCATCTTAAGCCATCAACCTTGTGGACTCTGATGCTAAAGATGTGCTTGGATTGAGTCACCCTAAGTGAGAAGAAGAGTAAGTTAGCTGAAGAGAATAAGGTGATGAATGATGAATTTAATGAAGATGAGAAGAATAATGACTTAGCCTTAAGTGAGATGAATGTAATTAGTGATACAGAGGATGAAGGTACTAATATTAATATATTATAAGATGCTGAAGATGATGAGTCTGAAGATGATGTAGTTTCAGATAATTCAAGGAGAAGGCAGTAATAAAATGACAAAGATTAGAAGCCTTCACTGAAGTGGATTTCAACCAGGTTGAATGATAGTTCCACATCAAGGCAACCTATAGTAACTAGATATCTAGTGACTTCCACACTCCCTGATGATACATTAATCCCCTGATGTCTCCCCAGTAATGCATTAGCACCCTGACATCTCCCTGGTAGTACATTAACCCCTTGAAGTTCACTCAGTTTAAGCCAGCCTGTACATGAAAGAGGATCTCAAGCATTTAGTGGCCTGAATTCCTTAGGAAAAGAATTGCAAAGAGAAGCAGCTGAGAAGTGTGAAGTAGAGGCTGTGAAAAAACAAGGCAGCTAGTGGCTGCAGGACATACAAAAGAAGAGGGTATTAAGTATTGTGCTAGATAAGGAGAGTAGTAATTGATATTATTGTCCATGAACAACAATATATATTAAGACAGAAAGGGGGGTTAGTTAAGATGATCTACTTCATTGTATATATACAGACACTAGATTATAGAATGTAGTTTTTAGTTTTTAATTTACAGCTATTTACTTTTCCAATACATAAGAGTAATGTGTTAAAAAAATGTGCAGCAGGTATTCAGGGTATAAATATCATATAACTGTTCAGGCTAACCTAATTGGGAAATTTACCTGAAGGTCCTGATTCTCTGAGTAATTTAGAGATTACTTAAGTTGAAGAAATACACAGTGCAAGTTAAGCTGAGTCATAATAATAGGTGCTTGGGGTGAATCAAGATGAATAATTTCAAGTCTGAGTTGAGTTTTTAACTCAGAATTACTCAGCCTTGTCTACACTCTAGTCAGCTTCAGATACTACTGCCTGCTAAACCCCATCTTTCTTTATTCATTTAAAATATATAGTAACCTCTTCCTCTCTATTTTCATACTTACTCATGATCAGATTGGTGATTTCACACTGGATCTAATAGTATAGAGCTGTACATCTATTAAGAGTATCAATATATTTCTAAATCTTTCTGATAGTTGATAACTTTTTCTTTTCATACTCAATCAAGGCAAGAAAGTCAGTGGGCTTCAGGGTCAGGGCATGTAGATTTTGGTGATTTAACATTTTACAGAAAGAAAGTGAGGGAAATTATAGATATAGCACTGTTGTGTGTTGGTGTAGGTTGATTTAAGAGTAAGACTGAAATATCTATAATGATGATAAGGGGAAAGTAGAGGGGAATATAGGGCAGAGCACACTCTTATAATTTTTCAAATATGAGATGTAAAGGTAGTCATAGCTGATAAAATAAGAGAATGAGAAAGACATACTATCATTTTAATAATCATATGTGAAGGGCTATACCCTTATACCCTATATCTATAGCTCACCCAAATTTCACCTGATCTCCAACTACCTAATCAGACACCTCTGACTGGGCCTTCATATGAATGTTTATCTGCTCTGACCTCATGTAATTCCCTTCTATTTATATCACATGATCTCATGATTCCTTTCCCTTTTTCCTTCCTTTCTCTAGTAATTACAATCTTGATTTTAGTGTATAGCTCACACAATCTGCTTATTGGAATGCACCTATTACATTTTGTAATTACTCACTTGATCTCTTCTCAGAGATCCTTATTATATTCACCTTCTAAATGTGATTTGCACATATAGTAGATTCCTCTGAACACAATTTACACATATAGCAAACTCTTCTGAAATCTGAAATATAACTCACTCAGCTCAGCTCTGCTGAATGACATGTCAGTAAAAGGCCCTAAAGCCCTGACAGTCTATATTAATATCTCATGAGATTTTCCTCCAAACTTTCTGAATCCTCTGAACTTCCTGAATTCTCTGAACTCTCCAAATCTGAACAATCTTTTGAATCCATCATGAATATGGACTCTCTGCATGAAGACAGCATTCTTTCTCAGGACTCTGATGCTGAATTCTGAAACTTTATTCAGCAGCTTGCAAACAAGATTGATCTTATTATCAAATAAAATTGCATGCCTGCATCAACTCTAGTTCCTGCTCTGACCCCTACTCACCTAACTGCTCCTTTTGATGACTTCCTGAAACACCTGAAGGAGAGGCTTGCCACCCTCAAGAAATTCATGAATGAATAAGTCTCTGAATACTCTGCCTGATGCCTCAGTGTGGAGGCTAAAATTACTTTAGATAGCCTTGCAATCAGATCTCTTACTGATCAGGCCTGGTATATCTATATCTAACTCTCTGACATTATCATCATCTGATTCTACCCTTAGATGAAGGTTAATATCAAGCTCATTCCTATAACTCTCAATATCATTCTCAATCAACTTGACATCCTTTTCTCTGATCCTTCAGTAGCTCAGAAGGCCCTGACCTGGCTGCACAGTGTTCATTAGAAGATCAATTCACTTATCATCTTTCTTCTGAGATTTGATCAGAAGATCCTAGAAGCCAGTAGCTAGTTATAGAATAATATTGTCAAGAAAGCCCTACTCAAGAAGATCATCAAGTTTGAGCTCCTACAGTAGACTGTTACCTCCATTGAATCTCCCATATACCTTGAATATTATATGAAGCTTCATGGTATAGAGAATAACCTATCTGAGGTCAAGGCCATTCAGAGCTGAATTTATAGTAATGTTCCTACTACCCCTAGAGCAGCCTTTCCCAGAGTAACTCAGCCTCATAATCTGAATGCTATGAACTGGGAGCTGACAGCTTGCATGAATGGTTTCCACATCTCTAATATGATTACTGCTACTATCACTGACTACCACACCTGAGGTGTTTGCATCAACTGTGACAAACCTGGGCATAGAGCCACTAACTGCCACAGTACTCATATTTCCCTGAAACTGCCTGTACAATTCACAAATGTGCAGACTAAGCCCAAGAAAGAGGAGGACTTTGAAGATGCTAAATCAGACTTGGGAAAAGACTAGCTTCTATATGAAATTACAAGCAGAAGCTCCTGAAGTTAGATAGGAAGACCTTTGAGAAGAAAATGATAGTTTCAGTAATTCTTATATCTACCATAGTTAATCATTCTTTTAATATGAATGCTATGGTAGACAGTGGCTGCTGTTACTATGCAATAATTCACCCTTGCATGATCAACTATTATAATCTCCCATATATCCTGATTATCCCCCAAAAGATTGAAGGTGTTAGTAGTGACACTGGCAGCTTCATATGAAACATGATGAAGCTTGATGTTGATATTGGTGGATTCCTCCAAGAAAATACTTATACATATGAAATTGAGAATCTCCCATATGACTTCATGTTAGGCCTATCTTGGTTATCTGAACATCAAGCTCTCATTGATGCACACAACTAGTGCATTATGTTTCCTGAAGATGTCTGTGTGTCTGAAAAGGATGTCCATAAGACTGCTGACCTTCACCAGATCTCTGCTAATACCTTTAAACTCCTCTAATATTATAATTGGAAGCTTAAGTTCTGATCTTCTATTAAAATCTTCATCACTAGTATGTCTAACATAGAGAAAGCTCTCTTCTGACTCTCCAAAAAGCTGAAGACTGATCCTATGACAGTCCTTCCCCTGCACTATCATGAATTCCTTGATGTTTTTAATCATAAAGTTGCTGAGAAGCTCCTGCTGTTCTGTGATGTGCATGACCATCACATTGAATTTAAAAAGATGAATGGTAAAGATCCTCAGCTACTCTAAGGACCCCTATACAATATGTCATGTGATGAACTGCTTGTGCTCTACAAGACCCTCAATGACCTTCTTAATAAAGGTTTCATCTGAGTTAGCAATTTGCCTGCTGACATGCCTGTCCTTTTTGCCAAGAAGCCTGGTAGAGGCCTCTGATTCTATGTAGATTACTATGGCCTTAACTGACTCATAAGAAAAGACTGTTATCTACTACTATTAATTAATGAGACTTTTGAATGAATTGGATGAGCCAAGTAGTTCATAAAGCTTGATGTCATCTCTATGTTTTATAAGATCTGAATTGCAGAAGGAGATGAATGGCTAACTACCTTTTATATGAGATATAATCTGTTTGAATGGATAGTTACCCTCTTTAGCCTTATAAATGCCTCAAGCATCTTCCAGAAGTACATCAACTGGGCCCTATAAGACTATTTAGATGAATTTGCCTCTGCCTATCTTAATGACATCCTCATCTTTACTGATAGATCCTACAAACAGCACTAAGAGTATGTCTGAAAAGTCCTCACCCATCTCTATGAATATGGTCTTCTGATTGATATTAACAAATCTGCCTTCAAAATCCAAGAGATGATCTACCTTGGCTTCATCATAGAGGCAGGGAAGGAAGTCTGTATGAACCCCAAGAAGATTGCTGCTATCCTCAAATGGGAGGCCTCTATGACTGTAAAAGGCATGTGAGGCTTCCTAGGATTTGCAAATTTCTATTAACACTTCATTTAAGACTTCTCTGACATTGTCTGATTACTAACTGATCTCATGCACAAAGATCAACAGTTCTAGTAGTCTAAAGAAGCAGACAAGGCATTTACATACCTTAAGAAGATGTTTGTCTCTACCCTGATGCTCATTACATTTGACCCTAACTACCTGATGGTGATTGAAACAGACTCCTTTAGTTATATCACAGGTAGCACTCTCATGCAATGAGATGATGAAGGTGTCCTGTGACCCTGTGCATTCATGTTCAAGAAGCTCAGCCCCATCAAAGCTAACTATAAGATTTATGATAAGGAACTCCTTACCATCATCTGATGTCTAGAGAAATGGGACTCCAAACTCCACAGTGTGAAAGACTTTGAAATCATCATAGATCATAAGAATCTCTAATATTTCATAACAACCCATAAACTCTCTGAATGTCAGATGTGCTGAGCTGAATTTCTCAGCCACTTCCATTTTACAATTCATTACTGCCCTGACACAGAGAACTTCATAGCTGATGCCCTCTTCTAATGTGAATAGGATATGCCTTCTGAAGACTCTGATGCCTGCTAAGCAAACTATGAATAGAGACTACTAGATCTATAGATCCTCAAAGAATTCAAAGCAATGCTGTATGGAGTAATACATGCCTTGCCTGTTATCCTGTTAATTATGACTACCTCATTCCTACTCTAGAGACTCTGAGACACTACTGCTGCCTCTGATGAATACCTTCAGATGATGATTCAGATTATCTGAGATAAAGCTTACTATTTTCCACCTGAACTTCAAGCCCATATTAATATTGCTGAATGCTCTGTAGACCCTGACTCCTAACTATACTTTTAGAGGAGGTGGTAGGTTTCTGATTCAGAACTATTATGCATCTAAATCATGTAAGAAACTCATGATTCTCTGATGACCAGCCATCTAGACTGTAAAGCACTCTACTGAATTTTATCCTGAGATTTCTATTAGTCTGACATGTCTCAGAGTATCTGACAGTTCACTCAGAACTACAATATCTGCTGATCTATCATTACTTGGTAGGACTACTATCAAGATCTACTTAAATCTCTCCTGATTCCTAAATGTGTCTGGTGTGATGTTATCATTAATTTCACAATAGACCTCTTCATGAGTAATAACTATAAGAATATCCTTATCATTGTTGACCATCTCAGTAAAGATGTTATTCTTAAACCCTGTGTGAAGATGGATGTGCCTACAGTAGCTAAAGTCTTCCTCTAAAGTCTGTTTTATTGCTAGTATAGTCTGCCCTGTATAATTATCTTGGACTGTGGAACCCAGTTTATTGAAGCTGTCTGGACCTGAATCTGCTAGCTCCTCAAGATCTCCTAATACCTCTTAACTGCCTACTATCCTGAAACTAATGGCAGTACTGAATGTATGATCCAGACAATTAAGAACTACCTCTGAAAGTTCTATTCATATGCTCAGGATGACTGAAATGAACTCCTCCTGCATGCTAAATTTGCAATTAATAGTTGTGATACTATCAGCACTGATGTCAGCCTGTTTTTCCTCTTATATGATTATAATCTTGAAGTTCTTAATCTTGCTGAATCATCTAAACCTTCCATTTCACCCTGTAGTCTAATTCAAATCACAGACACCATCATCTCAAAACTTCAGTAAGCCTACAAGTGAGTTGAATCCTCCATGACTAGTGCTCAGTAGAACTAACAGAACTGCATGAATACCTGCTGAAATCCTACTGAATGCTATGAGGTAGACAATAAGATTTAGCTAGACCTCCAAAACATTATGACTGATTGTCTGTCTCACATGCTTGATTATTAATATGCTAAGTATATCATTATTGAAGTCCTGGGAAGTCATAACTATTGTCTTGATATATCACCTAGAATTCACAACATATTTCATATAAACCTGCTCTGCAAGGCCTCTACCAACCCATTTCCCTCACAAGAGATCACTGACTGGCATCCACCTGGCATCATTGGGGAAGATAATGAGGTAGAATATGAGATTGAAGCCATCCTTAACTGCTATCATCACAGATGAGGATTCTAGTACCTGGTGAAGTGGCTTGAATATGAGGCCCCTTCATAGGAACTAACCTCTACCCTGCAGGACACCACTGTGCTCACCCATTATGAAGGGCTGCACCTACCTGATGAGACTCTGCCTGCACCACCTCACATCTGATTTTCTGACTCCTCCCACCTGCTCTCTGAATCTGAATAGGAGGGGATAATGTAAAGGGCTACATCCTTATACTCTATATCTATAGCTTGCCTAAACTTCATCTGATCTCTGACTGCCCAATTAGATGCCTCTGACTGAGCCTTTATATGAATGTTTATCTGCTCCAACCTCATATAATTCTCTTCTATTTATATTGCATAATCTCATGATTCCTTTCCCTTTTTCCTTCCTTTCTCTAGTGATTACAATCTTGATTTTAGTGTATAGCTTGCACAATCCACTTATCAGAGCGCACCTGTTACATCATAAAATGAAAGAAATAAAGAAAACTGTAAAGAAATGTAAAGATACATCTGGATCCTAACATATTACTTATACTGGTATTTAAACCATAAAGAGACAGCTAATAAAGGAAATAAACTAATGAGTAGATATAGCTAAATAAAGGAAATAAAGAAAGAATGAATGGAATAAGGAAATAAATATAGTAGTTAAATAATAACTGTAAAACTTTTATCATGAGGAATTAGAGACTATAAAGTATTCTCTTCCTTACTTATATCTTCTTTCTCCTCACTATTATTCTCTACTGAATCTATATTATTCAACACTACCAGCATTTAATCATTATGAAGGTAAAATTTCTTTATCTAGTTATCTGTAGTGATATTACAGAATGATGTGTCATTTAATTCTTCAAGACAGTAAGTATCTTTCTTGTGATTCACTTCTCATATATGATACAGATCTAACCATTGGAAGTTAAGTTTAATGAAATAGAATGTTTCTATTTTGATGTCATGCAGAAGGATAAGATCTTCCATCTGAACTGAATTATATATTAATTGCTTGATTTCATCAAATAGATCCTAATTTTTCTTTTGTGTGCACTGCAGGTAAAAGGCTGCCTTCTCCAGGTCCTCATCCTGTCTCTCCAACTGTTAAATCCACATATATATCAAGTTAGCATGAGAGTAAATAGTGTGCCACAGAAGTATTTGTCATATTAGTACCTCAAACTCAACAGGGAGGATAGCATTATAGCTATATTATAGATAGAATGATATCTTACCTGTTGACTGTTAAATAAAAATATAATCTACTCATAACACTAAATGGAAATGATTAATTTAATTCCTCTCATCTATAGTAAGCTTTATCAGTGCATCTGAAATAGAATGATAGCTACATTCAATCATGTCATTTACTTTTACATTGTACAGTAAAATTATTATTTACCTGACATGATATTTAGCAGTGAGAATCCTGATTTACTTCTGATTTTCTAACCTATCATCACAAATCATCTCTCAGAAACAGCCATACTAGTATATAATATTTTTATAAATGAATTGCACTATATGTTCAGCTTTAGCATGTGCAAGAGGCTGATCTTCAACCCAGTCAGTGAGGTCATTCTGAGTAATAATTACACATGATTTCCTCTAGTTCTTTGGAAACTTGATAACATCAATACACTACTTATTCTATAGATAGTTGCAGTGAGTTGAATATAGTGGTTTCTCAAGATAGTTACTTTCCTGAAATTGACACTCACAACATCTCTTGCAGTACATTTTGACCTCACTGAACAAGCCTTCCTACTAATATCACTGAGAGATCTTGTGGTTGATTGCCTCACAGCCTTTATAGCCAGACTCATCATATATTTAAGTAATGATTTTCTTCTGTTTATTCAGATCATCTACCATACACCTTAGTGGAATCTCTTTGCCTGACTGGTGAAATAGATGTTACTCATGCATCATATAGTTCAGTGCATATTTGCATCATTTTAGGAAAACCTTACAAGGAATATCATTAGATCATTTCAGGATGATGAGGTATCTAACAATCAATTTACTATAGTTAGAATAGGAGGATGAAAGAATATAAGATTCTTTACTATTAGCATCATTAGGAACTTCAAAGTCAGGGATAGTAGTAGAAGTCATGCTAATATAATTAAGTTCTACCTCAATAAATTTATTAATATTCTGATCCTCAGATACCTCACCATTAGTAGGTAGTCATTGAGAAAGACCATCAGCAGCACTATAAATTCAACCAGAAATATGATAGACATTAAAATTAAATATCTGAATCTATGCAAGCCAGTTAGTTACTAGAGCATCAGAAAGATTAGTGACTGTCCAGTTGAGTTAAGCAACCAAAATTTTTACATTAATTTTAAAAATGAAGTAAATATCATATAGATAATATTAATACTTCTTCAGTATTTTAAGGATAGCTCAGCATTCTTATTTTTCTGTATCATATTTTGCTTCTACTAGGCTTCAGATTCCACTTTCATATCAATAGGAATGAAGCTTCTTATTTCTAATATCTTGCTGACTTAGCATTTCTCCTTAGTCATACTTACTGGCATTAATTGTAACCATGATATTCCCAGTACCTTCAGAATAATCAATACAGTACAGAATAGAGATGATTATTAGTACTATCTTCAGAACTAACATAGCATTTGATTGCTTGAATCCCCAGAGGAAAAAGGCATTTTTTTTGAACAGCAAATAGATTGGGTTGGAAATAAGGGTAAAGTTTGAGATTCAGATGTAATAATACATATAAACACTGATGAAGGCATGAGCTCCAGAGATCTCAGTTGATTTAGACTATTTAATGATTTTAATAATTTTAGTAGCCTCAGGGTAGCATCCATCAGCATTGATGATGTATCCAATGAGAATCATGCTAAAGCAGTTAAACTCAGATTTTACAATCTAGATGCATGTATTTGAGAGCTCAATACTGATTAGAGTCTGATTCAGATTTTAAAGATGCTCTAAAATAAACTGGTGAATTTCTGGCATGACCTCTTCATTACTGTACTGAGATTATGAACCCTTTACATCAATATCATCTATAAAATTATCTGCCTGGTAGGAAATGTTTGAATGGAGAATATGAGCTATGACTCAGCAGAAGACAGCAATAGAATTTGTAGCACCCTATAATAATATTATCTGGTAAAGAAGGCTAATTAGGGTTTAAAAGGCAGTCATGTTGTGGCTATCCTCATGCAAAGTGATCTAGTTGTATCTGGAAAAGAAATCCATCATACTAGTGATGATTTGCTCAGTAAAATCTTCTATAAAAGTATTAGTACTGGGAGAAATATAGGCATTCCAAACTGTAATAGCATTCATATTCATGCAGGCATTGATGATTCAGTATTTCTCAGACTTCTTCTTCTTGATGAGAAATCATTTATTTCAATATGAATTATAATAATACTTAAAGATGCTAGAATTAACTTATTTATGAAGTATTTCTATAACTATCAGCAGCAATTTTCAAGGAATAGGAAACTCAGGGGCCTGCCATGCTTCATACTCAATAGTATAAATCTTAATTGATGAAGAGACTTCCTCAGCTAGTTTTCCATAATCACTAAAACTTCATGCTAATACTTTCTTCTGCCTGAGTAAGATCTTGATCAGTAGCTCACATTTCTAGAGTGTTAAAATCAATCCAATTTGAAGCTTTTCTATCCTGTTAGGTATGAGGTGAGAGCTGTGTGGGCAATCTGAGAAACAAGGTGTGACTAGATGATTATAAGGTAAAGGTAAATCCTTTGTAGATTTAATGTTATCTTGATATCATTTCTGATGAATCTCTCTTCATTAATCTATCCTATTAGGTATTTCTCCATCTATTATTAGCATATTAAGGGGCTGAATCTCATCCACCTTTCACTTGTATAGTATGGCAACAATTGAGTGATAAGATTGAGGAGAAGGCTCAGCAGAATCATAGAGAGGAAGGTTGTGTAGTTATATATTATAAACTCAATAAATTTCAGAGACAGGGTGCTGTAAGAAAGGAAACATAGCATGTAAGAATAGCTAAAAATACTGTTATAGAATGGCAGGAATGCACAGTAGAGATTTCTGAGGTAATTAAATGATAACCTCTGATTGACTGAAGGTATTTATTAGCTCTAGGCCAGAAAATTGTGATTAGCTGAATTTCCTCTTATTACTCTCATACAGCAGAATTTCTATCTCATCATCTGTCATACTAATACTACTAACTCTGACTTCATCTCTTTACTTACTACTATCATTATAAAGATCAGTTAGACTCAGCACCTCTAATTTAAAGACTAATACTTGCTGTAAAGATCATTCAGCTGCCTGTCATCATAGTCTTCTAAAGAATAGCTAAGGAAGGAGACCTAATTAATTTTATCATCTGAGTTGAAAACTGTGACAGTGATGCCACCCACATTATCTATCTATTATGCTAATCAAGTCACATTTTCATAAGGATAGCCTAGAATGCACTCATAGGAACCACACTCTAAAATAAAGAAGGTTTAAGATATAAATATAGATTCAATATGAACTGAAACATTCTTATAGATTTCAATGATATTACTGTGCTAACTACTAGTACTAAGAATTAACTTGAGAGTATCTTTCTGAATGATCAGATTAAGACTTAAAGTAGTACTCTTCATCATGCAGTTAATCTCTATTTCATCATTAAATATGACTTTGATCTGACTCTTTCTGATGCCAACAGAAAACTTGATATGGCTAATGAACACTAGGTTCCACTAAGGATCATATTCTAAGATATGGTAGGAGGGCTAAATAAAGAAGACTCTAGCAGATTCTTTCTTAATTATATGCTATTAAACTTTAGCTGGAAGATTCTGGAAGAATGTCTGCTGCAGCTGAGCAGAGTAGGTTATAATATTCTTAAGCTAAATTTCAGTGATCTCTTAACACATGATTTTCTTAAAAATAGTCTGGATTATAGCAATATAGTTCTCTTTGTCCTTCATTTCAATAGAGAGCTTGAGATCTTTAGGTTTTCTGAGATGATAGAGGATGATTTTCTTCTGAATCTCAGACACTTTAGTTATCTCAGCATCAGATATAGCTTCATCAATCAGCTGAGTCAACATTTCTTTCTATAGTTGACTATCAAGAAGGGTTTGTGATTCATTAAGATCAGATGAAGGCAAGATGATGTCCTCAGCAAATAAAACTAATTTTTAGGAGCTATCTGAATAGTGACTGACCCTTTAAGAATGAATGGAAGATAGGGCTTTCTCCTTTTCAATCTAGTCAGAAAGTATAAATTGATTCTTATTAGCAGCTGACTCTTTACCCTTACTATTTCTAGTAGCAGCCTGAGTAACTATCATACTAATAACCTCTTTCATCTCACTATCTGAATTACTCTCTTCCACACTGCTCTTAAACCTAACATCATATATGCTAATAAAATTAACTACTAGTAATAAGCTATTATTAGAGGAAACAAGGATACTATCATCATTGCAGAGTTTTGCTGCTAATGGGATGATAGGAGGCATGAATCTCTACTTAAAGGCATGCTTGATAATGATAATGTGTGATTTATATTAATTCATATTGATTTTTGAGCTGCACTGCATCATATGTCCATCAAAGTATTTACCCATTCTATTTTAATGGATCTTTTCTTAATCAATTAGCTTGCCAATCTAGAGGCACTAAGGAAGCATATAAGATGAGTCACTACAGCTCTAACAAGCATAAGGAGGATGATCATATTATAACATACTTTTAGATCTAAATTGATATGAACCATTAAGGCCACACTGCATCCTATAATAGGAAATGTTTGTGAGATTTTGAGTAGAATCAATAGATTCTTAGTTGGTGAGAACATATAGCATTATAGCTGGCTGTTGCATATTTTCCTGCTATTAAAACCTAGTAATAGCTAGTAACAGTGCATTCATTCAATTGACAAGAGACTTAAGCAGGCTGTCATTTAAATTCCTTGAAGCTAAATTAGAAGAAGCAGGTAGTGCAGAAGAGGCCACTTAAGGTCTCAGCACAGCTAAGATGGGCAAATTAAAGATAGACTGAGTAGGAGGCAGCTAAGTAGGCAGCATCATATAAGAACCCAGATTAGGTATGATCATTTAGATCATCTTTTCTTTAACTTTCTGAGATTCCACTGTGGCTTCACAAACCTTTAAAATTTTCCACTCAGATAGATTATTTTGATTAAACCTAGCCTTATAAAAAGCCTTCTCATGAATCCCATCAGACAAACCTTATAAGAACAACTAATAGGTAAGAGATTTCTAAATCTCATTCTAGCTGATCAGTAGCTTAGTAATAACATGAAATTAGTAGTAGAAAGTAAGAATATCTCAGCTGAAAGATCATTTGAAACTAGATAGGGCATTCAGATAGATCTAATTGTATATTTACTAATGAGTATCATTCTACTAGAACTCTAACATTAATCTTACTTTAACTTTAATCTAGATTTACAGGTTCTTCACTAATTAATCTATATGGCCCTGCAGTTCTATAGAGTAATAGTTGCACAGCACTATTAAGACTTCATCCTCAGGAATATGATGTAGCTTTAGCATGGCATTAAACTGGTTAACAAACTGAGTAATATCTTTCCCATTAAAAGAGAGGGCTTCAAGGGATTTAGGAACTAGCATGAGTATAACAAGTCACTAATAAATCATTCCACTTTCAGGAGGCAAGGCACTGCTAGGTGTAGGCAGGCCTAATAAGGAATTAATGGAGCTGAACATCTTCTCACTATTAATCTCAATTTTTAGCAGCAGAGCTGGTACTTTTTCTGACTGAGTTTGATAATATGCAATGAAATCCAACTGAGCATGCTTAGAAGGTATATATTGATGAAGAAATGAATAGACAAGCAGCTCTTATTCATAAATAAGAAACAGGTTAATAATGGTAGTAATATCTATATCTTTTTGCAGGTAGAAATTTAGGAACTCAAGGAAGAGAAGAAATTATAAGATCTACTGTAGATTTTTCTTCTCACTAGAGTCTACATTTATTGAGGAATGACTTGATGAATTTGATAGTTTAGTAGGTCCATTCTTTGAAGTTTTCTTCTAGTAGTATTATTATTAGTGCAGCTATAAGGCTGCAGGCCCACTCTAACCAAATAGGCCTATTATAAATTAAAATAAGAGAATTATATTGAGTAACACACTCAACAAAAGAAAAGGAAAAAGGGAAAAGAAACTTAGTATAGTTATCTATATTAATACTGCCATCTATTCATTCATTCATGATTTCCAATCATGCACACTAATGAAGTGGGGATAGAATGTATGCATCAGATGGCACTGAACAGAGCAGCAGCAAACATAAGAAAAGAATTGATATTAATGTCAAAATAGAGAAATGTATTGGTAATTTATAATACAAAATAACATAGTAATAAAATGATAAGGTAACACACAAAAGAAACTAAAGATCTATCTCAAAGAAGCATACATATGCATGAGAAAAACCATAAATGAATAGATGATATCTTACAATGAAAGGAAAATATCTATCTTCATAGCTGTACTTAGCAGTAAAAAGTCTCAGTAAAAAATTAATCTGACTTGACAGTGGATTCTCACCACAGTATGAGGACTGTGCAATTCAACATGACAGTGTTACTATTAGTCATGCTAATCAGCCTAGGCTTGATAGTATGCACTGTTCACACTGGGAATTATCATATAATTTTTTCCACTATAATCTCTACTAGGAACCCTCTATTAATTAGGGTTTAGAGGACCTAGGTGCCATCAATTCAAATTGTTACAAATAGGATCTTATTATTCTCATCATTTAGTAATACTTCTGACTCCACTGGTAGCATCTCTACCTGCCCTTTAAGTAAGACTGTAGTTATAATTGTGACCTTAGCATTAGCTCCTCCCACTGGGGTTATTTTCCTGAATTATAATACTGCACTTTAAAGGTATCATGCAAACTCCCACTAGATCATCTCTGACTTGTTCAGCAATTAAATTAAGAGTATGGTAACCTCTAATCCTATAACATTCTGAATGTCAAACCTCATGTTATCACTCTCCATGATTGCCCAGATTGGATGTGAGATTTTTAGTAGTTATCTATTTACTAAGATAATAGTCTTAGTCTTCTCTCCACCTACTACTATCATCTCTTCTTGCTGTCAAGACTCCTCTACATTCATCAGCAAGGTTTGCCCTGAGGACCATCCCACCTCCTTACTTGGCTCCACTGGATTAGTACTTAATGCCTCCTCTTTGTCAACTCAATGCACCCCCTTTACTTTATCCTTAATAGCCTAATTTTTGATAATGTAGTTTCTTATAGTCTTCTGCAAGGATCTCTTAGTCTTCTGAGCCTTTACTTTGCCCTTGACCTGAGAAGCTGCATTAGCCATATATAGACCCACTGATCTGATCAAGTCAACTAGAAGCACACACACTATATGGAAGATATCCTCCTCTCCTTCCTTTATATTAATGATAGTGTTAGCTGCTACTACTAGCCTCTGCAGAATTTAAGTTAGTTTGCTAGGGTAATTCAACAAATAATACTTAACTTGCTGACATGTGAAACAGGTGATTATCTTTACCCTACTAACCTTCTTATTAGAATCATCTCTTACTATCTTAGTAGTAGCTAATAGTATACTCAGTGCAGCAACTTTTACATTCAATAGCTATTTATTTATCACCATTATCTATCTTATCAATTCCAGGAGGATCTACAGGGTTTACTTGAAAAGATCCTCATTAGAGATTAGTCTAATATTAACTAAATTCATCCTCATTAATGATGACTCATCTGCTGCCTGAATCTCATCATCCACATAAATCTACCTAATAATTCTCTTTATATTTCTAAAGAATTAATTCCAGCAGCACTCTATTTGTATCAGATTCCTTCTATTAAGATTTCATAATTCTTAAATGAGGATATATCTCAGGTTAACTTCCTCTAGTAGGACTAGGCTAGCAACTTCTTCCACTTGCTCTAAATATTCCTTAATAAGCTTCAACTTACCCTGCTTTAATGTTATTACTTACTTCATAGCTGACACTTTTCAGATTTCATGGTTAATAAGCTCTACCTCAAACTGAGTTAGAAATACCTACTTTAGAAGATCTCACTTTACCTTTATCTTAGAGCTCTAATTGTCATACTATTCCTTTACTTCATTCCTCAAATATCTTCAAAACATGCAGATAGTAAGGGTGTTAACTCTATTCTAATTAGCTCTTAATAACTAATTCTACATATCATCTTTAATATTCTCAGTGAACTTCTTAGAATCCTCTGACCCATCTATTATCCTCAGAAATAAGGTTATTATGATGCCTTTTCCCATCATAATGACTATCAGCTCTTACTGTGATAATAGGATTAGCTCATCAGTTAATAGTGTTTGCTCACCTACTGAGCTAGAGTTCATTAGGGTTGATTCCTCACTGTCCTTACTCTCAATTCTTAGGACTCAGGGTGTGAAGGGCTACACCCTTATACCCTATATCTATAGCTCACCCAAACTTCACCTGATCTCTAACTGCCTGATTGGATGCCTCTGACTGGGCCTTTATATGAATGTTTATCTGCTCTGACCTCACATAATTCCCTTCTATTTATATTGCACAATCTTGTGATTTCTTTCCCTTTTTCCTTTCTTTCTCTAGTGATTACAATCTTAATTCTAGTGTATAGCTCACATGATTTACTTATCAGAGTGCACCCATTACATTTTGTAATTACTTGCTTGATCTCTTCTCAGAGATCCTTATTATATTTGCCTTCTGAACATAACTTGCACATATAGTAGATTCCTCTGAATGTGATTTATATGTATAATAAACTCTTCTGAAATCTGAAATACAACTCACCCAGCTCAGCTCTGCTGGATGATGTGTCAGTGAAAGACCTCAAAGCCCTAATGGTCTGTATTAATATCTCATGAGATTTTCCTCTAAACTTTCTGAATCCTCTGAACTTCCTGAATTCTCTGAACTCTCTGAATCTGAATAATCTTTTGAATCCATCATGAACATGGACCCTCCACATGAAGACAGCATCTCTTCTCAGGACTCTGATGCTGAATTCTGAAACTTTGTTCAGTAGCTTACAAACAAAATTGACCTTATTACTAAATAAAATTGTATGCCTGCATCAACTCTAGTTCTTGCTCTAACTCCTGCTCATCTGACTGCTCCTTTTGATGACTTCCTAAAACATCTGAAGGAGAGGCTTGCCACCCTTGAGAAATTCATGGGTAAATAAGTCTCTAAATACCCTGTCTGGCACCTCAGTGTGGAGGCTAAAATTACTTTGAACAGCCTTGTGATTAAATCTCTTACTGATCAGGCCTGGTATATTTACACCTGACTCTCTGGCACTGCTATCACCTGATTCCACCCTTAGATGAAGGCTAATGCCAAGCTTATTCCTATAACCTCTGATGTCATTCTTAATCAACTTGACATCCTTTTCTCTGACCCTTCAGTGGCTCAGAAGGCCCTGACCTGGCTGCACAGTGTTTGTCAGAAGACTGATCCACTTACTACCTTTCTTCTGAGATTTAATCAGAAGATTCTAGAAGCTAGCAGCTAGTTATAGGATAATACTGTCAAGAAAGCCCTACTTAAGAAGGCCATTAAATTTGAGCTTCTACAGCAGACTGTTGCCTCTATTGAACCTCCCACATACCTTGAATATTACATGAAGCTCTATGGTATAGAGAACAACCTGTCTGAGGTCAAGGCTATTCAGAGCTAAATCTATAGTAATGTTCCTACTACCTCTAGAGCAGCCTTCCCCAGAGTGGCTCAGCCCTATAATCTGAATGCTATGAACTAAGAGCTGATAGCTTATGTGAATGATTTCTGTGTCCCTAATATGACTACTGCTGCTGTCATTAACTGCTGCATCTGAGGTGTTTGCATTAACTGTGATAAATCTGGGCACAGAGCTGCTAACTGCCATGGCACTTATATTCTCCTGAAACTGCCTGTATGATCTGTAAATGTGCAGACTAAGCCTGAGGAAGAGGAGGACTTTGAAGATACCAAATCAGACTTGGGAAAAGACTAGCTTCTGCATGAAATCACAAGCAGAAGCTCCTGAAGTTAGATAGGAAGACCTTTGAGAAGAAAATGACAGTTCTGGTAATCCTTGTACCTACTGTAGTTAATTATTCTTTTAATATGAATGCTATGATAGATAGTGGCTGCTATTACTATGCAATAATTCACCCTTGCATGATTAACTGTTATAATCTCCTATATATCCTAATTGTCCCCCAAAAGATTGAAGGCATCAGTGGTGACACTGATGGCTTCATATGAAACATGATGAAACTTGATGTTGATGTTAGTGGATTCCTCCAAGAGAATACTTATACATACAAAATTGAGAATCTCCCATATGACTTCATATTAGATCTATCTTAATTATCTGAATATCAAGCCCTCATCAATGTGTGCAACTAGTGTGTTGTGTTCCCTGGAGATGTCTGTATGTCTGAAAAGAATGTTCATAAGACTGCTGACCTTTATCAGATCTCTGCTAATACCTTTAAACTCCTCTAATGTTATAATTAGAAGCTTAAGTTCTGATCCTCTGTTGAAATCTTCACTACTAGCATGTCTAATATAGAGAAAGCTCTCTTCTGACTCTTCAAAAAGCTGAAGACTAACCCTGTAATAGTTCTTCCTCTGCACTACCATGAATTTCTTGATGTTTTTAACCATAAAGCTGCTGAGAAGCTCCTGCTGTTCCACAGTATACATGATTATCACATTGAACTTGAAAAAATAGATGGTAAAGATCCCCAGCTACCCTGAGGACCCCTATACAACATGTCACATGATAAACTGCTTGTGCTCTGCAAGATCCTCAATGACCTTCTTAATAAAGATTTCATCTGAGTTAGTAATTTACCTGCTGACACACCTATCCTTTTTGCTAAGAAGCCTGGTAGAGGCCTCTAATTCTATGTAAATTACTGTGACCTTAACTGACTCATAAGAAAAGACTATTATCTACTATTATTAATTAATGAGACTCTTGAATGAATCAGACAAGCTAAGTGATTTATGAAGCTTGATGTCATCTCCACATTTTATAAGATCTGAATTACAGAAGGAGATGAATGGCTAACTGCCTTTTACATGAGATATAATTTATTTGAATGGATAGTCACCCTCTTTGGCCTCATAAATGCCCTGAGCACCTTCCAGAAGTACATTAACTGGGCTTTATAAGACTATTTAAATGAATTTACCTCTACCTATCTTAATGACATTCTCATCTTTACTAATAGATCCTACAAATAGCATTAAGAGTATATCTGAAAAGTTCTCACCTATCTCTATGAACATGGTCTTCTGATTGATATTAATAAATCTACCTTTAAAGTTCAAGAGATGATCTACCTTAGCTTTATTATAGAGATAGAGAAGGGAGTCTGTATGGACCCCAAGAAGATTACTACTATTTTTGAATAGGAGGCCTCTATGACTGTAAAAGGTGTGTGAGACTTCCTAAGATTTGCAAATTTCTACTGATGCTTTATTTGAGACTTCTCTGATATTATCTGATTACTGACTGATTTCACATGTAAAGACTAATAGTTTTAGTGGTCTAAAGAAGCAGACAAGGCATTTACATGCCTTAAGAAAATATTTGTCTTCACCCTGATGCTTATTACATTCAACTCTAATTATCTGATAGTAGTTGAAACAGACTCCTCTGATTACATCATAGATAATGCTCTCATACAATGGGATGATGAAGATATCCTGTGATTCTATACATTCATATTCAAGAAGCTTAGCCCTGTTGAAGCTAACTATAAGATTTATAACAAGAAACTTCTTACCATCATCTGATGTTTAGAGGAATGGAACTCTGAACTCTGCAGTATGAAAGACTTCAAAATTGTCATAGATCATAAGAACCTCTAATATTTCATAATGATCTATAAACTTTCTGAATGCTAGATGTACTGGGCTGAATTCCTTAGCTACTTTCATTTTATAATTTATTATTACCCTGACACAGAGAACTCCATAGCTGATGCTCTCTCCTAATGTGAATAGAATATATCTTTTAAAGACTCTGATGCCTGCTGAGCAAACTGTGAATAGAAACTACTAGATCTATAGATTCTCAAAGAATCTAAAGTAATACTACATGAAGTAATATGTGCCTTGCCTGTTGTCCTGCTAATTATAACTACCTCATTCTCATTTCAGGGACTCTGGGACACTGCTGCTACCTCCAATGAATGCCTTTAAATGATGACTCAGATTATCTGAGATAAAGCTTGCTATTTTCTATCTGAACTTCAAGTCTGTATTGATATTACTAAATGCTCCATAGATCCTGACTCTCAACTATACTTTTAGAGGAGGTGGTGAGTTCCTGATTCAGAACTATTATGCACCTAAATCATGCAAGAAACTTATGATTCTCTGATGACTAGCTATCTAGACTATAAAGTGCTCTATCAAATTTTATCCTGAGATTTCTACTGGCCTGATATATCTTAGAGCATCTGATAGTTTACTCAGAACTATAATGTCTATCAATCCATCATTACTTGATAGAACTACTGCTAAGGTCTGCTTAAATCTCTTCTGATCTCTGAATGTGTCTGGCACAATGTTGCCATTAATTTCATAATAGACCTTCTCATGAGTGATGGCTGTAAGAATATCCTTATTATTGTTAACTATTTCAGTAAAGATATTATCCTTAAATTCTATATGAAGATGGATGTGCTTATAATAGCTAAAGTCTTCCTCTAAAGTTCATTTTATTGCTAGCATGATCTGCCCTGTATAATTATCTTGAACTGTAGAATTCAGTTTATTAGAGTTGTCTGAATCTAAATCTATTAGCTCCTCAAGATCTTCTGACACCTCTTGACTGTCTATTACTCTGAAACTGATGGTAGCACTAAATGTATGATTCAGATAATTAAGAACTATCTCTGAAAGTTCTATTTATACACTCAGAATAACTGGAATGAACTCCTCCTGCATGCTAAACTTGCAATTAATAGTTGTGATACTATCAGCACTGGTGTCAGTCTATTTTTCCTCTTGCATGATTATAATCTTGAAGTTCTTAATCTTACTAAATTGTCTGAACCTTCTACTTCATTCTGCAGTCTAATTCAAATTGTGAATATTATTGTCTTGAAACTCTAGTAAGCCCACAAGTGGGCTGAATCCTCCATGACTAGTATTCAGCAGAACTAATAGAACTATGTGAATGCCTATTGAAATCCTGCTGAATACTATGAGATGGGTGATAAGATCTAGCTAGATCTCTGAAACATCATAATTAATTGCCTGTCTTGCATGCTTGACTATTAATATGCTAAGTACACTATTATTAAAGTTCTGGAAAGTCATAACTACTACCTTAACATACTATCCAGAATTCACAATATATTTCACATGAATCTACTCTGCAAGACCTCTACTAACTCATTTCTCTTACAAGAGATTACTAACTGGCATCTGCCTGGCATCATCAGGGAAGATAATGAGGTAGAATATGAGATTGAAGTCATCCTCAACTACTACTACTATAAATGAGGATTTCAGTACCTAATGAAGTAGTTTGAATATGAGGCCTCTTTATGAGAATCAACCTCTATCCTGCAGGATATCACTGTGCTTACCCATTATGAAGGGCTACATCTACCTAATGAGACTCTACCTGTACTATCTTATGTCTGATTTTCTGATCCCTCTTACCTACCCTCTGAATCTGAATAGGAGAAAATAATATAAAGAATTATACTCTTATACTTTATATCTATAGCTTGCCTGAACTTCATCTGATCTCTAACTGCCTGATTGAATGCCTCTGACTGGGCCTTCATATAAATGTTTATCTACTCTAACCTTATATAATTTCCTTCTATTTATATTATATGATCTCATAATTTCTTTCCCTTTTTCCTTTCTTTCTCTAATGATTACAATTTTAATTCTAGTGTATAGCTCATATGATCTGCTTATCAGAGTGCACCTATTACACAGGATAATACTAGTCAACTAGGCTGATCTAGTCCTTAGATGTTATAATAAGCTATAAAATAAGAGGCTCTTCTCAAATTGCTCATTCATCTTCTTACTGCCTATCACTTAGTAACTCCTCACCTCCTTTATCTTCCTCTTCTTTACTTGTGTACTCCTAACAAAGTGCAGGCCTTCCTGGGGATGTCACAAATGATAGCTAGGTTGTTGACCACTGATGAAACCTCACTGAGAACCCCCTGGTTCTTCTGTAGTAAAGCTTTCTCACTGTAGGTCTTTTTAGTAGCTATCAAGAAAACACAACACACTCAAATGACTATCTCAGAAAATGACTAGGATTAATGATGATGATGCTAGAAGCTAAGGGATCCTTTACTCTTAAATAGGCTTTGAGTTGGCAACCTCACTTATCTTCTGCACCTGAAGGTCAGTGGAACCAAATGGTTAATGACTGACCCTACCACATGACCCCATCCACACTACTCAAGATGCTTCTATTAAAATATGTACTCTATATCTTATGTGGTGGTTGAGAAATAGGGAGAAATACAAAAAGTGTTTTTAAGTATCTTTTATATGAGGATGCCATACAAAAGGTACCTAGTCTCTCTTTTTATGATATTGGTGTTTTTATGATTTCGCTGTGGCGCACCTAGAAGAGGTGAGCCCATGACTAGGTGCTGCGGGCCGCCAGGTCAGCAGCGAAGGCACGATTAATATTCGTGCGATCAGGGGTCAAACAAACAGACCACGTGATATACGATACTAAACCAGGCTAAGCCATGTCTGTCTAGCGCGACGCGAGAATTCCTTCTCCACCGACAGCTCTTAGTTCCGCACAAAATCGCATCACCAACGCCGGTCCAACTATGCAGAATATGGGCGTGGACGGGCCCCACAGCCTTAAAAATGCGCCGCTACTGAAGGCTACTAGCCCGCCAACGCCCGGAGGAGAGGCCGCGATCAAATCCTTGTCGCATTTCATTGCTGGCGCGTGAGTCCGTCAGTTCTGGGCCGTGTCTCCCTCCAATTTTGCAGCACTAACTTTCTCTTCTGTTGGGGCAGAGGTGGAGGGCTAGCAACTGCGCTCCTGACATCTCCTCTAGATGTACTGAGGACCCGTTTACAGTCCGATTTCTACCAGATTAAATTCGACAAGAATCGGCCCATTGCATTACATCCAATACGCACGCCCGTGCATCATTTTTATGAGACTTTCCGGCTCCTATTCTCCATCCACCGTGCCGAGGGATGGCGGAGCCTTTTCAGGGGTCTAGGACCTAATCTCCTCGGTGTTGTCCCAGCCAGCGCGATCAAGTTTTACACATACGGGAACTGCAAGCGGTTCATTTCTGAGAATAATATTTGCGAAAAGGATGGTGTGTTGGGCCATACCATTGCAGCCGCCACGGCGGGTATAGTGACAGGCACAGCTACGAACCCGATATGGCTTATAAAAACGCGCATGCAGTTGGACCGTTCCCGCCAGGCTACCGGCACGCTGGTTCAGAGACGGTACAAGAATAGTCTTGATTGTATTAGTCAGGTGCTTCGGCATGAGGGCTTTAGAGGACTATATAGAGGATTAGGGGCGAGTTATTTGGGAGCGCTGGAGACAACATTGCATCTTGCCCTCTACGAGCAAATGAAGGTTGCCATCAGGCGAACGGAGACGGCATCTGACATTTCTCGAAACCAATCAGTCAGCTCCCGAGCGATAGAGTGGATCGGCATGGGTGCTGCAGCAGGTTTCGCGAAACTCCTCGCGGTTTTCGTTGCGTATCCTCACGAGGTAAAAAAAAAAACTTTACACCCCGTGTTTTAATGTGATTAACGTCACGGAGTTGACACTATCTATCTTATCTTATCTTAGGTCGTTAGAACGAGATTACGACAAGCGCCCATGAGCGATGGCCAGCTTAAATACACCGGTGTTGTACAGTGCTTTCGACGGATATGGGTTGAAGACGGAGCCCGAGCATTGTATGGTGGCTTGACTCCACATCTACTCCGTGCGGTCCCGTCTGCTGCGATTACGCTTGGTGTGTATGAGATGATATTGGGGGCATTCGAGAGTTCGAGATAGAGGTTCTGCTATTTGTTAGGGGGGGCTGTAAGATATTTCGGAGTGTTTGTATTAACTAACTCTCTTCTATTTCTCTTCTCTCTCTCTTCCTTTGTTATAGAAAAAAATGGGTAAATAAGGAGATGGTCCTATGACCTCACATGCACCCCATACAGGCCAAATTATAGCCTTTCCGCAACCTGCTTAGTAAAGGGGGTTCGCTGGCTCGTGTGAAATTATCCTTAAAACCGTAATGATTCCTGCCCTACTTTCTAGCACAATACAAGAGTGACACTGATATTCTCTCAGCATCAACGCCCTTACATCCATCAGAAGAAAGTCCTCGAACTTGAAAAGTATCTTTTATCATTGAAATCGCAATACACGAAGAACGCCTGTAACCAGTGTGCCAAAGAGCATGTTGAAACGCCCCAGCGAACCCCCCCCCCCCCCTCCCTTAAAACGGATTGGACAGAAACAGTCCGAAAAACCAGCCCAAACCAGTCCCCCTTAAAACGACCCCCTTCTTCTCAACACAACCCGGGAATTAACACCATCGAAGCTCCTCGTTGCTTTGGGAAAGAGATTATTTATTTCTCCCATCGCATCGACCACAAGCAAAGAAATTTCCATTTTTTTCGTCACATAACTACCTCGTTCGTAGCCCCACTAACTAAACTAATTAAGTTACCCCTTCCCTTCCCTTCCCAGAACCCTGACAGATCGCACAGGCCCCTTCGCCTCCTCCCATGCCGGAGCCGCCGCAGGATGGACAAGGTTTCATGTTCTGTTCTTTTTCTTTTTCTGCTGTTTGTTTGTTTGTTTATTTTCTGAAAAGTCAGTCAGGTTTGTCATCGAATCAGCTTGCAAAAAAGGCGGCGGCGGCGCTGAGATGAGAGATGGGGAGGGGGGGGAGGAGGGAGCAGGACTTGTTCCTTTTTCGAGGCCTGTGATGGAAGCGATGGAGTGTTAGGCGGGGGGGGTGGGTGGGATTGAAATGATTCCAATTTTTAGAAGCAGTTGAGAAAAAGGAGGTCACGGATCGCAAGACTTGGAACAAATAAACCTCCTATCATTGAGAAAATGGTGATTCTGTGGGGTTTTTTCTCGCTGGTCTTATATCCTGCTATGTTTTTGCGCGAAGAGGGGGCTTTCGTTGCGTTCTCAACGCGGACGGGCTTTGGAATGCTGGCTAAAGCAAACATTTCCCTACGGGGGCTAGATTGTTGTGCTGCTGGTCTGCTCTGGGTAGTATATCATATTTTCTTTCCCCAAAGTTTGATATCATCAGGTTATCAGCAGTAACAGGGTCTGGGAAACACAGGCACTTGTGCCGCCGTTTGATTTAAAAAAATGGGCAAACAAACGGCACTGCAGAGATTGTTGGGTTGAACTCTTGAGTTCACAAACAGGGTCAGCCAAAACGCACGGTTCCTTCAGCAGATGATGCACACATTTGCTGTGGTCGGAGGGGTTTGTGGCAGCTCCTCGTGTCACGCAGCTGTGGTTATTGCTGCGCATATTGAGGTGCCAGAGGAAATGGTTGAATGCGAAGCTTCTCCTTTGAAAGGTGACTGACTCGCTTTAGGAGGCGGCAGGCTATTTGCTAAAAAAGCCAAAAAAAATCCTGTCTCTAATTCCCACAAGAATCATTCACCATCCCGCCGTTTGTAGAAAAACCCCACCTTCCAACCCGTAATCAATAGCGTTTATGACCGAGCCACATGCCGCGAATCAGAATCCAACCTACTAAAACTATGTCCCGAGCCTGGTATTAACTCTCATGAGAAGAATAATCATATTCCACAAGTCCGTCCTGTCCTGACACAGTTCGGCGTCCTCGGTGAGTTGCAGTTTGCGCATGCATGATGGCGGGAATGAGGTTGTAGGGGAGGGTTTATCGCCAACAGGGAGGGTTGAGCTGTATGTATGTATGTACATACAATCTCCGAAGATGCGCGGGGGATGGCCTCTTCAAGGGGGGCGGGATGATGGTGGAAATGTAGATGGCAGGGTTAAGCTCTGTGCTCTGCTTTGAATGCAATTGTATCCAATCCTAGATGCGATTGTATGTCATTTCATTGACTGCGTGTCAGAATTAAGTTAGTGTATAAGTTACTTAGACAAGTCGACCAACTCACATGCAGCATGGAATTCTTAGAAGGGTCTCAAGCATAGATATATGCACTTGCTTCTTCCTCCCTGATAGTTCTCTCCCTTGCTTTCGCAAGGGAGGAGAGAATGTGCTTGCTGAACATTCCATCTGTACTGCCAAACCCCCATACTATCCAATTATTTTGCATAATGTCCAGTGTCCAGTGCTGCGAATTCAGGTGGCTCTCCAGTGGTAGTTAGTTCAACAGCAACCCCCTGTGCCCTGATACATACGGTCAGAAAGGGGTGGCCCGACTCACTCGTTCTGCTGGTGCAGATTACCCGTCATCGGCTTGGAAGTTGTGGTGGGTAGAAAGATGGATGTTGTTCAGGGGAAAGGGGCAGTTCGGAACATCATGGCTCCGAAATCAGCCGCGACGAGGCTGATTGACTGGGTAAGCGTGCTTGAACTTGGCGGGGTTAGTTATTATTGTGTTGCGACGACTGTTATTAGGTGTGGTGGATGGGTTTATTAGAGGGGGATGTAGTTACGTATCCCACTCTGTCTTCGTCTCATTTTCGTTTTCGTTTTCGTTTTCGATTTCCCTTTCACTTTGCTCACAAGACCTTGCCTCTTCATTTCGATGTGTACGCTCAGCCATACGGAATAGCAACATAGGAATATACATATATTTTATATCAAAAATCGGCGTCCGTTTTCATTAAAAGTTGAGACCTGGAGTAGTATGTATATCAAAAACAACACAAGAAAAAAAAAGAAAAAAAAAAAAAACCATGGAAATCGCAAAAAATATATCTGATATATAACAAAGAAAAACTGAACAACATGGAAATACATGAATGCGTAAATTGTAGTAAACTGGCTCAAAAAATTCGATGTAGGGGTATTCCTTCCGCTTTCGAGGCTAAGTAGTACTATAGGGATGTTCGTTTGTCGGATCGAATCGGGGTGGTGTGTATGTGCGTGTGGTGTAGATGTGTGGTGAGAGTGATGTGGATGGAAGGGAGCATTCCAGAAAAGTGCAGGCACCATTGATGATGAAAAGGCCTCATTAAAAAGATTCCGTTCATGAAAGATACGCCATTTCCGGTTCTAAGAAAATTAAAGACACCTCAATGCCTTTCTCTCTCTCTCTCTCTTGTGGTTTGTTATTTTATAGAAGTCTTGTCCATTTATGCACGCGAATCGTGTCTGAAGGGCTCGTATGCCATATCGCGACCAGCAGGAGGAGCGGGCATGGAGGCGAGAGGGACAGAGGAGCCGGCCTGGGGACCTCCATAGGGGCTGGCGACACGCTCGTAGGTGTAAGGAGTCTTCTCGGCGTGGGTGCGCTTGCCACGTTTATCGTCGTGGCTGTATGGTGAGCGGCCAGAGCAGCAGCACACGCTGAGGAACCAGAAGAGTCCGGAGGCGAGGGACAAGGCAACACCAATCCATAGAGTGACGAACATGTTCTTTCCAAGCGAGGATTTGATCTCGTATGGCTTGAGGGAGGCATTTACTGCTCCGACCAAGATGGCGTACAAAGCGGTAGCGGTGACGGCGGCAGCAAAGCAGAAAAAGGAGGAGATCTGGGAGTGGGTTAGTTTATGTTTGTTAAACTTCTTTTTTTTTAAAAAAAAATTGGGGGTATCGAAAAACATACAGCTGAAACGATGGTCGTGACCAGACTACCCCATCTGCTGAAGATTGCGGAGATACCAACGAGGATCTCGACAAGAGTAGCGACGAAGGCAATGACGAAGGCAACAAACATCCATCCAGTAACCTTTTTGTACGCACTGATGCCATCATCGAGACGATCTGGGAGGAAGCCCTCGGCTTGGCTGTCATCGAGACCCCATTCTTCGACCGGGTCGAAGTAGTACTTGGTCTTGCGGTCGGTGCATTGCCAGTCCTTGTCATCTTCGTCTTTGTAGCAGTGGTTCCATAGACCAATCTGATAGTAATCATGGATCTCGCCCCTGGCGTCTGCTTGCTGGAGACCCTTGGTGAACGGTAATAGTTTCTCGGCTATGCCATCTGAGTTGGTATCTAGGTCTTTTAGATCGGCCTAAATGAGGAAGGAGACGTTAGCAGAGATATAGAACGGTATTTTCCGCATGAATTGGACGCACCTTTACAAAGTAGAATGTGTTCAGCGGGCTGGACGACTTTGTCATGCCCAATCCGACGAGGATTAGACAGGCAAGCGAACCGAGTGTGAGGATGTATGGCGTGAAGATACACGCGATTCTGCCACCCTTGCCCATATTGACGGAATGTGAAGATTAATCTGATGCGATCGAGAGGAGGTTGGGGGAGAGGAGATGGAGGACGTGGTGGACGAAGTGGAAATGCGGCTGAAAATAGATAAACACGCAGGAGATTAGGCGGAGGGGAGGGTATCAACGCTGTGCACGAAACGAAGAGTACACAACAACGGCGACAGCAACAACGAAAGACAGACAACGTCTGCAAAACACAGCACAAAAGACGGCTGAGGACAGGACAATGGGATAGTTGACAGAAAATTCTGCTGACAGCGAGCAGAGATCCTTTTTATTGCTGGCGATGCGCAGCGTGTCGGCCGCGCCAAGACTGCCCGGGCTAGCGCCATTCCTCAGGATGCGCTAATACCCCGCTAGCCATGGCTGAGACGACGGGCCGTGGCAGTACGCGGGGCCGGGGCTGTGGCGGGCTGTTTCCACGGCGCGGGCAGCCGGGAGCCGGGCACACAATACGCGTACCGGGCGTGGCAATACGGCAGGAGCAGCAGGCCTGACGCGGCGGGTCGGCTACGGCGAGGAACGGGCCACGCTGTTTCTATTTTACGACCACGCTAGGCTGCTTGCGGCCTACTGCTGTGGCTGTGGCCCCGCGTGTGTTACGGCCGGCGGATACGCTGCGTGCTGCGGCTAGGCCTCTTCGGGCCATTCTGCGGCATCTCGCGTGTGGAGGGACTGGTATTTCTGGTATCGGTACGGTCACAGTGTTCAGCTGTCTCCACATCAGCTGTCGACTCCTTCCACTCGACGCAGCCTATCAGACGTAAGAACGACAAATGCCAGAGCCCTATCCTATCTGTGCGCTAGCCATATCAGCCCAAAATTTCTTATTTTCAGCACGAAGATCGCACATTTTTACCAGTAAGCTCCAGGAACCTAGAAGGAAAGCAGCCGCCAAAGCCTCACCCACGATATCCCATAACTTAGCCAATTTCCCTGTCGCAACATCCTCTTCATCACAGTTGATTTCCTATGTCTGCGGCTTCGCCCTCAACCGCCACAGATATTTCTCCTGCTCAGCCCAATCGCAGAATTGGACGTTACGCGTCTAAAAATAGCCAGAGGGTGCCACACTACATCTTGGCAGGACCCACACTCCCCATAACAGGAAACAGCTTTGCTTGGGCATCAATTCCTGATGCAGTTAGCGTGTTGATCCATAGTGCTGAGCTAAATCTCCACATCCAGAATTCCTCTCCAGGGGAGTTGCCAACAACGGCTGACGAGCTTGCCTTAATACGCGTAAGGACGACGATTAGTATTATGTCAGGGCTTGGCTCAGGCTATTTTCTCACAGTGGAGGCCGTCATCTTCAGCTATGGCAGAAGGCACAGGGATTGCTTCTTGATTCCTCACTACCCGCCTTCACTCCCCATCTACGGAGTATGTAGCTTTCTGACAAAGGGAATCGAGGGCATGCAGAAAGCTTCCTGATACTCTCAAACTCTGCCCTGGCTTCGCCTTACCCGCTAATCAAAGTCAATTGGGCAGATCCATGAGGAATCTCCATCTCCCCAGCCATCCTCCTTGACAAACAAACCTTCTCTTCTGTGACATTCATCGCCAATTAACACGGAGCTACAGGAGCGGTGCTGCCCCCCCGAAACACTTACGTCGCCAAATCGTCATTGGCAACTTATCCAATGAAAAATACGACCAGCCACAGCAGATCACGCGATGGATGAATTCGAGACTCAATCGTGCAAAGCCACATCTATGCATGTTTGATTTTGAGTAGTAACCTACGGAGTACATAGCCACTTACGGACCAGTGGGGGAGTGGGCTCTCCTCCTTCTCTGAAGACTAGGTTTGTCCGTTGTGATACAAACAATCTACCACTCTCAACCTTCTACGAATACACTGCATACAGGCATAAGGTGGGAGTCAAATGATCAAACTATGAGCACCTATCATACACATAGCCTAACTTACACCATATAATAATACAGTTCCAGCTTTGCTTTCAACATTCTCTGCTTTCCACCAAACAGAGGAATTCATCGCGGTAGAGATCTAGATCCAGACTCAGATAAAAATCCAACCAACCAACCAACCAACCAACAGATCCACCGTATTCTCCGTGGTTAAAACTACATACCGTCTTCACCGCCAAGCACATCCAACCCAACCCCGCCACAATCGCTTCATCATCCTCACCATCTATCCCATCAACCCTGCATGCATCCTCTATTTCTCGCCAAATCAGGTATCAACCTCCACCTAACCTCTCACAGCACAAGACTGCTAAAACCCATGAGTTTGATGATGTTTCCTGTCATCACCAACAACCAATAACCAACATATTCCATCCCCAAAAACCATCTTTTGCCTTATCTGGGCTGTGATGGGCTGGACTGATATGATAGTCTCTGCCCCTCTGATCATATATCTACACTAAGCTGAGCGCTTGGTCGCTGTTGCTGATACCCAGTGCTAAACACGGATAAGAGGTGTTTACCCAAATAGGGATATTTTGATCTTGGTCGAGTAAGCCTTGTGTAGGTGTGGGGTCACATGGGGGGTTTAAACAGGCGAGAAAAAGCTTGGTTGGCACAGGGCCCAGGGGTGAGATGTTTTATCACTAAACTGGGTTATTTGGAAATTTGGAATTATTAGGGTTGGTGTAGAATGTTTGTTCTGGTAGCTATATAACCTTATTTATTAGCTGAGAGGCAGGGAGATGGTTACTGCTAGCTTTATTCATTTTTGTATATAAAATTAGTTAGTGTCTATAGAGATTTTTACAGCATATAATATAGCTTGTTAGTTAATAACTTACGAGCTATGATAATACAATCAGAATCTACTCCTTAGATCAGGATGCTTACTTCTATACTTATAATCTCCTTATTATTACTAGACATAGGGTTTAGCAAGCTGCTGTGAACACATTCAGATCTGCTGATACCATTAATATGTAATCTAATCGCATTGGAGCCTACTACCTACATTACTTGTGTGGAATTGTTTTGTATGCATTCAAGGGATTAGTCGGGTTGAGATTGGGGAATTCAAAAAGTTTGCTAGTGGGTTCATTTGCGTCAAGGAAAGGGGGAATGTGAATGTGAAGCAAAGTCCGTAGGGCTGAGGGCCTCGACGTCATGGTTCTATTTATGGAACAGCTTTCCGATTTAATTTCGAGTTGATATGCATGGTAAATTCTTGAGCTTGCATGCAGATAGCAGGGTATTGTAAGTACTCTCGAGGGTGTTTAGATGTAGATTAGATACATGTCATGGGTGTATAGCGTGAGGTTTTGAAGATATATAACTGACATGGTTAAACTGTGCTTTATAAACAAACATAACAGACATACATGAATCATCAAGCCCACCTACACATTTATATATATATATATATTTCGTGGAAACATCTCATTAAGTCATAATCATAACAAAACTCACCAGCGCCACAAATCCCACCTACCTACCACTTATACTGAAAAACAACCCCCTCCCCCTCCCCCTCCCCCTTCCCCCCCGCCATCCCCCCCCACGCCTCCAACCCCGCCACCACCGCCCTCGAAAACTCCCCATCAAACTCCTCCCCACTAAACTCCCTCCCCACCCCACCCCTCCACGTCACCCAATCCTCCGCCATCACCCCCCCAGGCGCCCTCACCAACCCCAGCGCAACATCCACCCACTTCGGCCTCTCCTCACACCAATAAAACGCCGTCGCCCCGCACGTCCCGCAAAACGCACGCCTCACGCCCTCGGACGACTCGTACGTCTTCGCCGTGCCGATGGCGTAATCCGGGCCCATGGCGGGCTGCAGTAGGTGCAGCGGGATGAATGTCCAGGCGATGACGTGCGTGCCGGTGACGAGGCGGCAGTCGCCGCATAGATCTAAAGTGGCGATCCATTTGCGCGGGGTGAAGGGGGAGATGCGGCTTTCGTAGATGGGATCCGCGAGGACGTCTGGGGTGGGGCGGGGGAAGGAGAAGGAGATCCCGCCGCAGTGGCAGGAGGCGTGCAGGCGGTCCGAGTCGGTGTTGCTGTCCTCCCCCTGTGCTGTGTCGGGTGCGGCTGTGGAATCGGACGTCGGGTTCGCGGCTAGTTGGCGGCTGGTGGGTAGTAATGGGCCGGTGTTGTCTCTGGCATAGAACTTCATCTCCCTCCCCGCTACGCGGGGGAGTAAATGATGGAATCCCCAGCCCGGGACGGAATCCCCGTCGACAAAGATATGTTTGTCGATGACAAAATTGTCCGTAGTGTGATCGGTACTAAAGATGGACGTGGACACGGTCCACCGCTCCTCGCCGCTAGCGGCTACAGTGCCGATCTGGCAGCCGCAGGTGCTGCAGAAGGCCATGCGGCGGGTGGTGTCCGCGGAGGGCTGGTAAGTGGTTAGTGCGTGCGGGCCGCTTGGATGGATCCAGGATGGGTTTATGCTGGGGGGTAGGTCGGCGTGGAAGACACAGGGGGCGCCGTGTGTGTAGCGGCAGAGGCTGCAGTGGCAGAGGTGGACGGGAAGGGGGAGGAGGGAGAGGGGGATGGTGAGGGTGTAGTGGATTGCTTTGCAGTGGCATTGGGCTGTGAGGGTTCTGGTGGTTGGGTCGGTCATGGTGAGGATGTTTTTATCTTTGTTTTTGAGGACCTGGGTTGGAGTTTGTGAGAGTTCACTTGATTGCTGAGAATGGGGTTAATGAGCAAGCAGCGTTGGTGGTTTGGTGGCCTCATATATATCCCAACCGCGAGCCCCCCCCCTTTTATGTGGCCGGATGAGGGGTACAACCGTAACGCGATGCTACGCTAAATTGCACCCACGGGATGAACACGACATCAGGTGACATGGCTAGCCCTATCACATTAACTAATTTATCAAGCGGCTGGCGGCCAATCTCCTTTTCAATGAGTCATTCCAGGCCCAATGTTTCTCCAGAAAATCAGCGACTGGTCTCGTCTCCTCCTACAATAGAGGCAAGTTCCTCACTACCTGCCTTTAGCTTGAAGCCCTGCTCTTCGAGCCCGACGGTCGACATATTTCCCTCCGGACGCGTGCTCCGCAGTGTGGACCAGATGCATGCTTAGGCTCGGATAACTCCTTCATTTTGCCTGTGACTTAAGGGTAAACATGCAGAGGCAGTGGGGAAGACAATTGCCTTTCAATCGAGTTCCTGAAGAGCTCAGGATCTAGGGGAAGTCTGCATTGATGCCACCAGCTTCAACCTTGCCATTTCATTGTACTGCCTAACCCCCAAGAATTTGGTTTGCAGCAAGTTTTGTGACCGTCTCCACGTGGCGACCACCACAACCATCAGCATGACCGCGCTCAGCAGCAAATTCCCGCCCCTTTGATGGCGGACCACAACCGGATGCCTTCTCCTAGATGCTTCAGCTGTCTCACATGGGACGAATCAATGCAGCACCATAGGCTCCAACAGCTCCGCTCTCCCCATTGCAGATTATCCTCTCAAAGCGACTGCGAGGCGCCCTTTACCCAGTTCATCCTAATGATCAAGCGTGTCTGGGATGTCCTGATTGGGAAACCACTCATGAACCGGTCTCCCGTTGATCTCTGCCCTGACGACCAAGAAACGCACTGCAATAAGCCGATTTTTATCCATGATGCTGCTACTCGTGAGTGCGTTGCACCCAGCTATTGCATACATAAACTCGTGACGATCCCGTATTGGGTGTAGGCGATGACCTGACTGGAGTTTCGGGATATGGATAGAAACCCAAGTCAGAGAAGGCAGGTCAAACGGCGTATGGATCATGAAGCGAAGGGTACAACATCCATCTCCTAATATCAAGTCAAGTGGGGTGAGAGCTGCTCTTGATTGGGCGATTTGGATTTGAGGTTTACAAACGTTTTATAAATTGGTTCCGAAGAGAAGAAGCTCTCGTTTCCTTTTCCAACGAAGGGTAGATATTTTTCGCGCAGATTTGATGGATTTGATTCAAATATATCTCCGGCATCCGCTGCATTGCGGCTGGGGACATGAAAGGATCCAATGCGTTGGTTGATGATCACGGCTTTGAGCATAAATCGTTTTTTCTTGGCCCCTGTCATCTATCTCGCCACAAGCCCATGACCGACGTTGGTTTGTCTTACCCGCTAGTACCGATGGCCTGCTTGGCCTCCTGATATACCCTTATTGTGGTTATTTTTCCCCTTCAGCTGGTAGTCTCGTCAGGGCTTCCTCATGCCACTTTCTAGCCGCCGCTGGATGCCAGCACCTGCTCCTCCCGCAAAAACAGTCTTCTAACTGTGATCAATCGTTGTCAAATTTTACCAGCTTATCCATACGGAGGGACTATCGTCAATAATAGCCCGCGTCTGCCCTAATTCAAACGTGCAATTTCTTCCCCAGCTTTCTTTCCTACACAAAACCATCTCTCGATAGCGTCCGAACCATCGCAAAGAACACCATCCAGGTTATTATCACCCTTGGTCGAATTGCCCAAACCCGACCCTCCTACGACTGCCGCCGCAAAAATGGAGATCGCTTCATCAAACTTCCCCCAGCAGGGACAGGTTGACTGGGTCGCCCTGTCCAGTTCGTCCCTCACATTTACTCGCGATCTGCTAGCTCGCCTTGCTAAAGCCAATATCGATGCCAACACCGTCGCAACAGGGAGAGTGTTGTTCTCTGCATTCTCTGTTGGCCCTCGCGTACAGAACGAGATACTGGAAACCTTGAAGACCCTGAAGTCTTTCCAGTCATATGGAAACCTGATATGGCTCGGTTTTGGTGTGAAGTCCCTTGTTAGGGACCTAGCAGACTCTGAACCAGGACTGGCTTGTATAGCACTCTGTTCTTGCTTATCGATATCTTACGGCTCTTTCTTTGCGGGAGAGGTTTTACGAGACTTTGCCAAACATCGCGGGGCACCAGCCGAATTCATTCCATCTATCCACCAATGGTCAACACTTGTGGATCTATGTGCCGGTTCACTGGCTGGATCTAAATTTCCTTCTTCGTTGGAAGGGTTTATTCGATTAGCTATTCCTCGAACTGATCCGTTTCCCCTCAAACCAACCTCATCCGAAGCTCTTTCAAGAGCTCTTAATGTCGTGGCCGATATTTCCCGTGGGAAACTCGCCCGTGCAACATTCGTGGGAGGCATTGACTGTCTATGGCTCGCTGCTTTGTCGGAGTGGCTTCTATTTTTGAAGGTCGAAGTAATCAACGCCGAAGAGACGATACATCTCTCGTCTATAGCCCATACTTGCCCCCATAGCCAGGTGGTTATTATTCTGGACTCGACTGATGAATGGAAAGCTGGCCCGCTGCTGGATAGGAAATGGCATATTATTCCAACGGGTTCCAAATTATTGGATATCCCCAAGCTAGGAACGCCAACATTTTCTGGGGCACATTCTGACTGGACCACTATTTTGCGTGATTCATTTGGGTCTAGCTTCTCTAAGCTGATTGACGAAAGTACTATGGATCACGTCGGGTTTTTCCTGATTGCTTCTTGTTGTAAGGGGCTGGACGGTCGGTTCTGCCTGCATAAAATATTGCGTCTCGATACAAATTGGAGCGTTAGTCCCCGCCATCCCCAGTGGTCAACCCTATGCGAATTTGTTTCCAGTCGACTTCCAGAGCTCGCAGGGATAATGGACAGATGTAGAAATCTGAAGGGAGAAGCTCGAGATCTGGATCTACCTACTGGATTTTGCCCGTGTAAGTCATGCAGACATCGCACACGAGATCCGGAGAAGGAACGGTTCTGTTTACGCGCCGTGGTAAAAACAATCGCAGGTTTCTTATGCTTACTAGCAGTTCTAGAGGTGGAAACCTCGCTGTTGCCATACCCTGCGGGCTTACGTATACTTTATATGAGATACCTTGCCTACTGGCGCACAAAAATGTTCGACAATGGGGGAAATATTCTACGGATCCCCCTCGAGATTTTCACGGGAAGGACACTGGACACAACTGACACTGAAATGCAAGACGCTTCTGCTCTCTGTAACGACGGAATATGTGTCTTTTATCGTGCGTTGGAAGATCTGGATTTATCGCCGGAGGAGGCTTTCAAAATCCGCGTGGTCCAAGGTCATATCGAATTCGAGGGATCTGCCAGGGCGCGCGTGGGCGCCGTGGAGGAGCGAGATTCCAAAAATTTCGACACCGATATTCCTGGACCTAGGCCACAAGTATCGTATTCATTAATTGTGGAGGAAACGCCGCATCCCAAGGTTATAAATGCTGCGTACAGGGTCTTGGGTCGCTCTCAACCTGGCAAATCACTTGTTAATATCCCAATCCTTGCGAACGATTATTCCCACCAACGCGATAGTGCCTTACGCTGCTCCCATGCACGCACCTCCGCTGATTCCCTCGAGGCAGATATCGACCACCTAATACGGGGGAATTCGACGGATAGTTTCGCCAAGACCATGTCTCTGAATTTAGGATGGTCCATCATAATCTACGGAGACAGATCTATGAATCCGATCACAGTATCCGTAGTCCGGGCAAGCTTTCCTCGAATGTACCTACAATTTACTACCTTTGGCTTAGTTGATCAACTAAGGCGTGTAGGATTTCCCGCCTCTGACATGGTGGAAATTGTGGACCTTCACTCGTGTCTGCCCTGCCTTGCCAGTTGGTGTGAAAGATCTAAAAGAGTTACTGGCGAAATTAAGTTGTACATTCCATCTCAGTCCAATCAATGGAAAATCCTGTGTGCCAAAAGTCCACAGTTTGACCTTATCCCGCCCGCTCCCCAAGCGATAACATCCGGACCTTAAACATTATACCGGTTTCGCAGTCTCAATAGGTTCCCGATACGAAAGCTATCGGCCTGGGATGACCTTGCTATATGCACCCGTCATTCCACGAGCGAATTGAAGCGAAATGGAGTTGTCCAAGAGTGTCATTAAACCCGAGTCGGCTACTATGGTTGTGGATATGATGCACATTTCGTGATATACTTGGGATATGGGCAATTTGAGCAAAAGGAGATCTGACCGAATCTGAGCAACACTGGATTTTCCCCTGTCCCTTCCCTTTTTCTGTTGAAGGAGATCTGATCGTTATTTACCTGTTTGGAGATCGAAAGCGCGCACTCCTTTTCTGCTGCCATGGCCTTTTTAGTTGTTCGGGATGCTGGATTTCATTTTTTTTTTTTCATTTCTGTTTCTGTCTCTACCGAATCATGGTTCTAGTGAATAGTCACTTAAGCTTATCGTATAAATATGATATAGCCTTTTGGGTATCGCCTAAAATATATGAAAACCATTGCACGGAAACGGCATAACCCCAATACCCCATCAGTCAGTCCCCTTGACCACTTTTCCCTTTCCCTTTCCCTTTCCACACCATCCCATCCCTCGCCACAAAATACCCCTAAAAAATATACCTAAAATTAATATTCTCCCTATCCGTCAAATCATCAAATGCATGCACCAGATCCGTATCTGGCCCGCTCTCTCCACGCTCCGCAAGAGCCTTATCCTTGATATCATTCTGCCGCTTCAGGTACCATCGCAGCCCGAAAATTACAAACAGGAGCACGCTGTAGCAGGCCAGATGCACGGCAAAGGCAATGAAATAGCGTGGTGCGTCCCGTGCTAGGAAGACTTGGGGGCCTGATGAAGAGATTTAGGAGATTAGTTTTGTTCTTAGGCCACGGTGTAGAATGCATGCCCCAAAAGGGGCGATTGGCATAATCGATTATCTATGGGTACGTACCAATTGCATTCCCGGCGGCCCAGGCGACGAATGTCGCCGCGACCACCGTTGCCTTTTTGGTTTGGCCCGCGATGTTTCGGGAGACCATTGAGAGAGTGAGGGTCTGGGCAGACCAGAAGGAGAGGGTGATGTAGTAGCTGATTAGGAGGCCGACTTTCGTGCCCATGTTTTTGTTCTCGACGGTCATGAGGACAATGGTGCCGATGAAGGAGCTTTGTGGAGGTTTGGATGTTAGCTATTTTGGATTGACTCTGAGGTGGCTTCGATTATGGAAATGAGGATAAGAAAGAGAAGGTAAGGAGATACTTACGGAATCACAAAAGCGCCCATGATAATCAAATTCTGGCCTGTCCTTCGGACCAGAAACGCAGACGTGAGAAGCACGATAATGATATAGAACCCCAAAACCATCGCCAACAGCTGCGTCTCTAGAGTCGAAAATTTGAACGACTTGATGATGATATTTGCGAACGCGCCTAGTCCACTAGTCGGCAGCGTCGTACATATCTGAACCATACAGTACCCGTAGGTCTGCGGATCTTTGAACCCTTCAATCATCTGCTCCTTGCGAAACTTTCGGTTCTGAAGTCCGGTCTGATTGGAACGGACACGCTCAACCATCAGGCGTTTGTCGGCTTCTGAAAAACATTTCGCGCGCATGGGGGAGTCGGGCATCCAGAAGAGGACGAAGAAACCGTACAATACGGTGAAGCAGCCGTAGGCGATGAAGAGGGCTTGCCATGCGTGGAGAGGGCCGGTGCGGATAAGGGTGAAGCAGTACGCGAGCAGGCCGCCGACGATTTGTTGTCCGCCATTCATCATATACCTAAAGCAGATTTTAGTATGGATGGGTTGATATAAACGGATGCTTTGGATCCTAAAGACTAACCAGTAGGTGACAGCGTCGGCCTGTTCTGATCGCTTATACCAGAGAGAACTGTTATTGTTATAAGCCTGGTCCCTAATGGAGAGATCTATGCTGAAGGTAGATCGAGAGATTACCTCAAAATAACAAAAGAAGGTTGGCAGCATGCCTCGAATATCCCAAGTAGGGTTCTTACGGCGACCAGTCCCGCGAAATTCTTGCAGGCAGCATGCAGGGAAAGAGTTGCACCCCAGAGTATAATATTTATGCCCAGGTATTTTGCAATGGGGACACGCTGAATGATCCAGTTGGTAGGATATTCAACAATGAGTACGGCGATGTAGATACACGTCGTCAACCAGGAGAACTATTAAGGCGATATCACCTTGTCAGCATATCACATTTCCCAAGTCTTGAGATTTCAGAGTCCCAGTTGGCAATTCCTTCCAGGATCGTTTTTGCCGCAGGTCTCCATTAAGAAAAAATCACATAAAAGATTTTCTCACCTGCTGTCCCTGCAATCCCGTATCCTTCGGCAGATCCATGATCGACGTGAAGGAAAGCGTCCCTTTATCCAGCGCTTGTAAGAAATATGTCAAGATCATAATCACCAACACTCTTCGATCGATCATCTTCTTCAGGCGTTTATCGGTTGCCTCATCGATTTCAACGCGTTCTTGAGCCGCGTATTCTGCAATTTCTTTATCCACACGGTCATAATCCATATGGTCCTTCTTTACCATTTCGGAGGAGGTGACTTTTTCGATGCCGGTGCTCTCTCCTTTTTCAGTTTCAGGGGCTGTAGATGATATTTTTTCGTCCATTTTAGCGTCTCCTTTCGAATTCCTCCTGGGGTAGGGGTCAATGGTTCTTTTGGGCGGCTATTTTGGCCTCGGAAGGCGAAATATTCTTGTCCGGTTATGATGAGCCGGAGAGGGAGAGAAATTTCCTAACTGAAAAGGTCTTTCTTTTCAGGGTCACCAAGAGCTTCCCTTATCCAACAGGATCGTTAGCAGGAGAGTATTGTTAAAAACGAGGGTAATAGCTCGATATATACCCGTCTCCCCGCATCGAAACATCTCTGCTGAGAAAGCTCGCTTCGTGTTAACGGGTACAGGGGTTCTTGCTACATAAGTAGCCCGTTCTTTGCTTTTCTCCCCTGTCATTATTTTTTTGTTTTTAACATCCCAGAGAAGCCCAGCCTGCGGAAGAGCTGTCGGTACAAAACTACACCGAAGGAAATGTGCCGGGACAAGGGTCCGTGAACCCCAGGACAGCCGTACCCCAGTGTCACAGTTGGCTAAGCCCAAGGCGAAGATGAGCCGGGGGAACGCGGTTCAGGATAATTGACACTGGACTCTAGCGGTCCACCAGAGCTTTAATGGGGAACGATTTCCAGTCGCTAGACAGACAGGCAAATCCACCGGCCGAGAAAGCCCAACAACGCGTTTGATCTTCAATATGATGGCTGCAGGCTAAATATCATCAGTACTAGTTTTAATGCATGAAGATACACAGAACGGATATTGCAGAGTACTTATTAGCCGAGAGCCAAAGCCTTCCCTCATTGTGCCCAATCCTCGCCATCAACCTTGTCCACCAGCTCTTCACGCGTCTTGACTTGCGGAAAAACAAGCTTATGAGGCGCACCTCATTGGTGGTAAAAGGTTAACTCGATCGCTAGCTAACAAGTTGGCTAACTATCCGCTATCCCCGGCCGTTGTGGAGGAATGTCCGGGGTGACTTTGCGGGGAAAGAAATCGTCGCGATGATTTTGCCCGAGTTAGCGAGAAGGGAGAACCGACCCCGAGAATCAAAACGGTGGGGGCTATTTTGCTATTATGTTTTTCTCCTTAAAAGTTCGATTCTCAAATGGCCTATGTTTGAGTGTCTGGCATAGAATTGATCTTTATCAGTCGTTTCTCACTTCAAGGACAGCTTTTATGACCCTCGAGAATTGTCAAAACCTGTCAGTCCTACGCAAATAAATCCAGCCGTGAAGCTGTTAGAGAATCGGCATCATGGCGACCACTACCACCAACCCGCAATACCACAAAGTCCATAGCGCAATTCGCCTCCTGATAAACCAACTTATCTCCATCCGCGACACCACCGGAGAATTCCTCCTCCCACTCCCAGACGGACGCATAATCGACACGAAAAGCTGGGATACGCAGAGCTGGGAATGGACGCATGGCATTGGCCTATACGGCATATGGAAATACTACCAGCTCACTGCCGACAAATCGCTCCTGAAGCTGATCGAAGACTGGTTCTCTGCCCGTTTCGCAGATGGCAGCACGACAACGAAGAATATAAATACCATGGCTGTTTTCTTGACGCTAGCCTGTGTGTACGAGAAGACGAGGAACGAGGCCTATTTGCCATTGCTGGAAACGTGGGCGGATTGGGCCATGTATGAGTTGCCGCGGACGCGATATGGGGGCATGCAGCATATGACGTATCTGACGGAGAACGAGCAGCAGTTGTGGGATGATACGTTGATGATGACCGTGATGCCGTTGGCGAAGATTGGGGAGGTGTTGAATCGCCCGGAATACGTCGAGGAGGCAAAGCGGCAGTTTCTGATCCATTTTACGTATCTTTTCGATCGAGAAACGGGACTATTTTTTCACGGGTGGCAGTTCGAACTCAACGATGGCAAACTAGGCCTCGGGCATAACTTTGCAAACGCACGCTGGGCACGGGGGAATAGCTGGTTGACGATTGTTATACCCGAGTTCCTTGAACTGGTTGGCGACGAGCTGAAGTCGAACGACCCGTTCCGTATTCAGTTGCTGGATATACTGAGTGCGCAGTGTTCGGCGCTTTCTAAAATCCAGGAACCGTCTGGGATGTGGCGGACTCTGCTTGACCACCCTGCAAATGAGGGTTCATATCCAGAGGCGTCTGCGACGGCAGGTTTTGCGTATGGGATCCTCAAGGGTCGACGGAAACGTTATCTGAGCAGCCATCCTGATAGATCGACCGTGGAAACATACGATACCATTGCTGCTAAGGCGGTAGACGCGATATTGAACAATATTAGTGAGGATGGGGAGTTGTTGGATGTTAGCTTTGGAACTGGGATGGGTGATTCGTTGCAGTTTTATAAAGATATAAGGAAAACTAGTATGCCTTATGGCCAGGCAATGGCTATCATGGCGCTGGGGGAATTTGCTCGGTCTTTTATTTGATGATATTTAGTATTAAAAAGAAGGCCGTGACTCCTCAACGCCAGGTAAAGAGGAATATAAGCATTAAACCTGTTGGGATATCCTCAGAAACTGTACCACGCTTTTCATATTAAGACCGCACTATTCGAAATTTGTTCGCAAGAAGGTACCTGTAATTAGGCAATGATGCCGATGATAGCTTTACGAAGTATAGCATAAATAGAACACGATTTTCTCCTAATCGATTAGACTCAGACAACAGAAAATTCAGGATAAGGACCAGGAAAATGATGGCGCACGACAGTAGCAAATAGCAACAGGTTATATAGAATAAAAGACACGAAGACGGTATGGAAATAGAAGTGGAAAACGGGGATGCGATGAGAATAAAGGGGGAAGAATGAATGCGAAGGACAAGGCGGGTCATTGTCCTACTCTTTGATTGCCTTCAATATCATTTCCGGACACCCGTGATAATGCATAGCAAGCACATCAGCAACATATTTTAGTAATGCCAAATGTTTGACAGCATCTGGTCACCCCTCTATATGCCTGCATCAAAGGTATCCCGTCTCCCTACTCCTTGGAATTCGAATCAGTGTTACCTTCTCCCATTTGTATGTCATCGACCTAAGCAGAGTGTCTTATATTCAATTTCAAAAGAAGGAGACAGTATGTACATCCATGGATATCAGCAAGCCATGTCCAGCGATTAAGGAAAAAAGGATATCCAAAATAATAACCACTCGCATCACGCATCCCCCTTGTCACAACGAAATAGGAGAACTGAATCTTCTCATTGCAGTTCGGTTACAAAGTCCACAAGCTGTCAATACCCCTGACAGCTAAAAGTAGGGCTTAATAAGGGGAAGGAAATCCGCATACGCAGGACCAGTCTCAGGCTCCATGGAGAACATATAATCCGCCCACCAGGGTCCAGCAGCCCACCAAAGCGCTCCAGTCCACACATCAGTGTTCTCACCCATATACTTGAGCATATCCACAATGGCCTCCGGGCAGTTGGTATCGTTGGCTGCGCCCGCGAATTCACCAATAATACCCACCTTGCCGTTCGTCTTCAGCCATTCGGTGGCAGCCGTGACGCGCTCGCGGCCGATGGTAGTGCTCACGCAGGCGGGGTGGGTGCCGGACCCGTCCTCGTCAAGATACTGGTGCATTTCGTAGATGATCTTGTCGTTGGGGTCGGTTAGGCCCTTCATGTTGTCGTTGATTTCGGGGTAGGTCCAGGCGCCGGTCCAGGAGTTTCCTTCGACGAAGATGTATTGGGAGGTCGCACCGGCACCGCGGATGGCGTCAATTGCGGCTTGGTTGAGTTGGAGGACGAGGTCTTGGTCCATGTCATGGTATTCATTGTCTATAATTTGGAAGAGAATGGTGATGTTAAGAGTTTGAGATTTTTAAGAGAGCGAGTTAACCAAGGCACATACTGGTGTCAAAAATGACCAACTCCTGATCGATGAATTCCGCGGCGAGAGTCGCCCAGAAGTGGGAGAAGTCATCGAGGTTGGTGATGATTTCTTCGTGGCTGTTTCGGCAAAGATATGGGTTAGCTGTTTTTGAGGCCTCTGACACCGTCTCAATGGGAGAACTTACAAGCGACCATAGTTGTGTGGATCCAAGACAGCGTAGGCACCCGCTCCAGTAATATATTCGACAGTCTGCGTGACCTGTTAGTACAGCACTGTATCTAAGCAATTTTTGAATGTGAAATGGAACTGACAGATTTCATATCTCCAAGATAAGTCGGGTCGATTTCGCCGGACAGTTCTCCCTGGAACAGTCTCTCCATCCTAAAGGCCACACGGAAAATGTTCATCCCACTATCGATCAGCTTACCGATAGCCGCTGTGTCTGGCCAGATATAGTCCGTGCCCTGAGAGAGTTAGCACTTTTGGCGGAGTCCAGGAAACTAGGACAAACTGACAAGTTCACCCGGAAGGTTTTTTTCGCCAAATTCCGCACCGGCTTCATTGGCACCAAACCCTGCATATCAATTGTTAGCAAGAGTATTTGTAAAGGGGGATAAAATGATCTCCATACATTGGAAAATTGGTGCACGCTTCACGTTTTGTGCCACAGGCGATGCGACTGCTAGGGTGCCTGCACCTGCAGCAAGGAGAGCGCTGAGCTTCATTCTGGCGGAAACTGAATATAACTCTGTAGCTGAAGTAGGAGCACAAAAAATTATCTTCGTCCGCGAGAGAGAGGAGGGTAGAAGCTGAGGGGCCGGGAGGAAGTCAACACGGGGTAAGGAACGTATTTAAATACTAATCTCCAGAAATATATAGACCAGGTCCATACGGGAATTACGGGCACGGGATAAATGAAACAAGCACGACTTCGGGAATTGTTTGCTTTCGGAAACGCAGAGATATTCGACGGTTGTTTCTAGCAAACAATGTTCGGCAATCGGTCCTCTCAACCGTAGGAGGAGATGATTCGCAGGATACCCATTGCAGGGTTCGGAGTCTCTTCAGAGGTAGATCAAAGTGTTAAATTGGCTAGATGCACAAGAAAATCAGGGGAATCACGGACTAGGGGAAACAAGATCACAAGCCGGGTTTCTCCCCACAAAAGATTATCCGTCCCGCATGAATTAAACGAAACCTGGAATCTTTGTTCGGAGAAAGAGGTGAGTAGTAGGTTCTTCAGGTAGGTAGGAGGAAAGTCTGGTCTCGGTTCCCTTTGCGGAAGAATAAACAACGTCTTGAAACTTTCATTGACCTACACAGAATAGGTGATTTATGCCCACCAGATTTGGAGCCTGCAAGGAATGACCTGGTAGTTTTACCATCCCTATTCCTTTGATTCTGACTCCACGATTGCGTAGTGACCAAACACATTGACAATGGGGTCCCTTCGATACACTATGACGGGGAGTAGCAGACGGATACACTCTCCAGCCCCATGTTTGCGGCACGGCTACCAGGACTCAGACTGAGGGTTGGAGGTTTCAGGGATCAGAGAGCATGCCTACGAGTACTAGTTGTGGTTTTGAGAAGAATCCCCACTTCAGATGGACTTGAGGGTGGACCTGAGGACACTAAAGAATCTGGAGTAGCCATCAAATATCATGCGCTGTAGGGGGAAAACGTAGATGAATTAGCAGTGCAAATGATCGTGTCTATCAGAGGACCCGGGCTCTCAGGCAGTGTGTAAACCGAATCGATTCGAATTAACCCCAAAAAAAAACTACTTTTCTAAATTTCTCAACAACCAGAGTAGATACAGAGATGTAGTTAATTAATAAAAGAATAGCTCACTGAGAGCTACATAATGATGCAGATTTTATATAATTTAAATAAAATCCAAAGATTCTATGGTTACTATTAGTCCAAATTATTCGGGTTTCAGTTTTCCCGAATAATTCAGGATAGAAAATCAAATATCTACTACAAATTAAATAAAAAAAACATTATTTTTATATCATTAGATAGATCTCAATGTGCTATTCTTTTATCAATTAACTACATCTCTGTATCTACTCTGGTTGTTGAGAAATTTAGAAAAGTAGTTTTTTTTTGGGGTTAATTCGAATCGATTCGGTTTACACACTGCTCTCAGGTGGTTATGGGGGGGGCAACTAGGGCAGAGATAGGGCCTAACCCTAAGCGCTAACCCTAAACGGGTGTTTGTCCCACGGTTCGCGTCCCCGTCTTGGCAGAGCTTATCTCAACTACTTCTATCCAGAGTTAGAAATCGGCCTCATGAGGTTGATATACCGTGAAAGCACACCAGTTATTCGTCCGCATGAGAGTGACGAGTTATTTGGTCCGCCGAATTCAAGGCATTCTCATGCATCCCCAAATCAACCACGCGTTGGACGCTAAACCGCAGGTCCCCGCCTCGATCAAGTGTCTTTCTTGCTTTTTGGGGCCCTCCATTGCCCTTCCTGCATAGTTCGGCCTGTTATTTGCGCATATAACGCATTAACTTAAGAAAAGCAAAATCCGGATATTCTGCAAGAAAATATTAAACCCGGATTTTGTCAGGATCTGCCCGTGCCAAAAACGGCAAGAAGAAATGTCACCCATGTCGACCACGGATCCAAAATGTGGAGGCCATTCTGTTTCTTATGCGGAGACTATTCCGTAATCGCGGAGAGAATGTATACCGGCAGATCGCGGGATGTCGAGGGGAGGGGGGGCACATAGTTAGAATGTTTGCAAAGCCTGCCCCCATCCTGCCGAACAAAGAAAAACGCGGGATTCCAGGGCGCCGACCGAACACTCGGACAGTATTAACAGTGGTCTAAAACAAGTCTTGGACCGTCGCCTAGGGATTAACGCTGAATGCAGAAAGACTCTGATATTTATTGCAGAAACCCCAGCCCCTGAATTTTGATTTCCTAACGTGCAGTTTAAGCGAATTGAAGCGACAAAGTCTCAACGACAACCAACTGAGGAGATGCTTGCTCCAGCTTAGGCATTGGAAAGTTGTTTTTGCTTCAGCCACCCCTCATTATTACACTATCAGGCCAAGCAGGCGCGAAGAGGTCTGGTAGCCCAGACGGCGGCAGCTATACGGAGTATTTGGGATCTGGTTCTGCCGATTTTTAACTATCGAATGAGCAGCATGCATATATTTCCTCCCGGAAATTAACGTGGCTCGCCCCTCATGACACCAATTATTCTGCCTGTTGTTTGGTTGCCTACTAGCTTAGGGCATCAAGGACAAGATGACGGACGAACTCCTCCGTTCGGAGATACAAATTAAGCACAACCCCTATTTCCCACGTCAGCAGTTTTTATGTCGATTTTGAGACGGAGATACGAAAATATCCAACTATAAAAATACTCTCCCCAACCAGGTTTAACGACATAATCACATTCACTAATTACCGTGGAATTTCGCAGTATCCATTGTTATTTACAGATTTTGATCACAAATTTTTTTGGCCTATCTTTGAAGCAAACATGGTTTCACTCGATACTGTTCGGGCCAGTAATCTGAACCTCAAGAAACTGGGCCCTGGGCTTGTTGCTGTTTTTGGTACTGTTCAAACAATTAAAAATTCCCTATTTCCATCCCTTCTAATTGGAGAGTACATGAGCTAACGTATTGTTTAACGCTTGCAAACAGTCGGTGGAACCAGTGGTATAGGAGAAACTACAGCAAGAGAATTCGTCAGACACGCCGACCGGCCGCGGGTGTATCTTGTTGGACGCAACGAGGCAAGGGCATCACAAATTATTGAGGAGTTGAAAAAGCTCAACCCGGACGGAAAGATAGATTTCTTGAAGGCCGACTTGGAGTTGCTAAGGAACGTAGACGAAGTATGCGAGGACATCAAGAAGAAGGAAGAGAAGATTAACCTCCTCTTCCTCTCGCCGGGTATAATAACAACGGCAGGGCGACAAGGCATGTACATATATGCACTCTTTTAAAAGATCCCGTTAAGAATCTTCCGAATCTAACATTGAACTCCCAAACCAAGAAACAACCGAAGGCCTCGACACAAAATTCAACCTCCATTATTACTCCCGCATGCGCTTCATCGTCAATCTCCTCCCCCTCCTTAGCGCAGGCGCAAACTCGAACCCTGCCTTCTCCCGCGTCGTCTCCATCCTTTCAGGCGGACACGAAGGAAAACTCAACCTCGAGGACCTCGCTCTCAAAAACACCTTTAGCCTCCAGAACTGTGCCACCCATGCAATCACCATGAACTCTCTCACCCTCGATCGCCTAGCCACCGCCCACCCGAACATCAGTTTTGTCCACGCCTACCCAGGCTTCGTCAAGACTTCGCTTGGTCGCAGCCTTGGAACCATTGGGTCAGCCGCTTTTAAGGGTCTCATGTACCTTGTGACGCCATTGGCTGTTCCATTTGGCGAGAGTGGGGAACGGAATTTGTATGCAGCTACAAGTTCGCAATATCCGCCGAAAAGTGCTGGGGATTCGGAGGATGCAGAGGTGGGAAGCGATGGTGTCAGGGGGAGTGGTGCTTATTTGTTGCATTGGACGGGTAAGGCTAATCAAAATCAGGAACTTTTTGATGGGTTTAAGGCGCAGGGCTGGGGGGAGAAGGTGTGGGACCATACACTCGATGTGTTTGAGAAAGTCTGTGGCAAGGAAGGGCCAGGGAAGTATTGAAGAGTTTTCTGTAAGGAGTTTGCGGAAGTGTATGTTTACTATGGGACACAGGTATGATACGGGATAATTCGGGATAATTCGGCTCTTCTAATGTAAGACAGGATAGTAATAAAGTGCTTTTTTTTTTTTTCGTTTTGGAATTTTGATACCCGCTTCTATACCGACAGATGTTATACTCGATTCAGAGACCACAAATCTACCCCCACCCCGCCCAGGACAATCCTATTTTGGAATCGCCCATTTTCACCATTCTTCACATCGGCAGGTCTTGTAAACGTGCCAATTGAAGATATATCCGCAACTGCAGTGTACGCATCCTGTAGCTGAGATATGCCAATTCCATCCTCACCGGGTCTCGTTGAATCCACGTCTACTGACCAAAGCTTAAGCCGTTGGTCATTCCCGGAAGACGCGATCAGGAAATTAGATACAGTCCCCTTCGTCTCTAATCCCCGAGTGCGTTCATCGACGATTGAAACAGCGGTGATGGCTGACGCATGTGCCTCTGGCAACGAAACGGTTGAGAACGAATTGACGTCGGGGCTAGAATCCAAGCCCGAGCCGATTTTTAGACGTGAAATTGAGATGGCGTTATCGTCTCCGCCAGAGACTATAAGTTGCTCATCCTGGGAGAGGAGCGTCATTTCCATTGCTTTGACACTGCTCTGATGGATGCAGTGCTTGTTTTGCCAGGTTATTATCCTTGGTTCCGTAGGGATAGCACCGTGCAATTTCAGACCGTCGTCCGTGATGGCGAATATGCCATCGAGGGCTTCAGATATATCCCAGGTAGCAATATGCCCATCCGTAGAAGCGGTGATCAGTGACAGCCCAGAGCTTGATTCACAGAAATTGATCTGCGTAGGGCAGTTCGTCGTGTATTGTCCTTTTGCTATGACCCTGAAAGTGCCAGATGGCGAGGCGGACGCATATGTCAAGAGCTTTGGGTTGGTAAGCAGACGTCATTGAACAGGGGAACTTGATGGATGCTTACCTTGACGGTTGAATTGGAATATGCCATGCAAAGAAGAAACGAATCGTCAGCTTCTTCATCGCTGACCAGCTTGATCACGTCAAAACTCATGATTCGAAGGTCCGAATCTGATTCTCCCTTTGGGCATTCTCCCTCGCACACGGTTCCCACTCCAAATCCAGGAATTGATCGGAGTCTCCAGGCATAAAATTCTTCAGCGCCTGCGCTGCTAAACAAAATATCCCCGCACGGCGACCACTGTAAGTGCTGTATACCTGCGTTGTGCTTTTTCAAGATCCGAAGACAGTCAAAAGTTCCAGACGTCTTAGCGTTATTCGTTTCATCAAGGACGGAGATACGAATCATAGTATCCTCAGCTCCTGTAGCTAGGAGTTTATGCTTTTCCCCTCCAATATTGAATGGGCGCTCCGAAATAGCTGTTGCCTTAATCTCTCGGCCGTGACCACCAATCCGTACGCTTCGATGTGATAGAATTGTCTTGGTGAACAAGTGGAACGCGGATGCTTTAGTCCAGACAAAATTTTCATGGTTCGGGTCAGAATGGGAACAATTATATGCCCAGATGCGATGTGCCCCTCCGCATTCTATAGCCGCCCGTTCGGTTTGTGTGGATTCGTTCCAAACAATAAACTCCGTCCCTCTAAAGCCGAAGATTATCAAGTCTTTTGTAGCCTTTTCAAAATAAGCCCCTTCGATATATGGACCAAAGTGAAGAGCTAGTTTATGAATAGTCTGAAACGTTGGTGGAGAGGTTAGGTCGTTGGCGGTAGTAATGGTATGGATACAGTAGCATCCATTTCTTCCTGTGGTGAGGATTTGTTCGTCATTGCTGCTGGGCTGCTGTAACCGCGTGATGGAAGTGATAGAGTCTTTATCATGTACGTTGAATACAGTGAGTATGGGGGCAAGAGGTTGGGAATCAATGTTTCTTCGCAGATCAAACACGGCCAGGTGACCTGTTTTTGATCCTATAATAAGGCGGGACTTGTTCTCGACGTAAAGGGCACTCGTTGTCGGGAAGGAGGCAGGGAGCTCCAGCTGTATTTTTGTGAACTCTTCCGGTGAGCTTTTGTCCTTGACCAAAAACAAATATGTGCCGGCTACTTCAACGGAGGTGGTGACGAAGGCAATCGAGGTGGATGGTTGCGTGCCTTCGTCCATGTCGACAGGGGAACCCGCAAAAAATATGCCAGTGACTTTCTTCTCTTGCTGCATTAATGTAATAATATCCTTTGAGTCGTGATTATACCACCACAGCGTACCCTTTACATCGCCTATAATTGCCACTCCCAGTTCTGCTTGGCCGGTCAGTGAAAACTGCGATCCGGGAGAATCGAGAGAGGCAATAGTTTCCCATGTTATCAACGGGTCGTCTTCCTTGTCATGTTGAGCGGAATTTGCACTTTCCGGGCCCGAAATTTGCGCCACGTGCAACTTGCCATGTGAGGAGAGTGCCAGAACCGAAGTATTTGAAACAAAGGCATAACGATTTAATCTATCGCCCGATTTCGCTTTGCGCGTCGGGGGATCAATTGGCTGGCCGGAAGGATCAAGCCGGCAGGGTGAAAGGTCGTATATATCGTAAATATCCGTCCGCGCACCCCGATTACCTGGGGAATGATTTAAGTCAACGTTGAACGTTATTATACTTCCATCAGCCCCTCCAGAATAAATGGCGGCAGATTCCGAGGTCGTATGTATCGCCATGGACCAGATATTCTTTCCCGTATGATAGGCATGGGTCGAAACGTGCTTCAAGGTGCAAGCTTGTGATGAAACTGGACTTGAATTTATCGATGAATTATTGAATATCGTCAAATCCCAAAGTTGGCAAGTGGCATCTTCTCCACGGGATACGAGCTTGAAGGACGCCACTTGATCCGAGATGGAGCTTTGTATAAAATATGCACCCCAAATCCTAGAAGAGTGGCCCCAGGTTTTAGCAACACAAGCTTCTGTATCCATATTTAGATCATCGCGGAAAATATCCCCGAATCCTGTGGAGCGTGTCGTCGTTTTGGTTGATAAGTTGTCCAGCTTTCCATTTTCCTTAGACGATGAGCAGTCAGAAATATCCCAGATTCGTATTGTGCGGTCGTCGCTGCAGCTTGCTAGGAATCTTTGAGCACGGTCTTCACCCGGCCATCGAATCTCAGGGGATATATCAACACCAAAAATCGAGCCTTCGTGTCCCGTAAAAAGATGATGTATAGAAACGGAGGAGCCTTCAAAGGACGACGGGCCAGATTTCGTAGAGACAAAGCATGACCAGACAACTATTTCCCCGAAAACGGTGCCAGCTGCAACAAGAATCTGTGATGGTGATACCCACGCGACATCAGCGGAGTACAGAACGGACTTTAATCCTGCTCCTATCTGGTGCAATTGAAGGTTTGCTAGGTTTGCTCGGGGGCAGTCTCCAAATTCAAATCCGAAGAGAACATTATGAGCAGTAATTAAGCAAGCCCTATGCACCTTGGAAGGTATTTGGTCATTGCTCTCCTGGACACAAAAGCTTGCATCTAAGATCCAATCAGGGGCCGCGCTTTCGCAGCTTAGAAACGACAACGAGGCACGTCCACTGCCCTGTATCTGGACATTGATCAACCGAAAGGACTGACCACCCCATATCAGAAAACTGACATCTGCCGCAGCGATACTGGTGGGGTTTACTTCCGCAGACTGGATACCATGGACGGCATTTCGCTCAAACACTTTGGCGCGATCAAGAAGAACACCGCTAGGTTCATCAACCAGGTGCAAATACGGCCCGTGTCCCTCTAGAATGAGTCTATTAGTACGGATATCAATCACTCGAATTGCCGTGACCGGCAGACAAGCGTCCACATGCTATGAGAAAGGTTAGTAATATTTCAAGTTATTCACGACGTAGAATCATGGATCTGACGGACCTCAAGTACGCATGACATCGGTATTCCAAAATGATATATAGGGAGTATAAGTAATTGCTAGGAATCAAATCAATTAGAGAAATATCATTCGGGGGGGGTAAGGGTCTCAAATCCAAATAATTTTGGTGAGGGGCGTATCAAGGATTGATTAACTTAGTCATAGTTATCGCACTAACCGTTTTAAGTTAAATTGGCTCACGTGATCTCGCGTCGTCGTGTTTCTCGGTGGCGCAGGACAACGACAGCTTCAACCTCGCAACCCGAACATCCGTGTCAAACGGTGTCTACTGTCCCGCATGGCATCCCTTCCTGACAACGGTGCATGCTGAAATGCGCATCAACAGTCTGTATTACTTTACGATAGCGCGGAGTCGGCCGTCCGCTCATCATGGGTGTGACTGGCTTGTGGACGGTGGTCAAGCCCTGCGCTCGACCTATCAAAATCGAGACATTAAATCGCAAACGCCTCGCCGTTGACGCCTCAATATGGATATACCAGTTTCTAAAAGCCGTCCGTGACAAGGAAGGAAATGCACTTCGGAATTCGCATATTGTTGGCTTTTTCCGGCGAATATGCAAGCTACTATACTTCGGTATCAAACCTGTTTTCGTATTCGACGGGGGCGCTCCCACCCTGAAGCGACAGACGATTATGTCCCGGAAACAAAGAAGGGAAGGAAGAAGAGAGGATGCTGCGAGAACAGCTGGGAAACTACTGGCTGTACAGATACAGAGGCAGGCGGAGGAAGAGGCACAACGGCGAAAGCAGACAGGGCCAACCCATATTGAACCTGAAGAGGAGCTCCCAGAGAATTTGGTGTATGTGGATGAGCTACATATGACCCCAAAAGAGAGGCAAAAGAACCGCCAGTTCCGCAAACAGGACCAATATCACCTTCCAGAATTAGATGTTTCCCTAGCTGAGATGGGTGCTCCGAACGATCCCCGTATCATGTCTCAGGAAGAGCTCGAAGAATACGCACGACAGTTCCATTCGGGAGAAGACATTAACCTTTATGATTTTTCAAAAATTGATTTCAACAGCCCATTTTTCTTGAGCCTGCCTTCGAGTGACCGTTATAATATTTTGAACGCGGCGAGGCTAAGGAGTAGGCTTCGAATGGGATTTTCTAAAGAACAGCTGGACAACATGTTTCCAGACCGAATGGCTTTCTCTAGGTTCCAAATTGAACGCGTGAAGGAGCGCAACGACTTAACACAGAGGTTAATGCATATCAACGGCATGACCGACGACGACTCCCTGTACGGGACAGGCGCTAGCACGAGGATTGCTGGAGAACGAGGGAAGGAGTATGTATTGGTGAAAAATAATGGTGTTGAAGGCGGGTGGGCCTTGGGCGTTTTGGGAACTAAAGATGAAGGACAAAGAAATAAACCAATCGATGTCGAGGAATACGGGAAGCAAGCCCTCTCCGATGACCAGAACGAATGGGATGAGGAGGACGAGGAATTTGAAGACGTTCCGATCGAAGGCCTTAACAGGCTACCGAAATTACCCATGTTTGAGAAGGGTGTTTTTGATAGGTCCCTTAATCGGCATGCCCAAGAAATTGCGGACAAACGAAAGGCGGTATATGAGTCTCGTCAACAGCAGACTTTGGCCCATACGAAAATTCAAGATGAAGCGGATGTCGATGATGCTCTCTTTCTCCCCCACGAGGAGGACCTCGATGCTCTTTTTGAAGAGCAGGCGCTACCGGAACCCAGTGACGATGAAGACCTCCACCGAGCAATTCAGATGTCACTAGAGGCTCCCGATGATGACATGTTTGATATAGATAAACCATCTTGGTCCACCACTGGAGCTCCCTCAAGCCACGTTCCTACCAAAGAAGCAGAGGGTCGAGACCATTCGTCAGATATGAGTGATGATGAAGACATGAATTTTCTTTCCGCGCTATCCAAGTCGAAGATTACCAAAGCTCCAACCAGTAACGCCCGCCCAGCTTTGAATCCTTTCGATGGACCTCTACCCTTTGAATCGTTGAAAATTCGCAAAGCGGCGGACAGACAAGTGGCGACGCCCGTCTCCGAAATTGAAGACGAGGCTGGTGGTTTTGAAAAAGGCACATCAAAGGGTAAAGAGAAAGCTCAGCCCTTACCTCCCTGGTTTGGAACCAAAATGGGGGGAAAGCTTTTTATAAACCAAGAGGACGATAGCAATTTTGATGGCACCGATCCTTATGCGCGGGCGGCGAGGCAGGAAACTATCCTCAATAGACACAACCGTATGGAAGTTATTAACGTGGACGATGAGCCATCACAAGAAAAGGAGGTCATCGATATCGATACTTTTGGTGTAGTCGATCAGAAGCCCGTTATAGAACCTCCCGTGGAGGCGATACCAAAGTCCGCATTTAACGCCATCGACCCTGAGGTACACCCCGCTACAACCACTGGAAATCGAACGACGGAGCATCCTAAAGTAGAGAACGAACAGCAAGTGAACGAACCTAACTCTGTCGCTGAAGATGTTGAAGAAACATACGACTGGGAGGCTACCGACGAAGAGGATAATATTGACCGTCAACGCCAAACAATAGCTTCAACAGATGTTGGAGCAGCGAAGGAATCCGTGACTCGATCATCCACACCAGACTTCGAAGACATTGAAATTTCAAAGCCAGCTGCAACACCATATCAGCCACGTGAAATAGATAGCGCCTCAATGCCGCCTCAAGAACCTGACGACATGGATTTTCAGAATGATGCCGCAGAATTCTCGGACCCTGAAGATGATGAACTCATGAATCAACTTGCTACCGAAGCTGAGGAACATGCTCGATTTGCTTCGACTCTCAACGCCAAAAGCCAGGCCGAAAATGCCTTCGATTATGACCATGAATTAAAACAATTGCGTGCTCAGCAAAAGAAGGACCGACGAGATGCAGATGAAGTTTCACAGATCATGGTTCAAGAGTGCCAGGAACTCCTTGGGCTATTTGGACTGCCCTACATTACTGCTCCTATGGAAGCGGAGGCGCAATGCGCAGAGCTGGTCTCTTTGGGCTTGGTCGATGGTGTTGTGACAGACGATAGCGATATATTCCTGTTTGGCGGCACACGGGTCTATAAAAATATGTTCAACCAGGCCAAATTCGTCGAGTGCTATCTTAGCAGTGATCTTGAAAAGGAGTACGATCTGGACCGCAGAAAGCTTATCCGATTCGCTCATCTACTCGGCAGTGACTATACTGAAGGAATACCTGGTGTTGGACCTGTCACAGCACTCGAAATACTTACGGAATTCTCGACCCTGGAGAATTTCAGAGATTGGTGGTCCCAGGTGCAGATGGGCGCCAAAATCCCGGAAGACAGCCATTCAGCTTTCCGGAAAAAGTTCAAAAAGAATGCCACTAAACTTTTTCTCCCTCCGGGCTTTCCGGACAATCGTGTTGATACCGCTTACCTTGAACCCGAGGTAGATACTGATCCCTCAGCCTTCCGATGGGGTGTCCCCGACCTGAATGCGCTTCGTCAATTTCTCATGTCTACAGTCGGGTGGAGTCAAGAGCGAACAGATGAGGTACTCGTTCCGGTTATTCGCGATGTGAACCGTAGGGAACAGGAGGGGACGCAGTCGAATATCACCAACTTTTTCCAAGGTGCACAGGGGGCAGGGGCATTCGCTCCCCATCGGCGTTCTGACGGGAAGAGCAGGATGGAGAAGGCGTTTAACCGATTGAGACATCAAGCGCAGACAAAACAGAAGGGTGGTGATCATACTGAAGAAAATGAGGGAGAAGACCGCGCCGCCAATGACGCTGCTCCCTCAAAACGTGCGTCGAGGAAAAGGACGACGAATAATGGATCCAAAACACCAGATGCTGGCCATGATGAATCTGATGAAGATTATGGTAACAAACCTGGGCGCAAGTCTGCTAAGAAACAACGGACGGCGACCAAAGTATGAGGATATGATATTACGAATTGGATGATATATAATACCTACTACATATTTGATATTCTTTTGTTGACGGCATTCTGCGATCCTGTTGGTTAAGACGGCGATATATCTGCGTAAATATATAGACACCACGTTTAGTCCTAGAATGCCAATACATCTGACAACCCCCCATACATCGCCGATGTCATACAGCAGTTCTGTACCTTGCATGCGCCGGCTGCGGCTCTGCGCCTCGTGTTGCTGTCTTTGATGCCGTCCAGCTCCTGTCCGCATTAGGCAAGCTAAGCGACCCGCAACGACGTCACCTCGCGACTCGGAGCTTTCGTCCTCATCAATTCGCAGCCAACTGTCCCTCCAACAATACCAGTAGTCTACACCTCCTCTCATTTCCATATCTTGTTCCGATGCCTGTGCCAAAAGCATAGGTCGCCTATCCCCTCGCTTGCCGACTCTCGCTACCCGAAACCGCGATCCAACCCACCCACGCCGTCAGCCGCAACCCAACGTCCCCAGCCTCCCCCATTGCGAGCTGCGAGTTGGACACCTGCAGAAGTACTGAGGCTCTCTCGTTCAATACTACCTCTTACTCTCCATCCTTTGAAATATACGGCCAGGCGCCCCTGCTCTAGCTTATTTGTCGGTTACCTATTTTCACGATGCACCGAACGTATTCTATGCGCCAGTCGCGCGCCCCGACAGCGTCTCAGCTAGAGAATCCGCCCCCACCTCCCTCCTCTACGAAAACAAACAGATTGTTTGGAAAAACAAGTTTCGGTGGGTTAATATTTTATACCTCTTGTTTTCTCTTGTCATATCTTTTTCCCGTTCAATTGCAGGATGGGTTGTGATGTGCTCGGTCTACGTCTTGCATTACCTGACGGCGTTTGAACAAAGGCCTGGAAACGATACTAATTTGTCGACAAATTTACAGGACATGCCTTCAGAAAACAAACGGCCGGCGCATTTGGCCCGGAATTATCCAAGAAACTATCCCAGCTGGTGAAGATGGAGAAAAATGTTATGCGCAGCATGGAGCTTGTTGGCAGAGAGCGGATGGAGGTTGCCGTACGTTCCGCCGACATTTTTAATACCTTAATGGATGTACTAACTCAAGTACAGCAACAACTTTCTTTCTGGGGCGAAGCGTGCGACGATGACGTCTCGGACGTGACCGATAAGCTAGGAGTTTTAATATATGAAATGGGCGAGCTGGAAGATCAATACGTCGATAGATACGACCAATATCGCGTTACCATAAAAAGCATTCGCAACATTGAAGCTTCTGTCCAGCCAAGCAGAGACCGTATGCCGATCCTTCAGTTGCCGTACTATTGATACAAATGTTAATGGATGTTGCGCATTAGGAAAACAAAAGATCACGGACCAAATAGCCCTCCTCAAATACAAAGAACCCAATTCCCCTCGAATCGTGGTCTTGGAACAGGAATTGGTTCGCGCGGAGGCGGAGTCGCTCGTTGCCGAAGCTCAATTATCCAATATAACCCGCGAAAAGGTAAAGGCAGCTTTTGCCTACCAATTTGACGCTCTGCGTGAGCATTGCGAAAAGTTGGCCATGATCGCCGGCTATGGCAAACACCTCCTTGAGCTTATTGACGACACTCCAGTCACCCCAGGCGAGACCCGGAATGCTTACGATGGTTACGATGCCAGTCGAGCAATCATTCAAGACTGTGAAGATGCATTGACGAACTGGGTCTCGTCTAACGCGGCCGTGAGCTCCAAACTCTCTACTCGCTCCCGCACTCTTTCCCAACGGCGTCGTAATAACATCTCCAAGGCCCGTGGAGAGGGCATAGACTTGGCTAGTCAGGACGCGCCTCTCAGAGGCGATCGTGACTCCTGGGTCCCGGCCCAGCATCACTCTGATTATCATCAGCATCAAGCGGGCGAAGAAGACGACGAATATGACGACGAGGACAACATCCTGAATACAAACGGGGAAGCAAGAGGACAGGACGATGAGAGACAACAACCTGTCGCAGCCTGATTTGGCCTGAATGGTGGACAACATATTGTCCACTCATTGGTCAAGAAGTATATTACAATCAAGGAGGCAAGACTCCTCCTGCATCTACCGCCACGCCATCCGCGATGTCCTCCCACATTAATGACAATACCCTAGACATTTTCCCTGCCCGCTAATCCTAATTGCCTTGTTAGAATTTGTGTAATGGAGTTTGACTCGAGTTCGATTATGTTCGTTTTCCTAGGTTTATGACGAAGTTTATATTGGCGATCTATTTTATATATTATTATCTGCGATGGTATCTTTTAATGCTTTTATCTTTCTAGTGGCTTTCTTTATGCTTTTTATTTTCCCGTGGATATCTTTCTATCCTTCTTCAAAAAGCTATCTAATGTTCCCAGAAACTCCTATTGATTGCTATGACTAGCGGTCTACATTTTGCCACCTCCTATCGAAATCAAGTATTGTACAAGCTCTCCAAGGAACGGAATATACTAGCATATACAAGGAAACCCCACCGATAGATAACTAGGTTCTTCATGCAGTAGGCCTTGCCCTGCCGGCAAATCCCGAACACTTATCACAATGAACTACCATCCAATGAGGAAATGCGGTTCTTGTTCCAATTGCCGACCCCCTAGTTTCTTTTCCTCCCTTGGAACCTTGGAAGGCTAGAGCGAGTCATGTGATGTTGAGCTCAACGTCCTCCAACTTCATTCCGCATCCTCTGCTCGACATCCCCAGTATCTCTCCTCTCTTTCGCCATAAACCCGCTTCCTGACCGTCGCTCCAGGCAATTGTCTCGTTTTGCCAATGCTTACTGGCGTTTCACCGCCCAGTCTTTCCTAGCTTTCCCGCGGCTGTCCACTGGCAATGATTCCACAATCCAAACACCAAGCATCACATCACTCCGCCACACCTCCTCTTTGCACCAGCCACTATTCCGTGCTTGGTGATTGGAACAGTTGATGATAGGCCACCTCAAGTCAAGATCTTCAGTGTGGACGCAACATGAATGGTGCGGGAGACTCGGCTGAACGCCTCATTGTGGCTACGAGCAAATAAGCGCCGGTAGCACTTTTTGATGACTCTACGGAGTATGGGATATTTCTTGGTTAATGAAGAGAAAAATTAGCCACATTCTGCTAGTCGGTTTCCCCGATTGCATCAATGTTCTCTTGGGCTGAAGTTTTCGTTCGCACGGACCGCGTAGAAACCCGACCTCGGCCCTCTACTTTTTCTCCTCGAGCTAAATCTATCGGTATCTCGGGGAGCTAAGGTTACGCAGGTCTCACGATATGGCTGTTTCATCGCGAATGGCATATTGAGCTCTGCTGGATATTCGCATGGTCTTGTCAGAGCTGAAGCTACACAACCCATGTGTATGCCCGCCGGGAATTTACGACGCCGTCATGCCGTTATGTTCCGTGCGTTGCACACCTTGGTCTTGGAGACCGGCATACTTTACTTGTTTATTACGGAAACAGCAGGAGAATACCACGACGACGGCTATCTGATCGCGCTCGCAGCCCAAGCTTGGAAATATCACACTCCAGAGCCCCAATTTCTATTTGGATTTCCGTTTGAGTCCCGCTGCATGGACGGGCGAGTCGACTTGATTGGAGTGGCAATATGTGCCGCCGTTTTTCTAGGAACTTCCTCGATCTGGATCCGCCATGATTGAATAAATAGCCTGCGTACCACTGGGATCGGCCGCTACAAGGGGAAGCTGCTGCCGATTGCATAGCGACTAGTCAGCCCCAAAACTTATCCCTTGGGAATCTTAGGTGCTTCTCCGTGTCAAGCCACACCAGCTCGCACCCTGTGTGGCAAGTGCCAAAACCCGGCATCAAATACACGCCGAATTGGGGTACCCCACGTGCCCCTCCAATAAAACGTGGTGACAATAAGTCCCATTGGGTTGACAGATTGGCTGTTGGGATGCAGGACTCTGCCTTCCTGAAAAATAATGGTTTAAATCTCCAGTTACGAAGCGTTCTGGTGGAGAAGAACGATTAATGTCTCATGTGCTATCAAAACACCTCGCCACCTGGGACACGTGGTGATAAAGATGGAGTATGGATGGATCTCAAGCATCTGGAAGCTACCTATGCTCTCCTCATTTTCCCAGTGCTTTACCAAGCTAAGGATTACTTCCGGTATCGCGTTCAGTGTACAGGGCAAATACCGAAGGAACTTACCAGCTCTCGGAATGGGGTTGTCCTACCCCCCTCTCGTCTTTCTTGTTTCCAGGATGGCTGGCCGTGGAGGCTTGATTAGCCTTCGATGCCCATTATATAAAACCAGCTAGGTTGCGTTCTCCAGAGATAAAAAAATAAACAAGCCCTGGATTCTTTCTTTCTGTTAACATTCCAACAGGTGGGTGTCGTGTCTGCCTTGTCTTTTTCCAGATGTCCCATGGGATCAGACCAATGGCCACAGCCCAGCATGACCAGGGTACTAGGGCGCCTAGTTCAGAACCTTATTGCACTTTATCCCCTCTTATGAAGAACCTTACGATCCTCATCCTCTCCATAGCCGCTACTTTTTCCGGATTCGCCACTAATATCTACTTCCCTGTCATCCCAACGATTGCAGCTGATTTATCAGTGTCCATAGAGTTGATCAACCTATCCGTGACAGTCTACCTCGCTTTCCAAGCCATAGCACCAATTCTCTGGGGTGCATTTTCCGACTCCCAAGGACGCCGAATAGCGTATATTTCCAGCTTCCTGATTTTCACTTCTGGGTGTGTTGGCCTTGCAAAGACAAGCCATTATGCCCAACTTATGGTATTACGCTGTCTCCAGAGCATTGGGAGTGCAAGTACCATAGTGGTTGGCACCGGCATTTTAGGAGACATTACCACGAGAGAAGAAATAGGTGGATATATGGGTTACTTCCAAGCTGGGCAGATGCTCCCGCTGGCTATCGGCCCTATTGTCGGTGGTTTATTCGCCGACTCGTTGGGTTGGAGGTCGATCTTCTGGTTCCTGGCGATCTATTCTGGGGCATTTATTATTTTCCTCTTCCTCCTCCTTCCGGAAACTTTACGCTCACTGGTGGGGAACGGTTCTGTACCTACTGAGGGCATATCTAAATCCCCCTTGGCCTCCTTCCAACAAAGGCGCCACAGACGTTACCCCCCGCCACGCCCAACCCTAGAAATGGAAACGGAACCCGTACCCAGCCTCCCAAGTCGAAAACAACCCTTCTCCCCCTTAGGCCCTGCCCGCATCCTGCTCAGTCTCGAAACTACATTTTCTCTCCTCTTCGTCTCCCTCTGCTACTCAATGTGGCAAATGGCTCTAACCGCCATCTCGCCCCTATTCAACCACAACCACAACCTCACCGACAGCCAACTGGGCCTCGTCTTCCTCGCCAACGGCATCGGCTGCATTCTCGGCACCACTTCCACGGGCAAACTCCTCAACATCGACTACCACCGTATAAAATCCAACTACACCGGCCCGCCCGAAGATTTCCCCCTCGAACATGCCCGCTTGCGCACAGCCTGGCTCTGGGCTGGCATGCAGGCCGCATCGATTCTGGTCTTTGGCTGGACGCTGGATAAGCACGTGCACATCTCCGTCCCCATAATCACCACGTTCATCCTGGGATGGACAACGACATCGATACAATGTGTTGTCTTCACGTTCCTAGTCGACGTGTACCCGGAGCGTGGTGCGACGGCTACGGCCGCCCTAAATCTGATACGATGTCTATTGGGAGGCGGAGGCGCGGCGGTGGTGTTTCCAATCATTAATCGAATCGGTGCTGGGTGGACGTTTACGCTCCTTGCCGGAATTTTGGTGGGCGGGTTGGGGCTTTTGGCGGTGCAGGTTATGTATGGGCCCCGGTGGAGATCTGGAGGGCTAGCGGTGCAGAGGGCCGGGGGGAGTGGTGGATGTGATCTTGCAGAGGGCCTGAGGGGGCTGAGGGGTTGAAGGGCTAAAAAGATTAATGGGTTAAGTTCGTTGTTTTATTTTTCTTTTCTTCTCAAAAGTCTGCCCCCCATCCCCATCCCCTTCCCCCTTTTTTTCTACGAATTTTATCTACGATCTCCTTCCCTTGTCATTGTTATATTTCCTTGACCCAGGAGCGCAAATTTTGACGCGCCTAATCCCGAAAATTTCCCATCTAATTGTAATGCATTCGATAGCTTAATTTCCTTAAAAGTTGCTGAGTTTTGTGGCCAAAAATATATTTTCTACCGGGGCGATAGATAACTTAAAAACAAAATAATGAATACTGCTTTCATTTACTTCCATTTCTTGTCTAAAACACTGCCAAACCAAGATAATGCAAATAGAACCTGGAGAGTTACTCCCATGACCAACCAGCCTGATTGCAATCCTATCAGGACAAAGTTGAAACTCTATCACAAGTTCCGTTACCAGGAGAATCTTAAAACCGCATGGAAAACTTCAAAAAAACCCTGGCATGGGCCGATCCCGATCCCGATCCCAATCCCAACTCCGCTTATAAGTTAACCAGTTACCAAGTTTCTCAGAACTTAAAAAGCCCATACATAGTTAAATACAACTCCTAGATCCCCACAAACACATGAACCTCGTATCAAGATAGAGAAAAAACAAGCAAACCCACCCACGTCAGCCAAGAACAATTCATTAACAAGAGAAGAAAAGAAAAGAAAAAAAGGTAATAATAAAAAGCAAAAGGTAAAAAGCAAAACCATCTGCATCTGACCGCGGGTCCGCCAGTGGATAGTTATCGGAAAAGCCGAGGGATAATCTAGAGTAGATAGAAAAAAGCAAAATGAAAAGACCCCAAAATTCAAAAGAACTCCCAACCGTCCACCCAATTCATAAATTCGTTGACGACGGAACCATCCCAACTAAGTTACAAGCCAAAAAAAAAAAAAGGACAGTGCATCCGCACCAATAGGCTATACGAAAACCCTCCTCTCAAACTTCCTCACCGCATCCCGCCACACCCCACCCCCCAGCTGCATTCCAGACCCAGACGCAGTGTTCTGCCCATTAACCATCTTACCCAACAGTTCCCCAATCTGCGCTTCCCCGCCATTATTCACAGAGCCATAGACGACGCTGACGGCAACATCAATATCGATATCAATATCCATGTCGACGGGGTACGTTTCGTTACTCGCCGGTCTAGGTTTAACTATAAAATCGACATCGATTCTTGCCCTTTCTCTCGTGCTTTCGACCGTACGAGAGCGGCGCTTGTGTTTTGTCGTTTCGTTTTCGGTTTCAGCTGTAGTTGTAGTGGAGGCGGTGGTCGACCAGCCGAGGACCATGCAGCGCGTTTCTAGTAAGGCGGGTTCGGATTTCACATCAATGGCTTTCGCGCGTGTAATCCCGCAGTACCCAAGAGCGCGTATCTCGTTTCCCAGATTGATAGCCTTGTCCCACGCTCGTGATATGCTGGCAAGGAACTGCCTGGGGGTAATGGCCGCTTGGGAAATATCTGAGGTGCGCATGCGCAGTGCATGGAGAATCAAAGCCTTTTCGGGAGGGGGAACTTGATTTGCGTGGTGAGCTCCTTGAGCCGTGTTTGGGGCGTAGCTGAGGGCAACTGGCAAATTCTTATTTGGCTGAGAAGAGCGTCTTGCAGCTGATGATGATGCGGGTCGCTTAATATTGAATGCACCAGGATAAAAGTCTACCTGGAGCTCATCGCGATATCGCATTCTCAAGGCCGCTCCATATTTCGAACTGGGTTTCAAGGAAGCGGATAAGATACTCCATCCGGTTTGGGCTTCTAGCGCGCGAACGGAAGCTAATGTTTGTTAGGAGTGCAATAAAAGTATCGTGTGATGGATGCATCTGCTCACCTTTCAGAATCTGTACCTCCTTCACGCTCCAACCACGGCACTCTTCCCTAACCCGCTCTGCCTCGCGAATTTGGGCCAAATACTCCATCTTCAACTCAGCCCCAGCTTGTATTATGTTGTTTTTGTTCTCCAGGTCACTTTGCGACTCTTCAAGTAACTTCTTCTTTGCAGCAATCTCAGCATCAACTGCGGCTAACCTCTCACGAGCCTTATGAAGTTCTTCCTTGTCACTATTTTCCATTTCTTCGGCTGCTTGTTCTAGGTTGCGAGCTTCGACTTCGAGCTTTGCATGTTTTTCGACCAAGACTGGCACTGTACGGTCTAGCAATTCCTCCTTTTGGGACAGGATAGATTCATCGTTCTGCATTTCCTCAACGTGACGGTTAAGCCCTTCTTTGAGTCCCTCCAAAAGCTTCATTCGCCACTCATACCACATAGATTTGCTCAAAAGTCGCGCATGAGTCTTAACGTTGCGGAATTGGTTGTCCATTAGTAGGCGGATATCTGGTGGAGCGGTAACATATTCTTGAAACAGTGGAGGGTTGTCTGCGTATGTTTCAGTCTCGATAGAGCGAATGATTTGGCGGCCTTCTGATATGTAGGACTTCAGTTCGCGACAAGACTATGAACTGTTAGTTTAGTGGAAGGGAATGAACGACTAACACACTCACGTGTTGGTATAATTCAAGCATCGGTACTGTACAGAATCCAGCCGCTACACAATCTTCCAGGCTGATACCTTTTGCCGCTTCATTCCCGATGCTCGCAGCACGTTTCTTGTCACTTCCAGGGGCCAAAGTATGTCTCCGCTTCGTCGTTGTCAACTCCATGAAATGTATATTCGTCATGTCGAGGAACTCCTGGAGCTGTAGCGGTGCGACCTCTGGTTCATCTTGATTTGGAGATTCGCCTTGGTTGGCAGCTGAACCAGAAGCAGAGTTCTGATTATCATACTGCTCACTGGTGGGTATCTCTATGTCCCCAAAACGAGGAGCTCCTTTAGGTGTTGTGGAACCAAACTTAACGGGAGACGATACAGGCCCATTGTGGCTCGATACCCGAGTCGTTCGCCGTACCGTTTCATCCTTGGATGGAGGGGCGGGAAGTTTGACATTTTTGACAGGGCTTCCTTCACGACCTCTTAGTCGTTTCGGGGAGTATTCTTCCTCTTCATCGTCCTCGTCCAACTCCGCTGGGCGCTTCCCAAGGAGTCCTACCGCTGCACCAACATGCAAACTTTTCCGGCCCTTAAATTTGTTCTTTTTAGGAGTTAGGCTTTGTATCATCTCTCTCAGGTTGAGAGTCGGCTCTTTCTGCCCCTGGGCGTGAGTTTCAGACACGTTATATTGCCTTTGTTTCTCCTGATCTTGCTCCCTATCAACTTCTTCCTCGAGGACTCGAGGATCATCGAATCGTACACCTCTGGTAGGCTGACCCTGAGGTACAAAATCTTGCGCATCTTCGCCTATGGAACGTCGCCTATCAAGAATTTCTGCCACACGGGGTGAGCCTAATCCTTCTCTATCAATACCAAGGCCGGAGGAAGGCCGCCTATTGGGTCTAAGTACGAAGGATGGAGTCGTCTGGCCGGTAAGGCCATCCTGGTGAAAGAGTTTATTGGTTGTGGGTGGTGTATTCTGGACAGACGCTAGACGAAGTTCGGGTTTGAACAATTTTTTCGGGGAGGCGCTGCGGAATGCGACATTGGCCGACGGTGGTGTTTTTCCTGGCGTCGAAGGTCTAGCTCCTGGTGGTGTTCTCTGTTTCGATGGTGTAGATGGTTTTTTCACTGGCGACTTTGATGGCGATCTTACAGGGGACGATTGACGAGAGCCACCTCTAGGAGTAGTAGACTCCCTTGCACCCACGCTTCTTCGGTCCTGCCTGCGTTTCACACCCTCGATGGTGGGGCTAGTAGATTCGGTCTCCATGGCTTTTTGTTGACTGCCAATACTTTTTGGAGGGGAGGCCACGATATTTTCTTGGAATGGCGAACTAGCTAGCTGCCCAGCATCAGTTTCCAGTTCCATCAAGGCTTTCCCTTGCCATCTGTTATTGAAATTGAACTGAGGCGGTAAAATCTTGCCCAGAGCATTCGTCATCTCCATACCCATGGTTTCATCATTATCTTCGGGTTCTGTTTGCTCTTCTATTGGGGGAAGGATACCGCCCAATGCGCCAGTCATCTCCATATCTTCATCGTCGGCTTCTTGGTCGAAAACTTCGGGTTCATACTCGACAGGTTCCTCAGCTTGTTGCTCATACTCTTCAGAGGGGTCCCGCTGGATATTCGCCTTTTGAATACCTCCCAAAACTGAGGTAAACTCCATAGTCATCTCTTCATTCTCTTCCGCGCCGCTATCTTCAGAGAAATCTCTGGAAGGAGACAAATTTTGTGCAATGCCACCAACCACATTCGTGAACTCCATTGTCTGGTCTCCAAGGTTTGTAGTTTCCTCTGTCGACAATCGGCATAGTGAATTTCGGCGACTCTCGTTTGGGGCCACGGACTTGCGACGAGGTTTTGATGGAGATGGACTATCTTGTTCTTGCCGGATAATCCCTCCCATCGCTCTAGTTATTTCCATACTCATGTCTGCATCGCTCTCATCATAGTTACCATAGGATTGCCTACTACTCGGTCGATACTCTGATAGAGGTTGCGCAAGTGGATTTAAGTTCTCCTGGTCCTGTCGAGCGCTTAAATCATCCAGATCGAAATCGACTTTGTCCGTTTTCTTCACCCAAGGTTGGAAAGCCCCGGCGATTTCATGATTCGCGAATTCCATAGATAGGTCGCCATTCTCATCAAAGTCAATCCCTTTAGTTCCAGCCTCTTTAGCAGCCTGTCGCAAGGATCGCTCAAGTCTTGTGCTAGAGCTCGTGCTTGAGGCATCCGAATGGGGTGAGGATATAGATCGTTCCGTCATATTTTCTATGCTCATAACTGTTGCGCCATCATCGTCGCTGTCAGAATCCGTTTGATCATCTTCATTGACAGCACCTAGACTTGCTACTCCAGTATCATCACTTCCCGCTGCTGAGCTCCCGCTAAATGGACTCGAGGAGAACGTCTCAGCGGGGTCTGGACTAAATGAATCTCTCCGGGAGGCCGAAGAGTTTCGATCCGACTTCGTTTGCTGGTCAGGGGCTGCAGGGAGGGTGGGATAGTCAACTTGCTCAGACGAAGGATCAGTGGCGTCGGCATGGGTAGAGGGGTGAGCCGATTGATCCGCGGTTAAAGTAGAGGCTCGTCTGGTCGAATTGGTAGAAGCGGAAGACGCCGTCGAATCCTCGGCTAATTCAACTACATTCCATGTGTGAAGTGTAGCTTCAGGAGCGAACGATACCCGGCGGTTTGCTTTAACATTGTTAGTTCCATGCGACTTAACACAACATCGGGTCTTCAAAACCTACCCATGGATTTTCGCCTTGCTGCTCGATGGTCTAAAATAGCTTGTTTCTCGCGCTCCCGCTGGTCTTTTTCCTCCCTCTCCCTCGCAGCGGCTTGCTGTTCCTCCTCCGTGCGGAGGGCTACTGTGGCATTGCGTATCACAGACGAGGGGTTGAAACCGTCAAATGGGTTGGCCAGATTATCAGTCCCAACAACGGTGGCAGTGGGGGGCGTAGACGAGTCATCAAGTGGATCGTCAGCGCGATTTGGGTTATTGGATTGGCGGGGTCTTGAGCTGCGCTGGGGGCTTCGGGCTGGGGTCCGCTTGCGGGTCTCTTCGAAGGATGGAATATTTCTCAGAGGAGAGACGGGTACCGTAGGTTTAAGGATAGATTTGAGAGGGAATTGCGCAGTTGACTAAAAGGAGATTTAGTCTTCGAAACCGCGAGCAGTAGCGAATAAAGCAACATAAACCGGCGTACCTTTCGTCTATTGCCATTGCCATGGCCATTGTGTAGGGCATCCAAGCCGCCGGGTCCTAGACTTTTGCTGCGCAGCTTCTTATCCCTTCCGGCGGGTTTCTGGGGCGCAGCTCTCTGGTCATTAATCGCGCTGATGTCCGCCGTCATATTCTCTTTATCAATGCCGGATCCAATACCTGGCCGGGGCATCTGGGCGAAAGACCGGCGGGATCGAACGCGGGCGGACCCCGCAGACTCGGGCATTGGGGGGGCCATTGTGGAAGGGCGGGGGCTGTGTGGTCCGAGGAAGGCAGAATTCCACGTCTAGCAGTGGCAATCGTGTATATTGGCGGCCGACATTGCGCAGACACCGCGGTATAAAAGGGCGATGCGGAGGGTTGACGTTGTCGAGGTCAACATGTCGTCGTCGCGTGGAGGACAGCTCCGCATCGGGCCTAGCGCGTAAACAAACCAACAAGCCCTAGCCGAGCCGCGCTAGTCCCGGCGCGGCCTAGCGTCGTTCCCGCGCTCCCACATTCAATTCGAGAACTTCACACCGCACAAAACTTCAATATCGACGACGACATCGCCATCGACCACCCACGACACCCCCCCGCGAAAAATCCATCCACCTCGAGCACCCCCCGCGAGTCAGTGTCGGATTTTGATCTTTCGCAAGCATGGCGACCGAGTTGACCGTCCAGTCGGAACGCGCTTTCCAGAAGCAGCCGCACATCTTCTTGAACTCCAAGTCCAAGTCCAAGAGCAAGAGAGTCGGAAAGGGAGGCCGGAGATGGTACAAGGACGTTGGCCTGGGATTCCGCACCCCCAAGGGCGCCATTGAGGGAAGCTATATCGGTACGGAGCCAGTTCCCGCTGCATTCTGATATCCAGCGCCAGCCGCGGACAAGGCGCCTTGAGATTTCGTTTCTGGCGGGCAGAGCTGCGTTGCGATGGGATCGCAGGGTTTTGCGGATATGCCGGTTTATTTTGAACCGAATAACTGTACAAAATGCTGTTTTCCGCGCCTCAATGCGAACCCGCTAGTTTCAGCTATAATTCATACGAACAACATCTCTAACTCGAATGATAAAAAACCACAGATAAGAAGTGCCCCTTCACCGGCCTCGTCTCGATCCGTGGCCGTATCCTGACCGGCACCGTCGTCTCGACCAAGATGCACCGCACCATCATCATCCGCCGCGAATACCTCCACTACATCCCCAAGTACTCCCGATATGAGAAGAGACACAAGAACATTGCCGCCCACGTCTCCCCCGCTTTCCGTCTCGAGGAGGGCGATCAGGTTACCGTTGGACAGTGCCGACCTCTCAGCAAGACTGTACGTGTTGGATCTAAAATTTTCCCCGCTTGATATCTTAGTCGTGGTGTGGTTCGGGATGGCAAATTTTCGAACCCAGCAAATACTCAGAATTTGGCCATGCCGGGATTTGAATGGACTGTGTTCGCGGCCATTATGATATCTTGAAGAGGGTTTTTTGGAATATTGACTATCTATGGGAAACTCGCGCTAACAACGGCTTTCTCATTTAGGTCCGATTCAACGTCCTCCGCGTCCTTCCCCGCACCGGTAAGGCCGTGAAGCAGTTCAGCAAGTTCTAGACGTGTCGTTGACTCGGGGGTTTCGGGGTTGGGTCGTGAGAATGGGAGTGGGGGGAAGGGGGGTTTGTGTACGACGGGCAAGCGACGCGGCCTGCCTGGAAATGGTATGGAATAAAAAAAAATAGAAAAAAGACAAGCACACCGAAATGAAAAAGAACGGCTCCCAAGACGATTTCTGTTTTCCCCGAAACAAATATCTGGGGCAAACCTTGAATCAAACGACGTCTTTGATTTAAAATCTTTTTTTCGAGGGGCGGCTTGTGCCATATTTTTGTTCTTTTTTCGTTTTTTTTGTCTTTTCCTTTGAATGGAAGGATTATTTTATTCCATTACTAAAGTAAGGAGTTTAGCTGTCAAATGCCATATGAAATTTCAAATAACTATCTGGCACTCATTAACATTAGTGACATATGCGTGGGGATCGACATGCGAACGAAGTTTGGGCGAAAGCACAGCTTTACCACTGACTCTGTGAGAATAGATTATTATACAGACAACTTAACAACCCACTGACCAGCAGGGTATAACATGGACAACAATTAACAAAGGACGGATCACCTTGCCTCCCTTCTCTTATTTTCCTTTTGCCCTTCCCTCATCTCGAACAACGCAATTCACAAAGTCACGTAAAAACAGCAAATAAAAGACCTCGACACCCGCTGCAAACATCATAATATACCGTGATTTCTCGAAGTCTATAGGCGGGCAAGGGACTCGTCGGATAGGAGCAAGTCGGATGGTTTCAGATGTTGGCCTCAGGGGAAAGAGCTAAATAATCACCATCCCATCGCCTGATTCACCCTAGAACGGTCGACTTCAAATATCCTGACTGCAGCCCCGTTGTCCATCATATGAACCATTTCCCAGTTGCCATCCTCATCACGACTCAGGATGTGCCCGGGTTCCAACGGTCGCGGCATGTGTGAGGGAGTATGTGTCTTTTCATCACCATCGTCGTCATCATCTTCATCGTCCAGCTCAGAACCGGCTTCGGCAACACTCTGACGGAGCTCTTCGCCCAATCTTGCCATAAATTCGTCTTGACCATCGTCATAGTAGTCTTGTGTCTGATCGTAGGTATCGTCGCATCCTCCATTATCCTGTTCGCTATCATCACAGCTTTCAATGCACCCCTCATAGCTCCTAGTGGCATCGTCGTCATTGTCAGGCTCAGCATTGATTTCGTCGTCGCTACCATCGTCGCTATCGTCGTCGCTATCGTCGTCAACATGTGGCGTAATCGAAGTACCCTGGTCATAAGCAGCGTGGACGCCCATGAGGTATCGCTTATATCCCAGTTCATTTGTCCAGCAGAACTTCCATGCTTGGCATATCCGACCAGCCACCACATCTCCATATTCTTCTGGGAGCCCAGCCAGTCTTAGAAATTTCCCAACCACCTCACCACTAGCATATTCAATTTCTGTTGGACTTGACGAAAGACGCTGTTTCAATCCCCAGCGATTGACCTTGAATGACTGAATATCTTCAACTTGGAGGAGGCAGGAGATATCCTCATTCATTGATGTGATGTGCCGGAACTTCTCTTCGGGAATGGTACAGATAATGCATGATTCTGGGATATCCCCCCAGATCAACCAATCTGAACGTCCATCATACCCACACCCATGTGTAATATCCTCACCAAGTGGATCCTTCTTCAGAATGGCACGTGCAGAAAAGATCTTACTTTGGTCCAGCATAGATAAGTCAATAACTGCAAATGAAGCATTGTTTCCCTTTGTCAACATTCGGTGCACTGCTGGCAGAGGAGTCTCAAAGGTTGATATGAATGGTGACTTAATATTATATCGTGAAAGGTGGGTTTTTGCCGTTGATGCAAGGATCCGTTCATCAACGAGGCAGGGATGAGGAATGTGTGAAGGCCCAGAGGCCCAGAGCGCGGCAGAGAAATAGGTTGGGGTATTAACCCCGCTGGAGTCTGCATTATAAAATCTATAAACTATTTGGGGTTTGTAGCTGGATCGGGGAGAGGGTCTGGCAGCTGGTTCAGGGTTTGGGATGGCAACGTTCGTCGGTGATTCAAGGGTCGAGGTGGTAATGGTTGTGAAATCAAAGTTGGTATCTGGCACTTCTGACGATGGAGTTGTTTCGTGTTCGGGAGCTTCAATATCGAAAAATGATCGTAGCTTCAGGAAACCTGGATAGAGATGATGCTGCTGCTGCACGGCACTGCCGGTATCCATTCGTCGACGTAAATCGATACCCAGCTCGTCGGCAGCAAGCTTGATAAAATGTCTGGCGGAATCGTACTCGTCATTCATGTCTTCTAGGGGGGTAGAATGGACAGACAGCCAGACTGGGTGCTCGAGTCTTTCCAGATCATAGATCTGGCATCTAATGGATGATCGCCGAAGCCCATCCTTATAGCCCTCAAGCTTAAGCTGTTCGGCAAACATGTGGTTGAAGATTTTCGTCTCTTGGGTCGTTGTGAGGGTGTAGAATCGCCTCAAAACAGCTAGAACCTCACGTTCAATATGACACCACTTATGGCGACGGTTTGGTATATTCCAGAAATCGAGGAACGGCGGATACACCTCAGAAGCCATGGCTGACGGACGTCAAGTACGGAGGTACACAGAGAGAGCTGACCAGCTATATCGAATATCAGACGAAAGATGCCCAGAGAAAGACGGTAGTGGTATGAGACGAAAGGAATGGATCCAAATCCGGAGTGTTGTGTTACTCGTGTGCGGTGTTGAGTTGAGGACTTCGTGAGCGGCGAGGTCCTCAAAGGGGAATGGGGCGCGTCAACGCGTAAAGTGAATGCGGTTATCACGTACGCGTAAGCCCGATTATTCATGATCCTGAAAAGCGTAGGGCATAGAAATGAGGGGTAGGTATTCACTTGACGTCCCAGCTGTGCCATGATCTCGAGTAGGTTCGGAGCTGTCAGAGTGAATATCCGAAATATTACATCTCAGTCACGCAATCAGCCAAATTACGGATGCAGCTATGGATGATCCCAAATGGAATTCCACTATTTTTGGAATGAACTGTGACATCCCCAACCCCGCGGACTTTCATCCTTGAAGGGGCTGAACACCGTCAGTGCCTCTCACTCCATGATTACAGGTCGAGCCGACGAGGTCCTCGTAGAATGGTATGGCAAAATTCGCCGATGGCGTACCTCAGCTAATGATATCACATTTCATTTGCCCTGACAGGAATGAAGGGAGCAGACATGATATTTCCTTTTCTCTTCCTCATTCTTGTCACTTCTAAACGTAGGCAATTGTCCCACTATCCGGCCGAACAGAGTGCTCAAATGTCTATCTCTAGAGAGAGAGACGCCAACATCCGAACTAGTAGATATCCCAGGTTAGTCTAGAAGACTAGAAGCTCAAGAAAGTGTGAAAGTACAGAAAGAAAATGTCAGTGACCAACTTGGCTACTCAAATATGAGTTTGCAAGTTCCTTGCAACTGCTAATAACTTGAACAAACTTGAAGTGAGATACAGAAATCAAGGAGATTCCTGATGCTACCGCCAGGTCCTAGGTACTAGCAAGAGGCAGATATATGTTGCCCTTGCGGAAGAAGCTCTAAATCAAACATTTCAAATAGATTGTGTTCTGCTGCATATCTTCAGCAGTTTGGCAATTTTTGTGTTGACGTTGAAGTTCAACAGATGATGGATGGATCTAAAAAGCATGATGATCACATGACTCAAGCGCGCGGCTACCTAGGTACTGTGGGAAGGCTGAAGACTCTTGTATTGCCTAGCTAGCAAGAGATCTATCTACTGTGTGACCACATGTTCACACTAAGCCCAATCAGGAGATTGGAGGCAGCTTACAGCCTACACCCCCTCTTGAGCAGAGCTGTGTGAAACATGTAGATCTCACAAAAACACTGCTAATCAGTGGAAAAACCCTAGATACATATAAAGACTTACTATTTTTCTTTTTTTCTACCAGAAAATCCTAGTAATTTTATGAAATAATCAAATGTAACTATACCTAGAGGTTTTATCAAACCATTAGCTATCATTTTGACTGTAGGGATGTATTCTAATAATATAATGCTATTCTTCAATTGAGATTATGAGTAATGAAAATATATATCTATATGCTTACTATAAGCTATAATTATAGTAACTTAGATAAGATCTATCACTTCTTTATTATCCACAAGAATTTATATAGAGAATATAGTTATAAATCCAATCTCTAATATGAGATTCTAAATCTATATTATCTTATAAACTGTCTCACTAAGTGCAATATATTTAGCTTCATTCAAACTAAATAATATATAGATCTGTTTGGTGGACCATCATAATATCAGGGTGCCTGTAAGCTTGAATATATAGCTGAATATAGATTTTTAATTACTATTTAAAATATTTACTCAATTAGAATTTATATATTCAATTAGAAGGTAGATGTTATTTAGAAAGTCAGAAATCAGATCATTAAGATACTTATAAAAGAGGCTTATATTAGATGTTTCTTTTAAATATTAGATGATGTGTAATAATACCTTCTATGATTTCAGTGTTAAGTTAGTGCTATGCTGGCTGAGTAATGAGGCTGTACATATAATATCAGGCTAAGTTTTAACTGCAAGATACTGAATGCAGCCTATATCCTATTGATAATATTACTTTATAAAACTATCTTTACTCTTTAGAATAAGGGAATCATTAAATCTAAGAGACTCCTCCATGGATGTATGCATAGTAATGATGTCTTCCATATAGAAATCCTCTATTAAACAGTTAATATAGCATTAATGGGTCAATTTAATCCTCTCAGGTATGTAGCTCACTTTCATGCCTAAATATTTCTTTAGTTCATATAGGTCTTTAATCTCAAGATACTCATTTAATTCATATACTAGCTAATTGATGTTTATGAGATCTTTGAATGTTATATTTAAATTATTAATATAAATAGTTATGTAAAGGTGAGATTTAGTAGTATGTTACTATAGATCTGAGTTGTACAAACTCACAATGAATTCTATCTTTATGAGGAGGATTATTAGAAAATCATATTAGATTCTCACAGCTAGATTTAATCCATAGAGATTACTCCCTATAGTGTAGATGAGTATTTTCAGAGTGTCTGACTCAAAGCTAAAAGATTATCTCATATAAATAATTTTACTCAGACATCTATATAGATAGATTAATATAATATTTACCTGCTAGAGTGTCTACCTGTATTATATCATCATAGTAAATAATAAGTAATTCATAATGTTAGTTATTATAGGCATATAGATCTCTATTTTACTACCCTTCTTAAGTTAGTTCCTATAGACTATTTAGTAGGACTTCTGTAGGATGCTATCAAAATCTACATTCAGATTGATTGGTTGATTTTTTTTAATAAATACTTAGTAGTCAGAGGCTACTAGTTCTCCAGTGAGTATATCAGATTAGAAGACTAGATGTCACATATTCTATCATTCTAAATTAATTATTTTATATTACATTGATTTTCACCAGTATTCTCTCATCCCTCCTGGCTATAATATAGCATTCTTATATGATTTAGGGAGGGTACCTATATCAGGTGAAGGAGTATAAATTGCATAGGTGCTAGCAGGGTAGAACTACTTGCTATCTTTAGGGGGTTCCTCATCCTCTACTATATTAGTTGTATTGACATTAGGTGTCTCAGAGCTCTAGATGTTAGTTTTTAGGCTATTAGTATATTTAGAATTTAGCTTTGATGATATAAATCAAACATCTGATGTATAAAGTATTTTATCAGACTTAAAATTTCAAAGCTAAAAAATTAACATCCTATTAAATCTAATTAGTCTATATAATCCTGCATGAGGAGACAACTTATCCACAGGCTTCTGCAAGCTGTGCAGGTGAGTATAGACCTCAGTTTCAATTTAATGAAAATATTTCACCTGGGATGATAGATTTATAAGTGCACATCATAATATTATATAGAGATTAGGGGTTATAGAATCTGCTGTCTGCAGCCAGAATACATTATTATATAAAACTATAAATATAGAGATGTTGTTAGTTATCACAACAACTATATTCATAATATTTACCCAGAATTTCTTAAATAGACTACTTGTAAATAGGATTACTCTCATGCACTGCATTATTATTTAAATGCTGTGTTCAGAGATATCATCTTAATGAGAAGATTAAGAGATAGTTAGTTTCCATTTAATATTATAATTAGTTATAATTTTATTCATTTTTATGGACTAAAAAATACCATTAATATTCATTCATATGAATGTAGGAGATCTATAACTGAGATTCCTCATAAATTTAAGCTAGAGGATGAAGAATTTAATAGCTCCATCTTTTAACTTCAAAAAATATACCCACCTCATATGGGTAGCATCACATGTAATTAACATCTAATATTTAGTTTCTTTATGAGACTTCAGAGAATAGTCAGATAGATCTTTTAATATTCTACTCTCTTCTATAAGATTAATATGAATCTTTTCAATTAGTTGTAGAGATTATGATATGAGTTTTTATAAGTAATGATGAGTCATACCAGCTTTAATGCATTTTTCACAGAAAAGTCCCATTTTCAGATCATTAATTTTAATGCCAGATTTTGGATCTTTCAACATTGTGATAATAGCACTCACATGGACATGGCTAAGATCTCAATACCACTCAGTAAGAGTTTTATTTACAGGGTCAGGGCCTGCATTTATAAGTTTGATTTCATTAAACATTTTCAGGGGTATGATGGTAGTAGTAGCTGCAAGTAAAAGTTCAATTTTTCAGACTAAATCTAACATTTCATAATTATATGATTTTATCATAAAGTTCATTACTTTACTAATACTATTAAGATCTCATTCATATTCACATTCAACTATTTTATATAAGCTCTTACTAGGGGTCTAAACTGTATGAAAAATAACACCATTCAGAGACCTGCAAATAAAGTACATAGAGTTAGTATTAAAGAGAGTAAATCTATACTTTTAATCCTTTAGAGCTGCAAAGAATAGTAAGTTAACTATTAGTTTAGAAATGTAGTGAACATTCCATATAATAATATTACTACTCTTAATCTTAAGAATCAAGCATCCTATCTCTTTAATATGCCCTTCCTTGCTCATAGTAGAGTCAACTATTAATTTGCCTATATAGAGTTGAGTCTTTATAAGAGAAAAACATTTACTAGTTATATTTAGACTAGCTCTTATATCTAATAATCATGGCTTAAGGGCTGTAGCATTTTGCAGGGTTATTAAGAGTATGTCTCTCTGTAGTTCACAGATTATAATGGTATTTACAGACAGTTAATCTACTATTAAATTTTTATTATTTATAAATTTATTAGTTTTTATATTATTAGAATTATCTTTATTCTTCCTGCATCTATGTTATGTGCACATACTCCATGCCATGAAATATCCATGATGCTTAGTCACCTACATAGCTTAGTTAGGCCCTATGATATAAATAGCTATAGATAGCCTAGGAACATAGAGAAGATAATCTTATTCTATGCAATGTTTTCATCTTAAGTTATCCCAATTACAATTAGTAGCATGTCTTTACAAAAGATGTAAGATTCTCCATGGGTTTCCTAATCTTCACAACAAGTTATCATTGTATCTTCCTGCCCTCATTACTTTCACATTTCCTTTAATGAGTTTTTATCTCTTCTCTATCTCTTCTGCTCATCTTATCTACTTCACAGACTTCTCTTCAAAAGTTATATCTACTCAGGCCTCATCCTCCTCACAGACTACACTCTATACCTAGCATTCAAATAGCTTCATCCTCATTACAGATAATTCTAATTGAATTGCATTCTTATTGTTCTCTACACATACTATTCTACTTGATTCCCTGGTGAATCTATGGATGTCTGCTCTAGATTGCTGAGCCCAGCAAAAGAATCTCAAGCTACCCACAGAACTTTCATGGGAATTATCCTACTATAATTATTTTACTTGCTTACTTTCATTCACTATATTACCCCCTGATACTAAGAGGCTATTATATGAGTTTATTATGCTACATTCAGACCATCTTTTATCTGTAGAGTAACTACTCAAGGCCTCCCCATATAAATTTCCCTATATATTTCTCAGAAATTGCCCACTTTTCTACCCCCCCTGAAAAGCACTTTTCTCTTTCTATTTTTCATGTTTTTCTGAGATTTTCTGCAGTTCTTTCTCTAAAAGGGTATAGTGCATACATGTCTGTTGCATCAGCATGTGTCTTCCAGTTACTCTTATTCCAAAAGGGCATAGCATCTTTCTTACTTTCCACACTTTTCCACAGACTCTTCCCCTTGAAAGATCTGTCCCATCTGATGATAGTTATTAATGTTAGCAGCTCTTCAGTGCCAAGTAGCATCTTATTTTACACTGCACCACAGCCAATACTCACAGAGTCTCTAGAGACCTCAAATATAACTCCAACTGATAAAAAATAAGCTTCATAACTGCCATCTATTGAACAGCTAGATAATATGTTAAATGTAAACAGCACTCCAGCTACTATAGATATCACTGATGAATCTACTGATGATACAGGCTTCATCTCACACTAGATGCAAATCTTATGAGAATTGCTCTTCCATGCCAGAGCTATTATTACTCAGCTGGCACCAGCCCAGTCATCAGTGCAGCCTCTACCTGCACTACCAACCTCAACTGCTCCATGGAAACCCCAGAACATCAGTTTTTTCTACCCTAATACACTGACATTGTGGGGCTGTGATGATGTTATCAACAAGGAAGGCAAGACATATTATCAGGATGTCTATATGTTTACCAACTGACTTAAGGTTACTACTCTAATCAGAGATGTGGTAAGGATCTGACAGAATTTAAATTCATACCTCAAAGGAGAAATGAAATCCTGATGAAACCAGAAGCTTAATAATATCACCTACACAGATCTTATCACAACTAATAATAGAGTAAAAGAGTAGATTAAGATTCTCTAACAGCAATTCTATATTAAGGGTAATCAAGCACTATAAAAACTCAATAAGATAAAATACTCACTTCAGAATCTTCATAATGAGCACAGTCTAACCTCCTATATTCTAAATGTATCTTTAGCTGCTAAACACTGTAGCTAAGGAGACATTAAGTATGCCCAGATCCTACATGTGTGGAACAACCTGGATGTCACCTTATAAGCTACTATTAATAAGCTAAAAGAGGATATGATTATTAAAGAATTCACTAAGATTATTCACTGCAAGCAGATCAACTGAATAGATCAATTTGCAAGTAATAATTAATATATAAATAGTATGTATAATCAGTATAGATCTTATTATAATAACTTTACTCCTCAGAGTAATTACTATGAGTATGGTAGAGGATCATATTCCCATTAGTTTGAATAGCCTACTTATTAATATTAGCCTAGGTATCAGACATAGAACTATGCTAATGGACAGTACTGTAGCTATAGTGAGAACAATAATTAATATAATAATAACAACAACTAATATAGTAGCCACTACAATTAGTATAATGGAAATTACTAAGGTAAAGCCTAGTAAGATTATTCTGAACTGCCAGCCCTGAAGTAACAGCTCTAGCTACCAGTACCTAAGAGTATCTTTAATACTAATCTGCCTGGTAGGCAGCCATGGAATCAGTAGCCACACAAATAAGTGGCATTCCATGCTGACCCCAAGAAATCAGAGAAGTCTACAGAAGATTCATATAGCTAGGAGGTGGAGTTCAACCCTTACTATAATGACATAGAAATGCCCATGGATGATCCACAGAAGCAGCTATATAATGATGGTGCATATGATCTAGAGGTAGATACATTTCATGTAGACCCTACAACAGCTACTTATTATAGATGTAGTGAAGCATTTAATTCACACAACAACCTGTATAAGCATCTGAAGACTTGCATGGTAACTTCACAGGCCTTCCATGTAAGTCCTGACTTTACACTATGAGTAATAGTATTTTAGTAGTCAGCTAATCTAGATACACCATATAGTTATATATTTCACAACTAGAAATATGTTACCATCATGGCATTCTATCAGGACACCTTCAAGCTACTGCTAATATGTGTAGACTCTGGCTGCATGATGATATTTATAAGTAAGAAGTTCCTTAAGTAGTAATGTAATAAGATATTATACCTAGCCTGTCTGTAAATACCAGTCAGGGGTATTAGAGACTCTATAGAATCCTCTGAGATGATTATAATTCCACTCACATTATCTGCAGTTCTGCCAGATAAGGAATATATGCTAGTACTTATTTAGATCTCAGTGAAAGCACATATTATCAATAACCTCCATGTTAACCTGCTGCTTAGTATAGATAACATGATATCAGAGAGCATCACTATAGATCTAGATAAGAGAATGCTATGAATAAAGTTATATGAGAATGTAGAAATTAAGATTTTAGTGACATTAAGAAAAGGCCATCAAGCCATCAGATTAGTATATTTAGACATCAAAGTCATCATTCTGCTCAGATTAGAGGTGAAAATTCCCCTTAGATGCTACCTTAGTAAAGAGAAATATCTACCTACAAATAGGAACTATATCTTCAACCCTGCCATACTGCTGCTTCAGATATATATGCAAATCATAAACTATAATCTCCCATTTACTTATATCATTAATAATATAGATAGGTAGGTTATAATCCCATGAAGATCCCACATTAGCACTCTGAGAGAATATGATGCTACTGACACATACTTAATTAACCTCACAGCAGAACTATTAGCTCTTAGTCTATCTAAGGAACAGCCCCAGTACAAGCTAGATGACAACCTAAATATATTAGGGTTATTAGAGGAATCTCTACATGCCATCAACATCAATCCTACTGGGGCAGAAGTAAAACTACCTAATAGTATAACAATCTATGGTGACAAGGAGACTACAAAATACTTCACATAAATTTACAATAAATTCTCCAAAATCTAGGAAGACTGTGGCAATGCCATGAACCTGCTAGAGGATGAGTGGATGCAAATTCCCCTCTTACTACTGAAGAATTACAAGCTCCAGACCCAAGTAAAGGTATATCCTCTAGATCAGAAAGACTGTGAGGTCATAGACAAACTCTTCAACAAATTGCATGCTCAAGAGTGCATGGAATGGGCAACAGACCACACCCCCTCTGAATACCTAGTATTTATAGTTTAGAAGGAAGTAAATAGCATATAGAAAGATCATCCTGTCATTAACATCTAAGAACTAAATAAGATAGTTAAGCCTAATGTATATTTAATGATATAGCAGGTAAAGGTTATTAACTCTATGAAAGAATGCTACTACATTATTATCCTTAACTATACAAGCTTCTTCTATCAATGGAGAGTCCATCATGACCATTAATAATACTTATCAGTTGTATCACACTATAGATAAGAGATCCCCTCAGTTGCTATAATGAGATATATAAACTTACTAGTATATATACAGTGCAAAATTGACCTCTTCCTAAAGAAGTTCAAGAAGTTTATCCACTGTTACATTGACAACCTGATTGCTGCAAGTATCACCATAGAGAAATATAATAAATACCTAAGAAAGATTTTCAGCCTGTTCTGTGACAAGAACATTATCATTAACCTGAAGAAAGTATTTATTGGCTTCTCCTCAGTTAGACTGCTAGAATATAAGGTCTCATTTCTAGGCCTCATACTGATAGAGGATCACATTGCTGCACTGGCAAGAATTACATTCCTCAAGAATCTGAAGGACTTAGAGACTTACCTTGGTATGACAGGATAGCTGAGAAACTACATGCTCTTTTATACCTATTACACAGAGCTCCTACAGGCATGTAAGATGATGCTCCTTAAGGATATACTAGTAAAAAAGAGGCCATAAATTCAATTCTCTGCCTAAACACCCCTTGGAAAGCCCACAGAAAAAGAAGAGAAGGCATTCAATGACATATAAACAGTATTTACTAAGAGTCTCTTTCTGATGCATTATGATAACATGTACTACCTCTTTTTCAATGTTAATACTTTCAAGCAGAGAGGCTTCAGAGTAATGATATTTCATGTAAAACTAAAATGAGTGCTACTCAAGGAGATATAGCATAAAAAAACCTCAGACTTTGAGACTCTACCTCTATCAATTATAGTGGAGCCCATTATGTTTCTCTTCAAGATTCTTACACTAGTAGAAACCAGATACTGGCCAACTAAACTGAAGGTCATGTATCTAGTCTGAATACTCAAAAAAGTACAATACATAGTTGAGGCCATAGAACTTTCAGTGATCATATATACTAACCATTCAGTCACACTATAAATTGCTAGATAGATATCACTGACCACTTCTTCTACAGACAAGCTCAACTTAAGGCTCATTTAAGTTGCTTAATACATACAGCAATTCAACCTACAGATATTTCATAAACCTGATCACACACATATCATCCCAGATGCTCTATCTTAATTGCAGTCAGATGTGCCTATAGACCAGGATGAGCCTCTAAAAGACCTGGCTGTGGAGACTATAGATACATTTCTGATGGATTATACAATAATGATAGTTATAATATCTCTATAGTTTCAATAAAGACTCTTCAATGCCTATCAGCAAGACTCAAGACTGGCTATAATCCTGGAAGTCATAAAGACAAATAGCACACTACCCAAGAAAAATCAGACTAAGTTATCATACCATATTAACTCCAACAACAATCTACTGTACTACAACTATGATGACACCACATAGCTCTGCATTTCCTGACTACTCATTAGTGATGTCATTAAAATCATGCATTCAGATGCACACCTTGAACCCCAGTAAATCATAGAGAAGCTGAATAGATTGTTCATCTATAAGAAGTCTTACCTTATTAAGAAATATATTTATCACTGTCTCAGCTACCTGCAGAATGCTACTTGTTATTATAAGTTATATAGCACACTTCAGTCAATTATTATGGAGTCATCCCTATTTCATATCATTATAATTAATATTATCCTCAGTCTCTCTAAGGGCCAATTTGATGTTAGCATGACAGTCACTTGCAAGGCAAGTAAGAGGACAGCCTTCATCCTAGGATGTCAAAATTGGGATGTAGAATCCTGGGCCAAGCTATTTATAAAGTAGTTAGTAATAGGCAACTAGGATACCCCATCTTGCATTATCTCAGATAGAGATAAGAAGTTTCTCAGTGAATTCTGAGCAATAATCTTCAAGTTTCTAGGGGTAGATCTCCTATACACCATAGCTTACTACCTCCAAGTAGATAGCCAGTTAGAGATCACAAATCAGATGTATGAAATTACCCTCAGACATATAATTACAGCCCTGAAAGATCCATGAGAATGGGAGGACTTAGCCCTCTTACTCTAAGTACTCTTCAACAGTGTCACAGTGTTAGTGACAGGGATATCCCCCTACTAATACATGTATGACTAGAAGCTTAAAAATCTACTCCAACTAGCATGGATATTTTAGAATCAGAGCCCTCAAGATTTCTCCAGCTGTCTTGACACAAATGAAGCCCTTCACACAGCAGCAGTATTCATGAAGAAGTATTATAATAAAAAGCACACTCTAATGTTCTTTGCCACAGATGATAAGATACTTCTCTGGATTAATAAAGAATATAATATACTACTGCTCCAGGCTTATGGCAAGTTCACCTCTTAATATATAGACCCCTTTATAATATGCTGTCAAGTTAGCAGCCTAGCCTATCTTCTGGATCTTCCAGAATACTTCTATATATACCTTATGATATTCATTGCCCATCTGGAATCTGCCCCACAGGAGGAAGACCTCTTTGGGCACACTTTACTGGCATCAGGCTTTATCACAATGGAAGGAGATTCAGAGGAATGAAAATCATACAAGGTAGAAAAAGTAATGATAAAATGGATAAAGACTCTCAAATATGGCAATAAAGTTAAATACCTCATAAGGTGGAAGGGCTACAGCCCAGAGGAAGATAGATGATACCCTGAGTATGCTCTTTAAGACATAAAGGAGCTTATATAGTAATATAAGCACAACAGATAAGAATCTATATTACTGTTGAATACATACTGATAAGGCTGCCTTGCAAAAGTAGCAGTCTAGCTATTCAAAAAACCTGAAAGAACCCTAAAAGTGCTTTAATATTCACAAAACATAAATTAGAAAGGAAAACATACAATTACTAGCTATGAAGATTCCATACCCCTGCATGATATTAATATCTTTATTACCTAATTAAGTTCTTTATTTTATAGAATATCCATCATCTCATTATTATATCAGCTTGTATAGATAGCATCTCTATGTACCCATACATTCACATCTATAATAATATTATCCTGCTAGTCTGCTCAAACTCTGATATCTATAATTATTCTACACCCCACTATTTACTAACATGTTTACTGCATACTCCCATCATCTTGATTATATTCACCACATGTAATGAACCCCATTCAAAAGCCATGAACTTTCCATGGTAAACACTATCCCTACAAGAAGATATGAAATAAATATTCACTGAATGTAGAGACTTCCCATGACATCAAAGGACCCAGTCTTTAAAATCTACAGATATTTACAACTATTATTATAGTGAATTCACTGACAACATTTCATCAATCTCATACACATATAATCTACCTAAAATCACTCCTTCCATCAACTCACACTTACATACCTATCTTCATGCCATAAGATGTGAAGTCATCATGGCACCCCACAGCAACAAAAATAATGATAAAAATAGAGTCAAGAAGATTAAAGATAAAAATACCTCTATATCTAAGATCATGAAGTAATATAGATCTATCAGTGCATCTCTTATGTCAGTAAAAACTCCCAGAAAGAGATACTAAATACTTTAGTTAGCTACTAACTTCTCAGCTAGTGCAATGAACCTTACAGACCTCAACATTAGTAATAGCTCCTCTGTGGGCAGAGTTGGTGACATAAAAGGGAAATAAAGAATAACAAATAAGGAGGTAGAGGAGGAGTAAGTAAAACAGACACTTAAGACTTTAGGTTATCTAGACTAGGAAATAGATATACTCATTATGAATATAAAACATCACAGATTCTCTATTATAATCATTAACACAATGTTGATCTCAGCCCTGCAAACCATTATCACTAGCCTAAAAGACTAGAGATGCAGTTAAACACTTCATGATAACAGACTAATTCCCCAACTGAAAGACTATAAAGCAAGACAGGCTAAGAAAGAAAATGCAACTCTAGCACTCTTCATTACCAGAAATTCCTTATGATTTTCAATCCTAAAAATATGTGTGGACCTGGGAAAAGGCTGAAACTTCCAGGGCCCTGAGCTGAAAGAACCCCCATCAGAGCCTCAAGTAGAATACCTGAAGATTAAAATTAGAATGATAATTGATAGAACTAAAGGCAAATAAAATAAGGATAATAAGACTGATGATATGAAAATAATTAATAATGCAAATAAATCTATCTTCCTCTAAAATACCTCTCATAATCTGGGTTACAAAGTATGTGATTTCCTCAGAAAACATCTTAGTAAGAGTAAGATTAGATATAACAACACATATACAACCAGGAAAGCATGCCAGCAAGCCACACTGAACATACAAAGCAGATACAAGGCAGACAAGCATATTATAGATAAAGAATAATATATATACCTATAGAATTAGAGAGCTATAGTGTGAAACTGGGAAATTAATGTTCTACTAAATAAATGAGAACATCAGAACACCATGATCTTCCTACCAGGCACAATCAAGCAAAATATTATAAACACTGTAAATAACCTCTACCATCAGAACCATTAGAAGCAAATTAAGCAAACTTGATCCTTCCACATCAGACACCCTTCTGTGATGTACATTCTAGCTCAGAGACTTGACTGTATAGAGGCTGAGGTCCTTAAATACCTTCAAAATGACAATTAAATTATAACTGACAGACTGGTAGATATACTAGAGAATGTCAATAATGAAAGATATATTAGTAATAATAACTCCATCAGCATCAGTGCTCTCTTGAATGACCATCAGGCTTGCAATGAAACTCTATCCCTACAATCAGAGAGCTACAAAACTATTATAGAGACTCTAATAGTTGTTATAGAGGCCTCCATACTATATGTTGCCAAGAAAAGCAAGAAAGCAGTCTAATGTGTCATAACCCTATGTAATATGAAAGTATGGCCAGCATGCAACATAGTGGACAACTGGAAAGTCACAGGCACCCTATACAATAAGATGACTGCCATGAGCAACCAGAAACTATACTATATAACTAAAGACATTATAGAATGATAGAGGAAGCAACTTAATAACCTCATAGAGGATATACATATGACTGAGACCTCTAATACTACCACTAAAGATATATACCTCTGCAAAGATGCCATCAAACACATTATGAAACTATACTGGCTAAAGGAACATAAGGTAGAGGCTATGACTAAAACACTACACATATCTAGCACTACATTCCAGAACATGTTTGCTATGGTAGATAGGCAACTGTAAAGAGCTCTACAGAAACTTAATGACACTAATAATGTCTTTAAACCTCAGGGTTAATAGTCTGATTAGGAAAAGCTTAGTAATAAAATACAAGGAGGCCCATTCAGCCCTCCCCCCACACAGAAGATTCCACAGCTTTACCCTTCTGAAGTCAAATAAGTGGTTAAGGTAGTTATCATGTCAGGTAATATATAGCTCAAAAAAGCTGTAGACCTTGTTCAGCAATGAATCAATCTAGGTGTTTCATATAATTATATTATGTCTATGAATATTAATATCAGATAGAAAGTGATCAAAAACCTCATCAACCACTAAGAAGTAGCAGGAGAAACTATGCCCTACTAAGAGAAGGTTTTACTAGAGAGTCTTAAGGCTGATAAAGATCACACATAAGTAGTATGACACATAACTTAGCTGTGTAAAATCAGTAAGGACAACACAAACACTCTAGTAGATTACTGGAATGAGAAAGAAGTGCCATTCCACACAATTAAAAAGATGATAACATAGTGAATCAGATAGGAGATTGAATGGTTATAGGAACTAGTAATAATACTAGAGAAACTCTCAGACATGCCAGATAACTTTAAGGTAATACTACAACTAATGTATCTATACAACATGGAACCTACAAATACTATAGTAATACTAAACAAGTGATCTGGCACAGGGATGTGATACAACAATATGCAAGACCTGCCCAATAAAGAATTGTATATAGCTATTGATGGACTCACTGGGTATACCTATAATTACTTAGTTAAGTTCATACTAATCTCATTCATCAGCCTCAAAACTCTCAACACAGCTCTTCAGAAAGATACCACACTTGCCTACACCCATGCCATATAATGGCTCATTGAACTACTCAGTGTTAAAGAAAAGAAAGTAAAGGAGATTCTTGCTGTTACCAAGGGACATAGAACATCCTACTACAAGGTGTGCTATATAAATGAAGACTGCCTTGAAGAGGACCTAGGAGGATTTGCTATAGAGGAGGAATAACTACAATTAGAGCTGACATTATAGATACTTTCTAGTCTCCATACTCTATAATGACTCAGCTATGCAATGTGTAGATCACTGTGAGGATAGAGAGCAATGTTTTTTTTTTTACTTGATGTATTATTTATTAGTATATTATGCTTTACAAGATTTTACCTTATATTTTACTTGTTTATTTTATAATCCTGCATGTAACTACTGCAATGAGAGCATCACATACCTTTCTGAAAGGAGCTACTTATTACACACACATACTTCATGCTATAGAATATCCATGGTACTTAGTTATCTACATAGCTTAGTCAGGCCCTATAATATAAATAGCCATGAATAGCCTAGAAATGTAGAGAAGATAACCTTATTCTACATAATATTTTCATCTCAAGTTATCCCAATTACAATCTATCTTTACTCTTATCTTTACTCTGTTTTTTAATCTTCTTAAGCTAATTAAGCTTACATTTAGAGTGTAGGTGTCAGTACTGTTTATCAGTGTGATTAATATTCTTACAATAAGAGTAGATCTACTTGTTGTTTAAATTATCAGTTAGAGGATTTACAGAGTTTGTACTGGGATTTTATGTTCTTAGGGCTATAAATTTCTTTTTAGCCTAATTAGACAACTATTTCATAAGGTTATCTATATTAATATTGATGATCTTGTCCTGGCCACTGATATAAAAATCATTCAAATGTGACTTAACAAATACTTTCTGAAAATCCTTGAGGTCTAGAAGGAAAAGATCATAGTAGATATCTTCTAAATCATAGAATAACACTCTATAACAAGCTATAAGATAATAAAATCAGTATTAATAAGATATATAGTTAGTGTTCTTAATAAATAAATCTATAAGCTTCTTAACAATATTTATACATTCCTCCACTAGGAAGACTATATATTCAGTGTTAATCATATTCTAAACTGTGATGATATTATTAGATTCTAAGTCTCTAATAACTTCACATACATTTCTGTGCAGACTAGATAGAATATAATGATATAGCATTTTTAATTTTATAAATTATTTAGCTCTCTCATATTAGATTCCTTCAGAGAGGACCATCTTATAGTTAAGTAAAATATCAGATCCTTCAATTATCTCAGCATCATCTAATATGCTATTTCACTATACATTATAGTTAGAGTTATCAAATATGATGATCTCCTTCATAATAATAATAGAGTTTATTTTCTTTTAATATTCACACACCTCAGTATGTAAGATGTTAATTATAGAGATTAGTTGATAAACTAGTTATTAGTGCATCATTTCTCTCACAGAATTAAGAATCTGTATCATTAAGTCTCTCAGTACTTCTTTAGTTATTATAACTAGTCTGTTGAGATCCTCTATAGGGTTATAGATAGAGATGAGTATATTATTATGAACAGTCTTTATCTCTTCATCCTGCATTGCATATTATTATTTATATATATTATGAGCTTTATAGGTTGTAAAAGATTCTGAGCTATCATCTCCCTCATTAAGATTAATATTAGAATAGTTGATGGACTGTTGTCCAGTTTATAATGAAGTCATACTAGTAAGAGCTACCTTATTAGGGATGGGCTGAGCTGTAGCATCTATTTGAGGGGTAATAGAAAGATCACTAGGTATGCCATACATCTTTATGATGCTTAATCAGGCTGATTAATGATATAGTCTCCAAAAAATAGATTAGGGGTAAAGAGGCTGATTTTGGGTGAAAATTCCTCCAAAAAAATTTTCTCATGTGATTTGAGGTGTAAGGATGTGTAAATTTCATGAAATTGAATATCAAATAGTGAAATATAAGAGATATCCAGGTTGTATGAACCTTCCAGTTGTTTTTGCAGCATTTTTGAATGAAAAAATGTATACCAGGCTATAACCTATGGGAAGGCTGAAGACTCTTGTATTGCCTAGCTAGTGAGAGATCTATCTACTGTGTGACCACATGTTTGTGCTAAGCCCAATTGGGAGATCGGAGGCGGCCTACAGCCTACAGGTACATAGTTGTCCAACTCCTCCTTTTCCGCCGATCTCGGGATAGCCAAAGCCAACATTTCCCCTCCAGCTTGCAGATGAAACCCACCAGGTCCAATTCCTCCTCCAGGCAGCCCCAACACCATGGAGAACTTCAAAGCAGTTGAATATCTCCAATCCCTCCTCGGCAAAACCCTCCACATTCATACTACGGACACCAGACTATTTGCGGGCACATTTAAATGCACAGACAACGTGAGCCTCCCCCCCCATATTTAGTATTTTAACCAAGCGATACCCTCGCAAATAGGGATAAATTCTGTACTAATAACTAACAACTAACAGGACCGAAACATAATCCTCTCCGGTACACAGGAATACCGCTATCCCACCTCCATCCCTCTCCCCACGAATAATGATGATAACCCCGCGAACTCCGCCGAAGAAGCAGATTCCACGGCAAAGAACGTCGTAAGGGCGAATATGACCAGCCGGTACATTGGTCTGGTGGTTATCCCGGGCCAGTATATCACGAAAATAGAGTTGGATGATTACCGGCCTCAACAAGCGGGCAGGCGGGTTTCCAGCGCGGGTTGAATTGCGGAAAACGGGAAGATGAAAACCCAGCACGAGATATTATTGGTTGAGTCGAAAGATCAATGGAGGCTGAACCGGTTTTCAGAATCCAGAAGAAAGGATTCCGGGGAGAATAAGAGAGAAGTGGCAATAACCGCCCGCAAGCCAATCTCTTCGTTCTTCCAATTGCCGGGATCAGGAATCACCTCTAGAAGAAATATGACGGCCACAAAGAAAAAGAAAAGAAAAGGCTCATCTGGATACGTTCACTTCATCGACACCTGCATGGCTGGTCCACGACTCCGACCTACCCGGCGGAGCCGGTGTTCGATGACCTGCGACACATGCGATATTTCCCACATTCCTCATATCCTCCCTAATACCACACCCCAAAAACCAAGGAATTGGAACCCATCAACACGTCTGCCCACGTCTGCACGAAATGCGGGAGGACTGCGAAATGCTTTACTACGAACTGTGGGTTCATGCAGAGAAATTGTGTTACACTTATTACGCGCTCACTTCCGAGCCGAGTGTTTGGGTCCTGATTCTTTGGGGTGTTTGTCGTTGGACGCGGTTAGGTCAGCTATTTCAATGCGGGAAGAATTACGGGAAGCGGTCGACATGTTGTAATACAGCTGTGTGTGTGTATGACGTGCGCATTAGCTGTCTATGGTGTTCTATTGTTTGTTGGTATTTTCTGTGTTTGGATTTGGAGATATTGGACAGATGGCTGTAGATGTCATGACGTGTTGTGTTGGATATTTTGTTGTCCGGGATATTATATAGGAAGGAAGCTACTTTTTTTTCTTTTCTTTTCTTTTTTTTTTTTTTTTCGCTGTTCTAGATCTGTTCGATGGTCTCTACTCGCCCTTTCGGACAGGGGTTTTGGATAATATAGGACTTGCTTGATGTGTAACGTCTCTCTTTCCCTCTCTTTTTTTTCCTATATGCAAATGCCAATTAATGCGAGATATATATCCATGTCTTGAAATCTTTAGCTGCTTGAATACAGGTATCTTCCGTTCAAAATCCATAGGGCGCTGCTGGCCAACCCCTCGGAACTCCCACCCCCCGATTTGGGCGAGAAATATTGCAATGAAATTGAAAAAAAGGTAACCCAGAAGCAAAAAGCCAGGAATTTTAGCAGCCTATATCAACAGAGAACGGATTTAGATAGTTATATAAGAAAAAACAGCATCGTAATGGATAAACCGGATAGAACAAGAATTATCCTAAACCGACAAGGAAAAAATATATCAATGCGCCGGAAGAAAGATACTAGTAGTTATGAGGGATGACAATGAAAATGAAATACCAACAACAATAACAAAAAAATTCCTGGAAAAATGGCAATAAATCTCAATCAACCAATGCTCTCACGGCTATATGAAAATTCTTTTTGGATTGAGGTGGGTGTCGAAGACGAGTAAAATAAGGCGGGCGGGCGGAATGGAAGTTACCCGCTGAAGGTGATGGAGTCGGAATCGCGAACGGGATCAGAGGGTTATTGAAGGTTGGCTGTAGGGGATGCTTTTTTTTTAAAAATCCATTGTCAACTCGAAAAGAATAGGGACGGGCGATAGATTTTGTGAGAGAAAAGAGCGGAAAACGTTAAAGAGGTGGATTGCAAAGTGGATGGTAAATCAAAAGGAAATGTGTCCCCCTATGGAGGGTGGCTTTCATGAGGACTTTCTCTTTTTCTTGCGCTTGGATAAGTCAATGTAACTCATAAAATAGTAGACATAATGATATGTAAAGTATTCAGAATGGCAATATTTTAGACATAGAAAAGTTACATGTTAGGCTCCAAATAGGCAGAGTGGATCGGATGCGAAAAAAAAGGGGGGGAGGAACGGGGCGGCGCGAATATAAAACAATGAAAAACAGAAATATTGAGGTATCGTATATAAGAAACAAGAAGCGTGACCCGAGCAAAAAGACAGAGAGAAATAATCCAGAAAGAAAGAGAAAGAGAAAAAGAATACAATGTAAAATAAGAATAAACCCGCAAAAATCCAGCATCGAATGACGAGCTGGTTGGTGGGTGTAAATATCCCATTTCCACCCCTATCTCCATGATTTGCAACGCTCCCTCGAAAAAGAAACAATCGGCAAAACAAAGGCGTGAATAGTTTCATGAACTACTATCAAATCACGGCCTATATTGTGTATAGGCCTGGTTGCCCGCCGGTTGCGGTTTAGGTGTCGGTGTGAGCGGTTGTCCACTCACTATATGCTTGAAAGCGACCTCTGCTACGTCCTCTCGCGCATTATGGTCGCTGTCGTAGAAAAAGCGGCTGTAGAAGTCGGTGGCTATAATTGTGATTTGGCAACCCCATGCTGTGCGTCCGCCTGTGGGAGTGAAAGATGCAAGGAAATATTGTTAGCGGTTAATTGTAAGCTGAACTGCATTATTGGGAGGGCAATGTCTGTTTATCCCCCCTTTTTGTGATCCTTGGCATATTCTTTTGTGAAGGCGGGGGGGCGATTGGAGTTGGGGGTATCGGACAAAATGTTTGTGACATGTAGTAGTCACGAAGTAGGGGGTTCACAGCGTTGTAGAAAATATAGGGCTAAAAAGAACGGAAAGGGAGGGTTACCTCTGCGGTCTGAATACCTGGCGTAAACTGGGTTTGGGAGATTGGCCTTCCTGCAACAATCTTTGTGAAATTTAGTGCCTTGTCCATTTATGTGCGGGTGGGGGGTTCGCCTTCGAGAAGGATATATCGAACCTTGAAGCTTCTCCTGCCATCCAACCCGCGGGTGACCCGTATAGGCTGTAGGGGCGGCAACGTTCGACATATTAAATTGGGTGTTTTGTTGAAGAAAGGAGGAAACGATCGGGAGGATAATGATGTGCAGGGATATCAACCGGTGGAGAGCTACTATGCAAAGCCACTAGTATATAACAAAGGTCAGAGATAGCACCATGCCACCTAGGGAGGAGTGAGTAGTTTTTTGTTGTTTTAGTTTCGAGGGAATGAGAGTAATTTTGTAAGCGGGGAATTAAGGCCTTCTTTGTGATCGATGGAGGGAGAAAAAAAAAACCTCCAGGAACTAGGAGAATTGTAGATCATATTATAAAGTGGAAACAGGGCATACAGGCAGATGGGGACAGAACCACATCCATGACATTGGTATAGGAAGCTCACATCGTTACTGCAAGTCCATGATGCGGCCTAATCAGCAGTCTGGATGGAATAGACTTATGCAGGATTAAGTCAAGGTGACGGGTATGCCAGTCAGTTAGCTTCCACATTATTCCCACACTCTGGCTCTCGTCAAGCGCCAGCTAGAACCGTGACATGGAGAGACTCTATTGATCCTGGGAGAAGAGGCTGATGGAACGGCCCGCCGCGCTTCCATTAGATCCCCGTAACACTCCAGGAACTGGGTGGCTGAAGATGACCCCTAGTCAGAGAGACGAAAGCAGCTCTCCCAAAAGAGGGAAGTAACAGACGTGGGGTTTTGAAAGCGGATTGGTAGATGGACAAGTCAGAGAAACACCCCCTCCACGCGCAAGAGGGGGAGAAAGGAGGGGCGATGGTTCCAGCTGCATATAGGTCTGGGTTGGCATGGGTAGGCCTGAAATAGTTTCAGATGGGGCTATTTCAGCCCTCCTTGGGCTCGGAATTGAATAGATAGTCTCGACATCGGACGTGCTACATTGAAACGAGATAGGCTGCTAGACGAGACAGTTGGGCACCGTAGATCGATGGATGAACCCAGCAAAGACTTGCCAGCTCATCAACAGGATGCAAAAATGTAGGGAAAAGGAGAACAGGCACGAACAACGCAAGAACGGTGAGGCATGAAATAGATCCGAAGTAGGGTGGCCAAAAATGAAGCTTCCCTTTGCCTCCAGCTGATTGCTGGCAGGACTTGGGGAAAAGGAGAAAACTACCAGGGTGCTCTGCCTCAGCATTGATTGCTGGACGGATATGGAAGCTGGCGACAAAAAGGAACAGTGGAGCAACCTGAATGGAGGGGTAAACATTCGGGATAGTTCTCGCCAGCAAGTAGAAAGCGAGAGAACATAGGATTTGCTTTGGTTTCCAGCAAGGCCGACGTGCAGCAAACGACGCGGCACCAGCTGGGAAAATCGAAAGGTTGGTCAATGGTCTCCAGGATGATTCCGGGTTTCTTGCCGCGGTGATTGGCTGGCTTTTGCCTGCTCAAGTGTCGGTTGGGCACTCATGCCTACGGTGTCAGCACAACCCTCCACAGAGAAATCGTAAAAGGCGCGTTGATTGATGGAGTGGCTCCAAAAAAGAGAGAAGATAGTTAATTAATCAGAAGTCGGATGCGGACTAGACTGTGGGGAGGGGTTGGAGCTAAGGCTAGGCGTAGGAGATACCAATTGAAGTTTCAAAATAGGCAAAAAGGGAGCCGGATAGGCCTGAGGATCCAAGGAGGGGAGACTGCATCTGAAGACACTATCCATGGACCACAGCTGAGCTTCCCGTAAAAGCCCGAATTCCCGACGGCGAATAGTGTCAAATCACCCTTGCCATCAAAAATTGATTTCCCTCAATATTCATTTAGATATCCAAAAAAGAAGAAGCAAAAAAATGATACTCCAATATACGGCTGGGTCGGTAATATCCAAAAATAGACCAACTATCGCATGAACTGAACAAAAAGAAAATAATTTCCAGCCACGTTTCGGTCGGATGAGCCCGTTCCTCCCAATGCTATCCGTTCCATCGGTCCCGGTAGTTCATGCTTTGTTGCTATGGCTGAGCACATGGTTGTCGTCAAAGCCCCCTGTTAACGCCGCCTGCACAATGATCGTATAAATATGCGCGTAGACTAAATAAGACATGACAAGAAAGTATCGGTATACACAAAATGGGCCGCTCCACCTACATGAACCTGGTTCAAATGAATACACATGAGATAACATGGGAATTTCCGGAGACAAGCTGAACATCAATTACTACCCTCCAATATGACCAAAAGTGCCCAACCAACCAGCAACCGATCATAAACGAGGTAAAAGAGGCGATGGACTGGTTCCAGGCAGAAGCTCCACGTCAATAAGGACACGAAATAAAGTATATTCGTAACAAATACATCGGCGAGTAAAGAGCGGTACAAGTACCGGCTACACTAGGTAGGGCTGCAAGACGCAGAGACGGAGAGGAGAGCCGAGCTTCTAGCTAGGTGTAAACATCTGGCGAAGTGAGTTGCGCCGAGAACTTGTCGAGCCACGACGGTGAAAAACCTTATCTATGATATTTGTTGAAGACATGGAGTCAATGAACAATGAGGCCCTAGGACTGTGAGGATGTGAGCTCTTGGTCTTGTGCCATCGGCGTTTGATGCTATCGTCTACTAACGCCATCAGCCCGGTAGCAACGACGACACTAACGTTCATATTAGCATCTACAGCTCGCCTTTCAGAAGCGGTACCGGTGTAACATACTCCGCAACATCTTTCATACTCTCAAATAACGAAGAGTCGTTAATCCACATGGAGCAGGGTGCAACCCAGCCGCCTTTGCTTCGTTCTTCGACGGCTTCGAGCGGAGTTAGGGGTTCTGGGAAAATCTGTGCAACAGGCTTTGACTTGGCGCCATGAAAGAGGTGGTATGAGATTTCCCGGGTATCTCCGTCCCTTCGAATGGTTCTCTTCCACTGATATTTTGAACTCCAGTATTCAAAGTCGTAATGCTTCGACCCTTTTGACCCGCGCCGTTTGACATCGACATGGGCATAGTTGGAAAACTCGAGCTGGATAGTGTTCGTTGGCTCTAGACTTTGGGTCCCCGAAAGAGCCTCTATGGTAGCCATCCTTTCTACGGGCCCCCCTTTCTCTTCTGTCTCCGATTTGTATCCCGAGTCTGGCCTCCATAAGCCACCCACCCTAGGGTGGCTCGCGTCCGATTTCGATCGAAGAGTGGAAAGAGCATTGCTCAAGGGCCGTTGCAAGGATGGTAGTTTCTCAGCGGTAGGAAGATAATACTTTCTTGCTGAATGACAGACCTCTCTCCCCGACTCCCGACAATACCGACGAAGGGAAAATTTCCTGTTGCGCAAATCGTACATGCGAAGGTGGAAGAGAATAATCTCACACTGGCGCCCCCCGGGTTCGGAAACAAGAGTATCTATTCGTAAGTTCATGTTCCCATCAACAGTGCTATCGTCATGCTTGATGAGCAGTCGCCTTGTGGAAGGAAACAGCTCCCCAAAGCTCGGCGGAGACGACGGGATCGCATCTGAAGGGTAGTCCTCATATCTTTCCTCAACCACTTCGATGTCTGGCTCGTTGCTTATGTCCTCCTCTGACAATACCGTCGATGCATAGGTATCTGTTGATTCTCTCCCATCAACTCTGTAGGAGTTGCCCTTTGCCTCATAGTTCAAGGTATCATATTGGCTGTGAGTAGTTTGAGCAGTACTGTGCGAATGCTTTGATACATCGCTGGACGCGGCAGTGGTGGAACTATCATTCTTTAAGGGGCAGACGCGAGGTGGTTTCGAAGCGGATTCCATGTTGAAGGGTGCCAGGCAGTTGAGCTGCAGAGGTCAAGACGCTTCCGGCAACGATGAGACACACTCGATAGTGGATTATATGCAGAACAAGGAGAAGAAAATCGATATGTGCTAAAGGTAAAAGAAATAGATATAATAAGACAGGGGAGGGGAAAGAAACGAACCCAATATCAAACACAGAATCTATAATAAGGAATACATGGCTAGGCAATTTGCAGGTGATATCACGGCAAAAACCAGAACAACAATGTAGCAAAAGAGGATATCGTCGGCCGTTCGACAAGCCGGAGTGGGATGTCCCGTTTCACAGTTTCGTCCTGGTACAAGGAAGTTGATAGATATAGAGCGACCGAGTGATCGGTTTCAAGACAACCGTGTTCCACCGGCGACGGCTGTGACAAGAGAAGATGACGCAAACGAGAGAAATAGGGTGGGAGAACACGGAAAGGCCGAGTCACGGCTAGGAGCAAGTCCGTAGAATTTGTGAGAGGGGTCAACCAAGCATCAGGGACTTCTCCGAGTTTGCGAGATAAGGCGAGCAGAAGAAACTTTCTTGCTGTTCTTCGCCACTAGGAATGCCCCGTTTGCTGAGTTGATAACGGGTTTTTCGTCCCGCAAGCTCACTCGCAGAACACCGCACGGGGAATGCAGGATGACGACAAGTGGGATGATGCCCGGTGGATGGTTGCGTGCTGTTTTGGTTGGACCTTGGCGCGGTCTGGGGAGTTCATCGAGCCAACGAACGAACACGCTGGGCCGAACCGCCCCAAGCCAGCTGGCAGCAAGTCAATGCCAGGAGATCCTATGAATGGTAAGTGGCCGCCGCCCTGACATGGGTGTAGTTAGTTAACTTTAACCACTGGCGTTCTGGTCTTCAGGGCTCGAAAAGGCTGCTAGCATTGGCGGAAAATGCCAGCATCCTCAGCCGAGATGGCATGGGCCAGCCATATCAAACGTCTGCGGGCCAAAATCAAGCACAGCCAATCATCCGCTCCAGAGGAATTGCTCTTGATGACGCGCAGGAATAAAGCGAGAACCGTGCTGCTTTTTGTGAAGTTGAAGTTGAAGTTGAAGTTGAAGTCAAGATAAAGCCAGGCACGTGTTTTTGATACGATGGTATTAAATACAGTAACTTACGGGCTATACCGATACAAGACATGCCGCAGTCCAGGCACAATTGACCCCTATTCTGCTGTGAGGTCAAGCCCCGATTGCCGACACGAAAATTGGGATGTGGATACAACGAGGCTGTGGGTTCTTGATGGTTGACCAGCAGAAGACGCTAACGGCTGATAACTATTTAAATAGCGGCCTTGCTGCCTAGTTGGTTGGCAGCTATAAATACTAGTACTTGGGGACCGCTGGCCTCGAAGGATTGATCCTTTTTGATCGAGCTGGATTCTCTAACAGCAGCACTCAAATTCTCGCCATCTCCTCATCTTCCCCAGGAGTATCCTAGAATTTCCCATCCCAACCTGCAGTCAGAACAGGGGAAAAAATCAGAATGGGTATGTCTTCCCCCCTAGTATGTGCAAAACATTTATGCTAACACACACTATTACAGGGTATTCGGAGGTGCGTCTTAGTCAAGCTGGCCGACTTTCAGTTTCGGCTGTTTTGCCCGCTAACGGACCAACTCAGATTCTCTGCCATTTTTGTGGAGTGAGCTTCAATATTGCTCGGAGTCGTAGGGTTGGTGAACCTCGCTCTGCCTCGTGGAATTACTACGGCGGATATGACGAAGAAGAAGAGTGGAATTGGCCGGACTGCGCTCTTAATGGCTGTTGTCTTGCGGTTAGAAAAAGACCGAAAAAAGACGAGAACAATGATGAAGAGTATGAGCCTTATGCATCCAATGAGTCTGGTGATGATATTCCCAATGGAATGGCTCGATGGAGAGGAGAAAGATAAAGAGGGCCTAGGAACGAAGGCGACAACTAGAAGGATGCCGAAAATCAGGGGTATCATCAATTTCTCTTGTCGGTCGCTAATATATTTGATCTTCTCAGAACGGCCGAATCCGCTCCCCTTGCAGCCCCGGAAAAGGAAATCATCATACAAATACCGCGCGACGAGAACCCATTTGATAATATCGAAGGTGAGCTTGGCGGTTACAAAATCGACAGCCTCGAACATATTGCTGGGCCTGGCTGTAAAGCAGTAAACGCGTACAGCGGGTATAACATTTCTTTGGAAGAGATGAAATTTTGCTGTACTGTACAGTGCTTAGTTTATAAGGACCAATCTGAATCCCAGAAACTTGATGCGCTTGCTCAAGATTGGGAACAATCAGGAGAATATTTCCTTTCGGGACTCTGTGACCAAATGCCTTCACGCGATGATGACTGCCCAGAAGTGTTTCCAACAAGGGGTGGGGTTGTTCAACCGTGGGCTGATAATATCATATGGGACGTGAGTTCATTTCTTTTGCCCCCTTTTCTAGTCAATTTTTCCATTTAAACTTCCAATGCATTGCCAGCCCAACAATGGGGCGGGTCGTCAGGTCTTGTATTCACTTTCTGTGCTCTTCCACTTTGCGCTCGCAACTATATCCTTCCTCTACACGGCCCAAATATGTGGGGACTTATTTGATGATATAGGACGAGCAAAACTATGCCGTACCTTTCCACCCATGGTGCTTTGACATCTTTTCCCGCTTATCAAAACTCCATTTTGGTCACGTCAACGTACCCGGCCTCATGGAGTGGCGTAACGCAGAATCATCCTATGAAGATTTCAATGAGTTCCCCCATGGCCCAGACGTTGAGGCCGGACAAGAACAGTGGTGGTGCCATGAACCAGGAAAAGAATACCTCGCAGCAAATCCGCTCTATGTACCGAATCTCCCCGCCATCTTGCGTTCCGCGATTAAGAATGACGAAGACAATTTCAGCTCCCAAAACAGCGCATTTTCCGTATCCCAACCCACCACGGGATCAAAAGAATCGCAGGGAACAGCAGAATACCACTCCCGCACCGATCCCCTGCAATCCTTGCCGCAGGAGATCCGCTTGCTGATAATCGACCAACTCCCCTCCCGCGACATCGCGAACCTCCGCCTCGCCTCGCGCGCTTTCCGCCAACTGCCAATATCCCTATGGTACCATCTCGTTCGCGAAGAAATGCCCTGGCTATGGGAAGCCTGGGATGACGGGGAATGCGACAACCACACCCCTTCATTCTGGACAACGAACACGGCGGCTGATCTGTCAAGGATTATGAAGGGATCCCCCAAGAGTAGAAATGAAATTACTGCGGCTGATATTGTCGCTTCAGGGACGGCGATGCCGGAGCAGATAAAACTGCCCAGGGATAAGACCAATTGGTATCAGCTGTATGTGGAGATCAGGAGGAATTGGGGCCAGCTTAAGGGGTTGCAGAACAGGGAGCGGATTTACAAGGATGTGGAGGAGATCATTAGGCGGATTGAGGAGTACGAGTGGGAGGAGGAGGGGGAGGAGGAGGGGGATTCGCAGACTGAATGACGGATGCAAAGGGGTAGACTGGGTGGTGGAGATATTTCTTCTACCTTCATGAGTCTGGCTGCGGGACGAGATATATTGCTCGGCGTCCCTTTTGCCACGATGCTATACCTACTGGTATAGTGATAGAAAATTGTCAGTATATATAACCAGCTTCTAAACAACACATCACTTCAAAAAAATTGGTCCCGAAAACAAGACAGAAAAATAACGGCAACGTGCATATCAGAGACGCTGTATTATATTCCTGATAGGTCCTTTTTCATGATGAAGGGACATGGGTCGCGGCCACGGGGCTATCTATACAAGACCTCTTTTCCAACCCACCCCCTCAACACTACCGACGCTCGATGTTAACAGGGGAAAGGGGAAGCTCTGCCCTTTACGTTGGTGCCCTATCCTCCAAACATATCCGAAAATCTAACCTTATTGCGGGATATATCTAATGTGGCGGGTTTTCTCCTCGCTGAAGGACAAGCACAAGCAAGATATATATTTTGGAGAAATGTGATTGCATCCAAGGTCGGTGGCATTAGGAGAGAAAAGTTGGACTCCAAAGTAAATAAACCTTGGAACCGAATGAAAAGAAATCGGTTCTATCCCCCAACGGCCGCCTTTTAAACGGAAGATATCAAAAGGGGTTGATGCCTTTTTTGAGCGGAAAACGCGTAGTTAACTAGTTAACTTAGCCGCGCGGCTATTCCGACATCTCACAGGCGAGGTAACCGATCCATCAAGCAAACATCAACCCCCTCCCTCAATCCTATCTAATAAACTCAATCGCAACAATATTTCCCAATAATAAACACAGCTCGTATATAACATCCCTCCTCCAACGGAGCCACCAAACCCCCTCCAACCAACCGCCCAAACCCACCAGACAATGACCACGCCATCCGCCGAACAACCACAAGCCCCCCCCACCTCAACCCCCCCCACAGACTCCGACTCCGACATGTCCCTCCGCACAACCACCCTCATCTCCAACCTCTCCTCCGTAACCGCGCGCATCACCGCCGCCGCCTCATCCACCACCACCACCACCAACCCCACACCCCCCCGCCTCGTCGCCGTCTCAAAACTCAAACCCGCCTCCGACATCCGCATCCTACACAACCACAACCCCTCCCTCCACTTCGGCGAAAACTACCTGCAAGAACTCCTCGAGAAATCCAAGCTGCTCGCGGCGGAAGGTCTGCGTATCAAGTGGCACTTTATCGGCGGATTGCAGTCGAACAAGTGCGTGACGCTGGCGAGGGATGTGGTGGGGCTGTGGGCGGTTGAGAGCGTGGATAGTGTGAAGAAGGCGGGGTTGTTGGAGAAGGGGTGGGGGGAGAGGGAGAGGGAGAGGGAGAGGGTTGCGCAACAAGAGGGTAATAATGATGTGCTGGAAGCGGAGGGGGGGGATGGGGATGAGGGGAAATTGAGAGTGTTTGTTCAGGTGAACACGTCTGGTGAGGCGAGCAAGTCCGGCGTCGAGCCCGGCGAGGCGGTCACGCTGTGTCGGTATGTGCATGAGGAGTGTCCGCGACTGAAGCTGCAGGGGCTCATGACGATCGGGGCCATTGCGAGGTCTCGCGCGACGACGGTAGAGAATGAGAATGAGGATTTTGAGTGTCTGAGGGGGGTTAGAGGGGTTGTGGAGAAGGAGTTGGGGGTGGAGGGGTTGGAGTTGAGCATGGGGATGAGTGAGGACTTTGAGGGCGCGATTAGAATGGGGAGTAATCAGGTTAGGGTTGGGAGCACAATTTTTGGAACGAGGCCGCCGAAGGAGCAGGCGAGGGTTGTGTAATTGAATGGATGTGATTGGAATTGGCTGCTGGATAGGGGGTTGGTTGGGTTTACGATAAAAATGAGAAGCGTTGCATTTTCAGGGAGTCTGTTTGGGGAGGAAATAATTGAAGAATTTTTTATCGCGCTGTTAATTACATCTGAAGTCATGTACATACATGTTACATACATAAATATATAGTTTAGATATGACCGTTATGGCGGTTCCCTTATACCAGGAGCAAACACGAAGAACCGGGGGCGGAGTCCTCAAAAAAAGGGGTTGTCGAAGGAAATGGATTCAAAAAAGAACAACAAAATAAAAAAAGGCGGCGCAGAAGAAGATAAGAATGATGAGAATTGCCCTTAACAAACGCTATGCGAGCTGGTATATGCGAGCTGGTATCTGCAAATGAATTAAAATAAACTTTGCTCGATTTTTGGCAGACCATCTTTTTGACTAACCGTTGCCCTCCTATCTATCCCATTCGCCAGGGCCAGTGTCCGCAGCGATGCCCTGGGATAACCTGTCCTCCATCTGCTTCACCAGTGTTTGTGGTACGGTGTCCTGGGTGGCGCGAATCGTGACGCGGTACATCTGCATTTCCAGTCAGATACACTACCTACGGACCCTTCTGGTCAAGAAAATACCGGAAAAAAAGGGAATGACATACCATTTTATCATAATTCGGCTCCAACCTCAGCAAACATCCCGTCTTCCCACTGTTCATTTGATAAACTGCGCAACCGACAATATTCTTCGGATTCGGATCCACCCCGTTCAAAATCTTAAACCGGAACCCTTCCACGATCCGTCGCGTGAAGGTCTCCGTTATCGTCCGCCCTTTACCACCTGGCACAGCAAAGGTAGACTGTGCCTCGAGCGGCGGGCCGCCAATTTGTCGCCATCGTTTGAAGAAATCTTCAGCTGATAGTGTCGAGGCATCCATGTATTTGTGCATGAGGACTGGAAGTTGGAGAGTATATGCTTGTAGGGCACCGGCCAGGTAGGATATTCGGATCGTTGGCGGTTTGGAGAAGGGTGCTTGAGCTTCGAAGCAGATTGTTTGTTGCGTCTGGCTGAGGGCGGGGACATCGGGGTCGGGCAAATTTTTGGTATCGATCTTGATGCAGCCCGGCGAGGGGTTGTCGACGGTGGTAGTGAAGGAACCGATAGGGAATGCGGACTTGTTCGTAAAGTATAACTTGCAGACGCCCAAATGAACACGGTATTCAGAACGGAGTCCAACCTGGATTTGCGCGTCTTCAAATAGGACACCTTCGTCTTGGAAGTAAAGTCTGTTAAACCCGACCTCCCAGTCAGCGGAAAGATGGGCAGCACTGGCAAGATTTGGTGCTGGAACATCGTCAACATCATCGAGGAGATCCACGGCGGGCGAATCGCCCGAGGCGCCTAGCGCAGCTTTCGCTTTGCCATTGGCTCTAGAGGACCCATTCACAATGGTAGTAAAAGAACGCTTCAATCCTGTCTGCTGGGTTAGGATAAACTCCTTCTTGTCAGCGTTAGCATCCTTGCCGCCCACGAGCCATGTCCGTTTGTCGCTAATTCCGACGCTCTTCTGATGGAGTCTGGACAGCAATACCGACGCTCTCTCTGAGAAGGGTGGCATTTCATCGCAGACAGTACGAAGAAGGTCGTCCGTTGGAAGAGTTGCTAGAGAAAGGTACTCGCAAGCTCTCTGCTGGAGTTCTGAATCTGGAGATTGGCTGTATATACGGAAAACCTGGAGCAGCTGGGGTTTGATTTCCGGAAAAAGGTTGACAAATTTAACAAAAGACGAAAGAATTAAAGCGCGGGTCGTGTCGGAACAGAAACCCATCTTTGCTTGCAAAGCCAAAAACTGTTCTATAGGGCTGCAACCCTTATTATCAGCGATGAGATGGCCGAATTCCCCTAGGATGTAGCCACCAATTTTCACCAAACTGTCATGGCAATCACCCTTGATGTACCCCAAAATATTTTGCGCGGCATATGCTTGTAGCTCCTCATTGTTCGTGACAATCTGGATGACTCGCTGCCAAACTTCATCGCTGACGTGGTCACCAGCAAGCGAGAGAAGTTTGAGGGAAATATCGATATACCACTGTGCATCAGTGGCATACTTTTCAGTCAGAATAGCAACCTTGAGCACCATTTCTTCTCGAATAGAATAATCGGCACTTTGGAGGTATCGTAAGAGTTCATTTACAATCGGACGGGCGTTAGAGGTATCACACATGCTGTACAAAAGATCTAGGCCTTTTCGGCGAACGCTGATATCCCGATCCCGCAGGGAGCCGAGGATAATGTTTTGGTGTTTTTTGATGGGGTCGAGGGTTTCCGCTCTTGCGGCGAAATGCGTCATGGCTTCCAGGCCAAGGTAGCGAACGTTTGTCTCCCGAGATTGGATGAACTTGCCAAGACGGGAGGAGATTTGCATCATGAGGTTATGTTCAGTATCGAGGTGGATGAGGAGGTTGATGGCTTCAAAAAGCACGGCATTTTGCGCATTGTTTTGCTGTACGTTTTTGGGCATGTCCATCGCGGCGTGCATGATCTGTTGTATAGACTGCCGTATGATGTCACGGACATGGCTGTCATCTAAAAATCACAGGGTTAGTGAAGTTCAAGATGGACTTGTAAAAGAGCATGCGTACCGGCAGGAGGATAATATTGAAGTAGTCTTAAAAGTTTCACCTGCACCCACGGACACGGCACCTTATAATATATGTAATCCGGAGCAATGTCATGGTCTACGACGATTCTCTTCAACCGCTGGGCGGCTTTGACGTAACTGCCCTTATATTGGTCAGGATTATCCTGCACGAGAGCCATAACGAGGGACGTGACAGAGAGTGTGACTCCCATATCCGGGTCGTCCATGAGGGAAATTATCCGCTCCGCCCATTCCGGCTGGACGATACCAGGAAATTTTCGGTATAGTCGCAAGAGTGTGAGAGCGGCCTTCTTCTTCACGAACGCCTTGGATGTCCTGTAGAGCGAAAATGTAAGCAAGGAGGACTATTATAACTAGGTGTTAATGGCCAGCACTTACGGAGATATCAAAAGCCGATGTACATCAACACTCAGGGCCTCCCCCATCTCCCTTCCACCCACATTGGCCACCGCATGCAAAGCCAAACAGTTATTCAACTCATTATGATCCAGCAAATCCTTCCGAATACTATTAACAACCAAATGCAGCAACTCGTGCTGTTCGTGCAGGAACAGCGTCACAGCCAAATATCCAATCTGCTTCTCGGAGTACTTGTTCGCGGAGATCAAATTGACCGCCTCCAGATGTCCGAAATCGACATCATAGCCCTGAATATAAACGTACAGCAGTTTGCAGACGTATTTCTTCTTCTGATATCCGTTTAGATTCCCATCCTTGAACTTCTGCCGAATGTTCGCTAGCTCCTTGTTTATCCGCTTCTCTTCTAGTTCCCGGGCTCGCGCATTTCGGAGGTCGGCAATAAATTGGACCAAGCCGCGCATGGAAGACATGTTGGCGCCGAGGTTGCTCTATTACCGGGCAATATAGTTGTTGGTGATGGGGTGGTGGTCCGGCTCGGAGTTGTGTATAAGGAGGCTCCGCAGCTACCTAGGTGAGCTACGCAGACGGCATCAATCACGCATAGCTTGATTTGTCGATGCCAGGGGAATTATACTATCATGATGGTAATCAATCGGAGGGATAGTTTCAACAGTGGTCGGGGCGGCGCAGGCGGCGGACCTTTATCGGGTGCGGCGGACTCGGAGGTCAAGCGTCCCAGCTCAGGGGAAGCTAAGCTGTGCGGATACCAGGAAGCGGACCACGCAACAACGGGGTCTGTGTGGGATTCGTCGTAATATTAGGTGACCAGGCAAGCAGCAACACACGAGGGACGCTGCTGGGGACGAAAGATGGCGAGGTTGAGATACTCCTGGAGCCTCCTGTCTTGAAAGTTGATGCTCCACCTTGCGCGTCTTGGGATGGAACGGATTAACCTTGATGCGGATCCGGCCGACCGCGGGCTTTGATTGGCCACTGCGGCTGGGGTGGGTTGCTTACTAAATGCTTACATCAGCCGTCTCCTTCCAGCAAGCAAACTTGAAATGCTGCGAGTTCTCTGCATATCGGCCATACTGATGGAGGACATGGAATTGTTTGCATTCCCACTCTTTTCGTCGCCTGAAACCGCAAACGAATACCACCGATCGATCGTGATCCGTGATATTCTCTTAATGGGACTCCAGACCTCGCCAAACCGATGTATCTTAATGCAGGTTGACATTGCCCTGAGACGTCTCGGCTGATGATTTCATCCTATCTACTATCCAAGTGAAATTGAAAAGGGAGATTCTTGAACTTCGAGGGAGTCGATTTATTCATATGTTTCTGTACTTTCAATACTCCAACACATTAACCCGCCCAGCCTAACCGCAGGCAGTGAACATGAAAACCATCCATTGATGCCCACGCACCCGAAAAATCCATATCCCAAGCCAATAACAGTAAACCAACTAAGGAAGAAAAGAGAAAACAAATATCAAATCCTCCGACCGAAAACTCCCAGTGACCTAACACCCTTACTCCTGGTCAAAATGCCCGCAATCTCGCTGCTTTCGAGACGCTGAACATATTCATGCAACACCAAGATCTGATAACACCGGCCAGGTAACATGTCATACCTTGGTGGTGAAATCTATCTCGCCGGGGAAATTGCCTGCATCGATGGCCTTTTCACAAGTGCACGAGTCTGGATTTGTCGCCCAAGTTTGCGCACGGGGCGCGAATGCACTGGTCAGCTTGTGGACAAGAAGTAGCAAGTTTTCTCCGCAAGGGAGGCAAAACGTGGCGAGCAGCGAAGGGAGCCTAGGGCAAGAGGGGGAAATAAGACTGAAGTGCCGGGACATTGACAAGCAACATCCCAGGACCAAGCATCTGGCTAAGCATGCAGGGATCGATAGCAAAAATGCCAAATCGGCAAAATGGAAGAAAAGCCCTGGCCCTCAAGTTTCTTCACCATCCCCATTTAGATGCCAAGACCGTCCGCCCAACCACCTTGGAATGCAAGCGCGAACGAGGGGCACGTACAAAAAAGTGATCAACAAGACATTAACGGCGGGGGGGGGGGGGGGGATAAAAAAAAACCAAAAAAAAAAAAAAAAAGCCATTAAAAGCATGACCCCAAAAAACCCTGGTTCCGGCAAAAAA
>JANTQD010000063.1:0-20244 GCA_032988205.1 Onygenales sp. PD_40 | reverse complement strand
CCAAACACCATAGAAAGGAAGGGCGAAGAGGGGGAAAAAAAAAAAAAGAGAAAAAAAAAAAGTTAAGGGGGGGGGGGGGGGGGGTATTAAAAAGAACCAGATAAATAGACAAAAATGCATTCAAAGCATGACCCCAAAGAATCCTGGTTCCGGCAGAACAGACAAGAAGGAAAAGGAAAAGAAATCTCACCTGCAGCTCTTTTGCCGCATGGACAGGCATCCCCGGGCGATGCAGCATGGCGATGATTCTCAGCGTCGGCACGTTCACAATTGCATTTGCCCGCTGGGCGGCTCCCTGTTCCGACAACACAACATGTTGTTAGCTTATACCCTGAATCCATGCCGAACCGCGTGGTTCGCGTTAAGGCTGATTATCGTCGTCTATGCTTTCCGGGTAAATTGGGGATTTCTTATTTCTTCTACTTCTTCCCATAGCTTCCGCTTCTCCGCTGGGAGATCTGCCCGGGCCACTGATATCATAGCTACGCGGGGATATATATCATGTCCTGCCGTGTATGTAGACGCAGAGGACACAAACAGCCGGGGAGGGGTGCAAGTGAGACGGGACAAGAAAGGGGGTAAATCCAAACGACAGGAGAATGGGACGAGATAGGAAAGACGGGAAACATACGGCATGAGCATCTGGCACCCGAAGTGTCGTTTTCCGCCGTTGCCTTTTCGCAGGAACAATGCAGGGCGTGTTCCTTGCCACAGGAACATTTTGCCTGGACGGAGCAGACACATCCCTCCTTGGAGGAGCGGCAGCAAGAGAGAGGGGGAACAACCATTTTGTTGGATTAGCAGAGGTACGCTTGGTTCCTTTTTCGAGATGGCTTGGCTGGCTGGCTGGGCAATAAGTGATTTGATTACTCGAAACCGCCGCTGGAAACGGGACTTGGGTCTGATATGGGATGTTCGGAAGTATATCGTTGTTAGGGTTTGGATCAAGTCGATGACAGAGCGGGCTGCGGATTTCGTTCAGAACGCGATCAACAGAGGAATAGCAGATGAATAGTCCCTGAATGATTATGATGATGATGATGGTGAAGAATAAAGAAATAAAAAATAAAAATACAAAGAAGCACCCCAACTTATACTTGTTTCCTATGACTCCATCACCACCGAATCCAAGCCTGGCAGCCGCCGCATTAGCAACTCCCGGCCGCTGATTGGCCAGGAGCGGGTTGGTCAGCAGCCTCACGTGATATCCACTTTACGACGTCAAGATTTCCTATTTGGGAATCAGGGCTTCTGCTGTTTGGAATTGCTGCGTTTTCTACCGGCCGAACACTGTTTTCTCCTCTTAGAGATGTCTTATATGGCTGACCAAGGTGGCGTCAGGCCACTCAGGACGGCATCATTTCAGAGCAACATAACCAGAGGAAATCACCATTCGAAGGAATCTGATTCGCAGAGGGACCGCCTGTATCCTCGTCGATGATCCATCCGCCTCTGTGCGGAGGTACGGTTTGCAGGTTTATATTGATTTGACCCCGTTAATCTTCTTCAATCCGACCCGAAGCTACTAACAGTCGCACGAAATTTGCTTGACTTCGCCCTTGTCGACCTTGATGGGCTGAAATGTCAACAGTCCGTATCCAACTTATTGTGCGGTAACATTTTGCTGCTTCTTTTTTTACCGTGTGTCTGTTTATCCCCTCGTCCGTTTTTTCTGTCCATTTTAGCACTGTATCAAAAGAAGCTCTGCTATTTGCTGTAGGGGGTCTCTAGCCACTGAAAGTGGAGTAAATTACAGCTTTTTGGCCTATGAACAGCCCAGAAAAAAAGGCGCTAAAATGGACAGAAAAAACGGATGAGGGGATACGTATCGATTAATGCTATTACCACTGATGTCTCAACCGGACCAGCGGCGCAGGTTGGAGATCTACCACGCCTTGCAGTGCATTGGATCAAGAAATCTTCCAGAAAGAAGACACACAACGCTAAAGCATGGAATGGTCTATATGTGCTAACCAAGTCAATATTGTTGTTGGAGGTCGCGTCAAAACGGGCAATCCATCCTTTTGTTTTCATTTACCCCTGTCTCTCCAACTTTATTTCAAACCTTCAACTTGAAGTTTCTCCTCCAGGATATATTGCCAGCAGGTACACAGTCTGGCCATGGGATTCTTGCATAGTGGCAGAAAGTCGGCATCTGGGATTCTGTCCTGAAGATCTTCAAGACCGTTCACGCTGGCACCTATCCGAGATCACTCGCTTCATTCTCCAGCCCGGCTAGCAACTACGGGATTTTGTTCAATTTACCCGCCCCTTTTTGCCTTCGGTTCGTCCTTCTTATTTCCCGAGTTCACCGGGTTGGCCGATGTACAGACAGGCAGATAGTTCTGAATGAGATCCGAGCCCGTTCCATGGCTAACCGTGCCCTGGTCTATGGCTGGTGGGTGAGGAGGCAAAAATATCCGCCAAGTTCGTCAGAAGTCATGCGGAACACTTTCTCGACTTCTCGACTTCTGCCTACTGTATATTCCAGAGACATACCCCGGATTCCATACCCCATACATGCTCCGTTCCTCATACCCGACTCATACAACACCATCACACTTAATTTTACCTACGTTCCAAGATGGGATTGTTGCTGATAACCCATTCCTGTCAGCCCATGATCCATGCCACCTAGCAGGTTTAGTGACAAGAACGTGGGCGCCAACTGACATATTTACCCAGACCCTAGACCCGCCCCCGCAAACCATCCCAAACCAATCCACAGCCAAAATTGCCCAAGCCCGGAACCCGGAACCCAGCACATTGAAAACAAACAAAACATGAACCCCAAAACTAGACCCCGGATCCTGGATCGCATACCTACGTTAGAACCTGGCTCCGATCAAGGGTTCTCTTGTCCTTTCCTGCCGTACCCGCCTCCACAATTTTAAGTTGGTTTGACACATACATTCATCCATACGCACCTCAGTAAACCAAGGCAAGGAAAAGCAAAAGGAACGGACCAAATACACTCTCCATAACCAACCAACCACCTCCCTCGATGCATGCCATTGTTTCTCCACTACATACATACTCACTCCCCTCCATTCCCCCGACCCTGATTTTTCTTTTTGCTTTTTTTCTTTTCGCCTCCACCTTACTTATTCACACGTATGTACCCCATGCATCACCATGCATACCTATTCCCTGACCTGCCATGTCATGTCATGCCATTGAATACCATAGAATCCCCCATCCCAGCTTTTTACCCCCGCTCCTTCGCTGTGAGTAGGTAGGAATACGAGAAGAAGGGCGCGGGGTGGCTCTTGCCCCCCTCTGGATCCTGTCATGAGGGTTTCGGGGTTAGGGATGAGGAATGAATGAGGGGCAGTAGGTGGGGGGATGTACGATGGTGATCTACAGAGGCGCGTTGAAGGCGTCGTTAGTGATGGATATGGAATGTGGAATCTTGGTCTTCGTGCGTATGGCATAGATATCGACTAGTGTAGGTGGTGTGGTATTGATGGGAGGAATGAATCAATGGTTGGTATTGACACGCGGGGAATAGCGGGAATAATTGAATTGTTCTAGGGAGGTAGAGGTATACTGATAAAAGTTACGCAGGGATAAAAAAATATGGGGAAAAGGTGGTTAAATTTATATACACGAAGTGAATTCGTAAAGAGTCGAAAGAAGAAGATGAAAGATGGAACAAAAACAACTCCCCCAAAAACAGGCAGTTAGTTAACTTCGTTAGTTTCTCTCAATCAAAAATCCAAAAAGTCCATCCATCCGTCCACCCATCCATCCCTTATCCCCAACCCCTCATTTCACCATACTTGGGTAACTAGCGAAAAAATATTCCAAAAAGGGGAGGCAAAAGTAGATAGAAAGTTAAGAAGTAGCACCAAAATAGCCTCCCTAAAGATAAAAAGAGCAAATAAAACCGAATGCATATCCATCCTCGATAAGAAAATATCATTTCAAGTCGTTAACGCAAAAAAGAAAAAAAAAAGGCCCAATCAATCAATAATAATCAATATATCCCTCTCTCTCAATCCGAAAAAGAAAAAAAGAAAAGAAAGAGGGAAAGAAAACAAAACAAAATCAGAATAGCTGGCAAAAAAATGAATATCCTATCCTTGAAACGCCAAAACTATCCGATTTCGCAAAAGTGTCTTGAGAGAGATGAAAAGAATTTAAATAACGACGAGAAAACAAGGTAGACTTCATCAATTCGTCCCAATTTTGAAAGGCCGCGCCAAAACTAAATTGAGGAAGGAAGGCAAAGGAAAGAAAAGGAAAGAAAAGAAGAACACCATAGGTTTCCGGCGGAAGCCGGGTTTAACAAAATTTGGGAAAGGGGGTGGTGGCAGGAGGCAGAGGAGGAGAGGGTTGGGTGTGATGTCTCTTATAGAAACCGTTCAAGGTGTAGAAAGTAAGATATGGGTTGAACTCCGGGCCCTGTCCCAGAAATGGCGGTGGCCCTCGTTTTTTTGTGCATCACGCCATGAGTTGCGCACAATAGGGGCATTTATTTCCCCGAATACTCAAACGTAGCCGTGTACGCCCTGCCTCTCATGCCATCAAGGGGAGAATGCATACCGACTGTCCCATTCTCAAAGCCGCCCGTCGAAAAGTCATCTTGCAGCTTTGAATTCGAGTTGAATGGGAAAAACGATGCCGGTAGACTCATTGTGGAGGAATTATGTTGGCCATACGAAATGCCAAATGGATTCGAGCCGGCAAAGGTCGGGCTCAGGGGGGATATTTCGTCTTCTTGTGTAACGGTGACGGGTAGAGGAGCGGATTGAAGACCGCTGTTGTTGGTGTCGTCTTTATATTCGGATTTTACATGTAGTTCTGCAGGCAGACTAGTTGGCGCTGTGCGGAGGCGGAGGGATGATTTGTTGTGGTTGTTGCTGAAGTCGGGTAGGCCGCTGGCTTTTCAAAGCGTTAGTCCTCTCCATATTTTTTAGACAAGGAAAGCTGGGAACATACTGGGTTGACTCAGACCGTATGGTTCTCCCTTGCTCTCCATAGATGTTTGAGAAACTGGGCTTTCATATGATTGTCCACCATATGACATACCCAATCCTAGGGTAGTTGGATCTGGGGCTCCATAATCCAAAGCGGCGGAAGTGTATGATACTCGCAGCGGGGATCCTAACGATCCTGCTCTGGATCTTGCGTCTCTGTCGTGCAGCTGCAAACGTGGGATGTGGGGATGGGATGTGTGCGAATAAGAATTAGAGAAGCTGCTTGACCTAGAGAACATGTTCATGTGCCGCGGAGCGGAGGTTTGGGGGTTGGAAATGGAGGTGTAAAGGGCAGCTCTGTCGCCTGCTGATGTTATTGGAGACATTTCAGGCTCTGAGCAAGGGGCTGGCGCTGAAGTCGGCGACGGAAAGTATCCACCATATCCAGAAGTCGCGCTCAGGGGCGAAGTGATATACTCCTCCTCGCTCGACCTTCGGATGGTATCTATCGCTAGAGGAGTAAGAATATCTCCATCCGCATGGGAGCTAAAATAACCATCGGGAGATGTCAAAGTGCTGGAAGATTGTGGTCGGCTCCCGTATGGGGAATGCAACGCTTGAGCCATGTCGAAGTCATCAGGTAAAGCCCTTGATTTCAACATCCTTTCGCGATCATCGCTAGTTAGGCGCTTCAATTTGGCTCTCCTATACAAGAATATTGTTAGCAAATGGAATACATGATGAGAATAAAGTAGTAGACCTACCGATTTTGGAACCAAACCTGCACTTGACGCGGGCTCAAACCGGGTATCTCCCTGGACAAACGCTCCCTATGGGCCGCATCAGGATGGGCCTGGCGAGTGAATTCACTCATAAGAAACCTCGTCTGGTTGTGAGTGAGCCTGTGGTGAACGATTAGCATGTCTGATACTATTGATAAGATGGAGTAGTTCTAAAATGCCTACCGAAAGCGCTTCATTTTCCTCTTTTCCGCTCTCCGCTCCGCCGCTGTTTTGACTCGATCTTCGCCTTCAGGTTGCGGCTGCTCCTCGCTAAGATTACCCATATCAATTTCGTTTTCACAGTCGCCTTCGCCCTCGGCATCCTCAATGTTGCCTTCAATGAGGTGGTCACCATCTGCTGAAACGGACGTCATGTGTGTCGCTGGACTGGAACGAGTCGAACTTGACTGCATTGGAGGAAGCGAGTCAGGGTTGCTATCCAGATCTCTCGTTTCGGCGGTAATTAGATCCGGTACGTTATCGTTTATCGCATTCTGATTCTCGCTGTGAATGTTCCCCTTGGGACTCAGATCCGGTTCCTCCTTAATTCCGCAGGTCGACGGGCTACCGAAATGTGCTTTCAGTTTTAAACCGATAGGCTTCTGGTCAATCGGCTCAGTGTCAAGAAATTCACAGGCCTTTACCACAGCTGAGAATGGTCCGTAGTTTCGTGATTGGCTAACCGCTTGTCGGGCCTCGAGCTGCTGGTTGTGCCAGCCAGTAACGGCCTGGTGCATGGATATAGGAGCCATAAGAGGCGACATCTCAAGGAACAATGTAACACGAGTGATCGATCTTTCTTCGCGACGTGAGCTAATTGCCCATACCAAGGATATTGGGATTCCAAGGTAAGGTGACAAGGCACATGTATCCTGATCGTGATGCGAGGTTCGACTGGTGGTAGCAGCAATGGAGCGCCTCTTTTCAAATCTCAGAGGTGGTGTTGCAAGGGCAGAATAAGCCAACAAGCTTCGGCGGGACGATTTACGTCAACCTTATCAAACAGGTGTCACAGGAGCTGGTCGGACTGTATACTGATGTTTTCAATACAGATCCAAATAGATAAGTTTGTGTCAAATTCTTATCTCCTCGCTTCCTTTTCGAGGGCGGCGCGCTTAAAAAATGCGGTCGACTGAGGTTAAATCGAAGATTTCGTTTGCCGATATTGTTTCAACTGGGCTTTCGAGGCTCCTCGAAGTTTCAAAGGTAGTAAGGACACAAACTTCAGGTGAGATGTGTTTAGGCCAAAGTAAAATGTGCCGGGGAAATTCAAGAGCCCTACAAAAATCCAAAACACAGCGGGAATGGGCCGGAGCTGGCACAACGAATGTGGCGAGATGTGTTCCGAGGCGTCGAGGGTCGGGAAAATACACAGAGTAAAACGATTGTAGTGGGACGGATTAGCGCAAGATATTGCTTCCGCTATAAAATATTTCCCCTGTAGCGAATGACACTCCCCGGTGGCGGTAAAAATCCCTTAAAACGAAGGGCAACACAATCAAATGGTGTAACAGGCAGAAAGTAGGCTTTCTTTTTTAAATCCGGGGCGTAGACTGTTCTTTTGTACAGATCTCGATATACCTCATGGTACTAAAAGCGGAGGATGGCTTGGCATCAGAATTCCTAGCATGAATAACGAGGATGAGAGAGGGGTGATGGGCCAGGGTGAAATGATAAACCTGGTTGCTCCAGGACATCGAATTAGCCCAAGCGGCTCGGCATAAAGAAGGACTTGGACAGGGTAAGAACGCACGTCAACCCGGAAAGTTGAGGTATCCGCTTTGCGGAATGGGGGAATACTCACTCGGTGACCACGGAAGGGGTCGGCGCTTGTGTCCGCATTACCGCATATCATGTAGGAGGTTGAACCACGAAAGCATACGATTCGGTCAATTGACTACCAGTTTAACGGTCCATGGACCGTAAAAATGCCGGTTGATATGTTAAGAAAAACCTGACTTTTCTTCAATAACTAGTAGTATTAAATACCAAGATGCATCGGAGGTTGTGCCGTGTATTGTCAACATGTATCGAGGGGTTGGATGGGGGTAGCGCCAAAACGCCCAATGCTGAAGATAGCTCCTCAGTCGAATTCCATAGAGGAAACGAAATAGGAAAGGTGATAGAAAGTTCACCGTAGTTCCAGCGAAAATGCCTGGCATGGCTCCGCTGGGACGGGGATTATCGGTTTGATCGGAGCATGCCTGCCTAATCCGCACTTCAGAAGCTACTTGTATTAAGCCGCCAGAAAGGTGGGCTCCATGACCAAGAGATCCTCTAATGAGGGGAACCTATTGGCTGCCCGCATCTCCAATTGGTGTGATATCTGCGAAGAGGCCTCCACCATCGTCAGCGGTTTTGTTGGCTCCATAGCAGAACTCCAGTGTATCCGCATGGGGTCTTGTTGAAACACTCCTGCAGCCAGTGAGCGTCTCGCCTAACTTCTCGGTCCGTTTGGGGTGTAGCCAGCTTGCAGGGTTGAGCAGAAGGCTTGGAATAAGAGTGGACGCCATTCTGTGTGAGAAGCTGCCCAAATCTTGGGCTGAGCGATTGTAGATGGCTTCAAACCCAGAGGAAGCAGCCCATTCCCAACACAACGCGTCCCTAAATCAGAGGATTCAGCCTTTTACTCAGCCTCCTGTCAGTGGTTAAGGTAAGGTCCACAACATGGGGTGTTGGGGTGACACAACCGGTTAAGATTCTAACAACGGTACGACCGGACCGGAGACCGAAAGCCAGAGGGCTAGAAAGAGGATAGGCTGGCTCGCTGGGAATCCACCGTAAGGAGTTTAGCGGGAGAGAGAGTCAGGCGGCGGGGTGATCCAGGTTATTTCCCAGTTAAAAGTCTGGCACTACAACCAAAAAAGCTGTAGCACAGGCATGGGGCTGGTCAGAGAAGCAAGGTTTCAGGGGGTGAACCTAGGGGCCTAGGGGGACCCTGCTTCTTGTGGTTGTCAGGTATGGGCAGCCAAAAAATAGGCTGGGTTGGGACCTGCAGAATCAACGGGTTGGCACAACTGCCAGAGGGCCCTGCCGAAGTGAAGGAGTGTGGAAAAATGGAAGAAGCGAGCTCTGATCCGCGGTTGGTCGGGAAAAAACAGAGATGGGGAGCACACCAGTGCAGGCATCTGATGACAGGCAGCCCCGGTAAGTGGGAAGGCTAGGCAGGTGTGGGCAATGACAGAGCAGGCGAAATGACCTGCTTCGGTCCGTAGTAAGTTAGTTAGCTAAACAAGGATAATGGGTGTGTTCAAAGCAAATGTAATAAGAAACCACCCCAGATGGTATGTCGAGACGGGCCGGCTGTCCATGGGCTGCGACTATTGACGCCATGTAGAAACCACCGATCGATCTCGGAGTGACGGAAGCTATGAAACTGTGTGTCGCCTCGTCCTGTGTTTGCTGAGTGAAATGGGATATCCAATAATAGAACATTCAACAACGCGGGGGAATTATGCCAGTCGCGGGGATGGAGCAGGGAAGGCGGAATAAAAAAAAAACGCTCGGGGTAAAGCGAACAGGCGGAGAAACTGAAGGGACGGGATGGGTAAACACGGTGAGGAAGGGAGCCAGTAATTTTCCACTTGGACGAATGTTTGTCCGTCCATCCAGAGCATGATAATGGACGCATAAAAGTCCTGGGACGGCGGATGGGGTATCACCATCGCATCTTCAGATTGTTTTACCCGCAACAACGTCAAAAATATGTCCTACAAACTGGCGCTTGGAGTGACCATACCAGCCGATCACAAAGAGATTCCCCGTGCAACGCCTGCCAAGCTCACCTCCGGACGTCAGTTGAGAAGCCTTGATGGATCCGAATTAGTCCGCTCTACGGAGACAAAGCTCTTGGCAACAGCCGGACTCCAGTAGGCCAACTTTAGGCTGGGATCAAGATCCGCAGCAGGGTTCCTCCAGGTTGGCGAGAAACACGGTCTGTGGCGGGAAACTTGTGGGATGGCGGTCGTGCCCATCGCGCCAGACAGCACCGAGGGATAACTACACGGCACATAGATGCTACAACATGACAGCCACAACCATCGGGAATTTGACACGCCCGAGGTATCGTGAGCAAGCTTGTGTGTTTGAGAGTCGCGTAGCCAGCCGGTAGTCAGGCTGAAATGCGGGTAAAAAGGGGTGGGTTCTTCTCGTTAGGCTCGAGTTAGCCAGCACGCTGAGGGAGGGATAGGTGAGACTTGCAGATGGTTAGGATGGTTAGGATGGTTAACCTAGCTGCTCCACACCCAACTGGCCATGGAGTCATGGACTCATGGGCCGAAGCTGCTGCCGGCGGTGGACCTGGTGGTGGTTGGGACGCGGGATGTTGTGCAGAGAAGAAGGGTTGACGTTGGCTTCGGCGTTTTGACGTCGTCTTAGTTCTGGGGGGCAGATTGCTTGTTCCATGCCACTCACGCCGGGTAAAAACAACACCTCTACTAACTTACTCTTGCAGTCTGATATCGCGGGGAAGCTATTCTCTGCTGTATCCCCAGTCTGCCAGTGCATTGCATCCTTTATTACTCTAATTATTGGCAGCGGTGGCGGCGCCCTGTTCAACCTTGGAACCGCCCACCGCAGCCATGGTGTATCAAAACAGCCCTCTCTCTTCGCTGGCCTTGCTGGTGGCTATATTTATCTTCTTTCCGCCCCCGGCCGCCTTTCTTCATGCATGGCGGATGCCCTGATGGGGAAGTTGAGTGTCCACCTCCGCGTTCTGCAAATCATCCATCCCATATCACCAGTATCACCAGTATCACCAATATCAATGCGCCCAGAAACAACCACTGCTCTGTACATACTATCTCCACTCTGTCCGAGAACCTAGTTTCAGGCTTTGGATTGAAACCTCAATGGCCCATCATTCATGCCACACCATCCGCATGAAATCGTGCGCGAAGGAATATCCCTCTGCACAGACAGCCAAATCCTAGTTCTGCCTGCTTCCCACTTTTTATCCAAAAAGAAACGGACTCTGACCCGGGCTGTTTAGCTACTGAGCCAATGAGCAGAATTCTGGCCTGAGATGCAATCTTAACAAGGATGATGCCAGGGATCGGCTTCTCTTCTCGACGTGTGCAAAACTTTAACTCCTTCAGCCACGGATCTACTTTCCCCAGCGAGAAAGATAGTTATAGGCCTGGGAGAAACAAACGGCCAGGCGAAGAATGCTGTTTGACCGCTAAAAACCCGTCTAACCACCGCCTCTCGTCATGCAAGTTTCAAAACCCAGGTTTCAACCATTCTGGACTCGGCAAGAAGCTGTGACGATTTTACCCCCTCGGCCACCCACCACCTCACCCTTTGATTTTATTAGCTGTTCTTCTAGAACAGCGAAGATGGAGTTTAAACCTTTAGGATGTCGATCCTCTGATTTAGTTATCCATTTATTCGCAGCCGCCATCCTTTTTTCCCGCTTTCTTTGTGGCGTTCTCCCCGGAGTCCCCATTTTTTCTACTCCCCTTCTAGAAGGCGGATGGAAAAACAGCAAACAGCAAATCAGACGCAGGTCAGTCTTTTTTAACTTATTATAGTTAGCGGATGATTTTATTATTTGCTTTTTTTTCTGTTATGTTCTTTGCTTTTTTCCGTTTTTCGCGCCATTTTTACCTCCTCCCCAGCAGGCCCTGTAACTCTCGGCAAGGAGAAAAGCCGCCGTTTTTCCTGGACTTTTTTGTCTTGACCCCCTAGCCCAAAACCCTATTCTGTGCTTGAGGAGGGGAGAGGAGTAATGGAGGATTTGCACGCGCCGTGTCAGGATGGAACTGCATTATTTTTTACTAATTCGTCGTTGACGATAGCGCAGCTGTTACTCTTCGACGCTGTTTCCGCGCTGGATTCTGTCGGAATAAAATAAGGGGAGTGTCTATTATTTCTTCAGTGACGACAGGGTTCTATGAACACAGCGGTTAGCCCACTTGGTTAAAAACTATATTTCGTTTCTTTCGCCCGTCCCCAGCCTCCTTCTATCCATCTAAAAGGAATCATTGTGATGGAGAATAATAAGGTGCTTATTATTACACATTTTTCCGAGTTTATTTCTTCTCGTCTCCCTTTCTGACATCTGTTTTCTGGCTCACAATTTTCTCCATCACGCCGAAACGAAAACCCGAACAAAAGCAAAAATTCCCTAGGGTGAATATTTTCTCCAACCTCACTAACTTCTAACCCCACACACAACATGCCGAAACCACCATACCTAGGCACCTAGGCACAAAAGCAACCACAACGCCGTGGGACACTCACGGCAGTTGAAGAAAGAAAAAGGGGGAGAACAAACAGTTCGTTCCCCATCCAGCGGTGGATTTCGGAACATCTTGTTTCCCTCACCATCACAATAATAGGCAACCAGCCTAGGTGCTTCAAGGCTGTTTTAAACATGCTGCACCATCTCTCTTCATGGATGCGTCGTCGTAGCCGCCCGTGCTCGTGCCCTTGCCCGTGCGATGTTGATGTAGATGTGTGCGTGGCCGTGGCAGATCCGAGGAGCAACAAGCAGCTGAGATCGTGTGATTGGCATGGTTCGCATAAACTAATCTACGCCTTGTTTCGTTCCCCAACGGATCCTTGTCTTGGTTAACTGGACTGCCGGTTTCATGGGCTGCGAGGAGTGAGAAGTGAGAAACAGCCGAGAATCTGCGAGCAGGTTTGCTGGTGGGGGAGGAAGTACTGTAGATACCGTCAGCAGAATGGGATGAAGGTGAGTGATGGATGGATGAATGGTTCCTGGGAAATATGGGGATTGTTCGTTACGCTTGGCTGTGGTTGTGACCATCAGATCAGGAACCGCACCCGGATTGTGACGTCGACTGGCGTTGGGAAGTTTTACCTAGGCACGGCAATGTCGTGGACTATTTGTTGTTCCTCAGGACGTTCGTTCATGGAACCGAGTAGTAGATACTAAGATGCCTAGGGATGGATACACATCCACACAAGATACCATTTCTTACCTGGGAAAGGAAAAATGAATAATCAAAGCAAAAGAATCACTCCATTTGACGTACGTATCATGTTCAAGAACAGGGAGAAGAGGGAAAGAAGACGGAAAACAAGGAGAAGAAAAAGATCAAAATGGATCATTTTTCCAGGGGAACAAAAATGCAGTTGGTTATCATTACTGGACTCCATGCGTTAACTACGTATCCTGCCTAGCATAAATGCTTTTTTAAACCTCAAAACAACAGGCAAAATCACACCATAAAACCGCAGGTAATAAAACACATGACAATATATATCAACACATCATCCACCATAAACCACTTCCTCAATTAATCAAGAATACTCTCCGGTTGCACATCCCTCTCCTCTTCCTCCTCCTCCTCTCCCCCCTCCTCCGCAATAGTCTCCATAACCTCATCAACAGCCCCCTCAACGCCCAAAGCCTTAATCTTGGCCTGCGTCATCTCGTACACATACTGGCCTAGATGCTCGATGCCCTCCATCGGGGTCCCCTCGACATCTTCTGCAACTGATCGCTTGGTTGGGAAGAGCTCGCCGGGGACTAGCATGAGCTTGTCGGGCCGTTTGGCGAGGATATCAAAGGCCGGCTTGAGCTCGAAGCACGATTCGAAAACTTCTCGACGGCCGAGGATGTATAGGCCTAGGCGCGCGCGAGAGAGGGCCACGGTGAGCCGGCGGACGTCACGGAGGTAGCCCACGGTGCGGGTACGGGTGAGGGAGAGGAGGACGTCTGGGTGGTTTTGGGTTAGCTGGGTGTCTGACATGCTGGATGGGTGGATGGAGGAGTCTACTTACAGTCATTTTGCTCTCCTTGATACTTATCCACCGTCGTCACGATTTTCGGGAGACCAAAGAGCGAGTTTTTAGCGCACCGGTGATTGAGGACATCCTTGATGAGTGCCTTTTGGCCCGCATACGTTGTTAGGATCGATATTTTGGATGCTGGATAGCCAAGCAGACGCATGTATTGGTATATCGCCACGGTGTACTCGGCCTCTCCTAGATTTTGAATGAAATGGGGGGATGGCTCTCGTTCGCCGACTCCCTGGTAGTCTGGGACGTTGATGAACTGGTAGTCGAACTTGAACCCGGGATTGGCGAGTTTGAACTCTTCGTTCTGTTCCACTGATGGGAGATTCCCAAGTCGCTCATAGCGCCATTTGAACAGTTCGGCGATCGAAGGGCGTGAGCGGCCTTGTTGGTCGAGGTTTATGGTCGGTACACCTAGTCTAACAAGTCGTAAGAAGAGAGTTTGTTCAAAGTTTGCGTATTGTCGGAAAGCTAGATTTTGGACGATGGGAGAATTTTGGAGATGATCACCACAGAGAACCACTCGTTTAAGCGGCAGTTCTCCGTTCTTGACATTCTGAAGAGCACATGGTATGAAGCTTTCGATTTCCGTGATTTGCGCTGCTTCTTCCATTACGACATTGTCATAGTGGAAGCCAAGGGCAGCAATTTCTTGTCGCCTCATAGCCGCATGGGTGGAGGTCATGGCGATTATTCGAGCCTCTTTTACCAAAAGATAATTTGCTTTGTCGCGTTGTTGCCGGAGAATCTCAAAAGGACGAATATCCTCTAGCTCAGAAAACAATTTTTCCATATGCCTTTGACAGCCAGAGACCACATCGAGCAGGGCCTCCTTCGGCACATCCGAATCAAAGAGTGGCTTTGGTGTGTCCGAGAAAAATGAATGGAAAGGGAAGGCTTCAATGACAGTTTCACGCGGACAGTCCTCAGACTTGATATTGTCCCAGTATTTCGTCCACGCTGGTTGAATGTAAACCGTATTGAAATAGCCTGCGGTTTCGCATGAGTTACCATGCGCCCCTTCTGCTCCGATGGAAGCGGCTAAGCGATCAACTTCAGCAAGGTAACTGGCGCGATTCTCAAGGAATGTTTCTACTCTGCCAAACTTGCTGTAGCTAGCATCAGTGTCGAGCTCCTCCTCACCACGACCAAGCCGCAAAAGATGGCGTTGGTCAATATCCAATGCCATGATCTTTTGGAAAAGTTGGTTGAGTGCCTGATTACTATGAGCAACGAGCAAAGTTCGCTCATTAGGGAAATTGTGGTAAATATTGCTGATAATCTGAGTTGCGACATCAGTTTTGCCAGTTCCAGGAGGACCAACAATAACGGTCAACCCGGGCTGGGTACCAGACACGATAGCTTCAACTTGAGCTGGGGTGAATCTTATCGTGTTGAGTTTTGGGGCATCAACCGGATAAGGCCCTGGGTTAGGGGGCTGATATGATGAAACCCGTATTGGGCTCTGGGTTGATTCCACCACCTCAACTTGGTCGCGCCGTCGCTTTTTGGATGGGTTTAAAGTGGCTGCCTTTGACTTCTCACCAAACATCTCTAGAACATAGGGAGGTCCAAAACTTGAGGCCTTAGTTCCGGTTGGTTCAATTGCCCTTCCAGGAAAGCTTTCAATAAGATGTTCCCAGTTTAAGAAGGTATCACGGAAGTCCACAGATTTGACTTTATTTTCCAGCTCGGTGTATTTTGCGCCAGCAGGATCTCCATAGCCCAGGAAAACCTCCTGCAACCATGACGGCAGATTTGTATCTGCAATTGTAAGGTTTTGCATAGTTTCGAGAATTGGCCGGAAGTTATTTTCTCTGCCTTTCCGCCTAACGATCACGTTAATAGCGCTATAGACATCGGCCTTGCCTTTGGCGAGACTGTCCATGTCTGCTTTGTATGGTGCTGCGTCGAGGTTGACAAGCAATCTTCGCATCCGGGGTCGCGGTCTATGTCCATTTGTCTCATCGGTTTGAGGTTCCCTCAGCCGCCGTCCATTTTCGTCGAGAACTTGTACAATTTCTGCAGTGCGAACATGGAGCAGTCTGACCTCATCTTTCGGATCCCTGTCTGCACTAAATATCTGCTTCACCGATTTCTTAGGCTGCATTGCAAGAAGGAAAACTACATCGTCCTGACGAAGGCTTTCCCATTCTCTCCGGACATTTTCCCCAAGGCGGCTCACGTCGAGCATGATTTCAGCGCGAACGTATGCGGGGTTGATTGATCCGACCTTCGGAGGTGCAACTTCGGTGACGGCCGGTTTTGAGATGGGAATCGCCATCCTTGAGAAGCCTTCAAAAGACACCTCTCCGGTATTTCTCTTGAGACGGGGCTGTAGCCGCTTGATGACTGATTCCAAATCTTTCCGGATTTCAAAGAAGGATTCAGATCGATAAAGGAGGAAAGATCGCCACAGGAAATCGCCCAGACTGAGATACTGTAGGTTTAATTTCGGGATAGCCAGGGGTTTAGAGCCATCATAGGACTCGTTTCGGAGCAGAGCAGGATCATACAGCGCCGTCTCAGTTGGTAAAACGGTTAACTCTGACGCGGATTCTTGAAACGAGCGCCGGCGCTCGAATGTCGACAGAATAATTTCGAGGAATAATTGGCGATCGGGAACAATGTTAGTCTGCTTGGGATAAGATGATCTGAAACCGAGATGAGAACACAAAGTTTCTAATTCCTCGTCAGTTAGGGCAGACAAATGGCCTTCCAATTCGGAACGCTGTTCAATAGAGCCGTAATTCGACAATGCCAAAATCGTCAATTTCTCCTTGAAGTGCTTGATTGCTGTTCTCTGAAGATGTGCGAGTTCTCCGCAATGAATCTCATAGACAGCCTCGGGAGATTGGTGCTGGCCCGACTGGTCATCCACAGCAAAATTTATAAAATGTTTGAGGAGAGTGTAGAAATCGCGGAAGAGCGCGTTCGGTTCATCATTGTAAAGTTTGGACAGGCGGATAACCGGAAGGATATTAAGATCTTTGAGAATAGAATTGAAGTACCGTCTCGTCGGAAGTTGACTGTCCAAGTCGACCAAGAACTCCATGAATCGTTCGCAGTATCGCACGTTGTCCGAATCGGTAGAATTAACGGGGTTCAATCGCTGGAGGAAGTCAAGGAGCATCGAATATAGCCAGGAGCGCTCGAACCGAAGTTTCGCTTTTCCAGCTTCATCTGCCTTGTCGTAGCGTTTCCCAGCCAGTCTCCATCCCCTTTTCAATGAGTCCATCTGTTCGAGTAGCTTGTTTCTCGTAGCCTCGCTATGAAGGTTGTGCCAAGTCGCAATCGACACAAGCGGCGCGCATTCCTTGCGGATAAGGCCATTCTCCAACGACTGGAAAGCGCTAATAACAAACGACAGGAGATATATCTTGGAAGGTGTAGGTAAGCTTGTATCGAGGTTCAGGGCGAGTATACGGCGGAAAAGGTTCGAGAAATCGTCTGGTCGATCGGTGAAATGCTCTGCAACGGGGTCAGCACAGGCTCCTTGGAATCGGACATCCAAACGTGGGCTTCTCTCACCCCATATTGGCAAATGTTCTCTGTGTTTTATGCCCGCGATCACGGCAATCAGCAGGACATGGTAGTTGGAGGAGTCTTCGGAGTACGTAGGCCATAGGAATCTGGGGGTTCAATGTCAGCGGAGGCCGTCCCGGGCAATGGCAGGAGGAATCAAACATACTTCTCCAGCACATGCAGGTTTTCCAGTATCAGCAGAGAGCGAATGGCAAACTTCTCGGACACCAGGCCGTCCCATATCTCGTTCTTGATCACATCGGGTTTGGCCCTGGGAGCTCTGGCCAGCCGCAGCCAGTGATTCCTGGCCAGCTGCACCCAGCGGTTGTCCTCCTGGAGGTCATTCACCGAGGGGCGGAAATCCAAACTCTGCGCCATAGCCGGACGCATCTGCAGGCCCATTGCTGAAGACCAGGTGGTTGCGCTGGTCAAGAATCGAAGTTGACCAAGTTCCAAACAGAAGTTGGCGACGCGCAGAAAACGTCCGTGCGCGCTTTGTCAGTCCAACGTCGACAAAAGCTTCAACCGCAACTCCGCAATCCAGCACCCACCAGCCCCTGGTATTTCCTTACTGTTGTGCCAGGCAGTCCAGTCGCATTCCATACCCTGAAGCATGGCGGCAGACGAGATTCCCGCGGTCAAGGTCTATCGCCAGCTGGTCCAGGACCTGCTGGACAAGGCGGCGGAGGTCAAGAAGGACGCCAGCATCGAGCCCCCGCTGAACGACTCCGACCTGGGCGACGCGATACACCAGATCCAGCTGAGGGAAGCGAGCGGGCTTAAAGAGCAGAGCCAGCAAGCTCAGTACGCGGTGGTGGAAACAGCTTTTCGCGAGAAGTTCTACGACCTCCTTGTCAGTAACTCTGCGCGATTGAGACCAAGTGACAGCTTTCTAACGTCGCTGTATATAGGCTACGACATCTATTGACGACCCTGCTTTTATTCAAATTTGGAACCTCCTAGATATTGTCTCTATATTCTCGGACAATGGTGAGCTGCTGTGGGAATGTGCTCATTTGTTCAGTCCTAACATCTGCCATAGAACAATGCGAACCAGGCCTTATATTCTGGCTGATTGAGGAGCTGTTGGACAGTCAAACCATCGATGGCTGTCGCAAAGTCTTTGACTACCTAGAATCACGGAGGGAAAGGAATACTGCAGTACGCTTGCTCCGGAAGAAGTTTGCGATGGACCTATACTGATGCGCAGCGGTTACAGAAACACTTCAAGCAGAAAAACTTGATTATCCTACGATCATGCAACGAACTCCTACGAAGACTCTCGCGAGCCGAGGATACGGTATTCTGCGGTAGAGTGTTCATTTTTCTCTTCCAGAGCTTTCCGCTAGGAGACAAAAGCTCTGTAAACCTGAGAGGCGAATTTCATACGGAAAATGTAACCACGTTTGATGAACTACCCAAAGCTCCGGAGAACAATGAAAATGCGATGGAGGTGGATGAGCCTGAGAAAGAGGCCTCCATGGGCACCAAGACGGAATCCCAAACAACAGAACGACCACCCAGTACGCAACCTACGCAGGGCTCATTCGACGAGACTCAGCAGGGCTCGAAGCCGGTTACACCAAAGCCGAGTAGCCCAGAGACCACGCCCCCGATTGCCATGGACGAACTGTATCCCATTTTCTGGGGCCTACAAGCCAATTTCTCCGCCCCCGCCAGACTGTTTGATCCTTCCAATTTTGCGTCGTTCAAAAATGGTCTTGAGACGACCCTTTCTATCTTTAAGAAGGTCAACACCGATATGGAGGTCCGAACGACCAAAGGGTCAGAGGAACAGCGTCGTGGTCTTAAACGGAGACGGGTAGGAGATGGCACTGAAATGACAAACAGCTTCAATCCCAAGTATCTCACTAGCCGAGACCTGTTCGAGTTGGAGGTATATACCATCGTTGCCACACTAGTGATCGATTGCTAACTCAATGGATAGGTGAACGACGTTGCCTTTCGAAGACACATTCTTGTCCAATCTCTGATTCTTCTGGACTTTGTTCTTTCACTTACACCAAAGGCCAAAGCAAAACTTGCCGACTTAACCAACAAATCAGTGCTCTACCCATATGTGCTGAACGACGAGGATGTGAGTTTTCCCTGCACTTCGATGTGTTTTTCGAAGTTCTAATTATTAGCTAGGCAAAATGGGCTACCCAGACCAAATCGGCCATCGCTAGTTATTTGCAGCAGGGCTCGGAAGGCAAATTTTATTATCGTATGGTGGATACAGTCCTCACAAGGGATAAGAACTGGGTTCGATGGAAGGCCGAAGCGTGTCCTCCAATCGAGCGCACCCCAGTCTCTATTCAGGATTATCTGGATACCCAAACTAGCTCAATCAGAGTGTCCACCAGCAAGCGGCTCCGAGCGACCCCAATGGGAGCACTAGATCTAAAGTTCCTGACTGAGGACAAGAAACATGATGCCGTAGAACGTCTCAAGGCATCGGACAGATTCACCACGCCCGAGCCAGATTCTTATATGCGAGACATCGAGGGAGACGAACTCGACCTCGAAATGGCAATGACCGACGAAGAGAAAGAACAGTTAGCAAAGGCCAAGGCCAGCAAAACCTGGAGGACATTGCGTCTCTCTTCTCGAAGCAAGCTCAACTTGTTCGACAAGATCGAGGACGGGAATAATCTCAAGGTTCTGTTTGAGACTCCTGCGCCGCCAGAGGACGCGAACAAGCCACAGACAATTACGGAGAACGGCGTGAACGGTCAGGAAACAGGGAAGGAAACTCCCGTGAAGGAGGAGGCGAAGGGGGAAGTTGAAGATGAGGCAGCAAAGGAAAACCAAGCCCCGTCCAATCAATCAGCACTGGAGCAGGAAGGTTGATTTCTTTTCCATCATGGCTCATGGCAATGAATGCCTTATGTCACTTCGTCAAGGCGAATACATTTAGAGGAACTAGATCCTCCGAACGAGGTACACGTACATATATTCCGGTCCGGGAAGCGCTGGTGGGCCGTAGGAGTCTAGTACGAACAAATTCCTCATTCAATCCGCACGGCTTATGTGCCTCCCACTATGCCACCAATCACCGCCAATTAAACCTTTGAAATGGCACTTCTCGGCGGTTCCAGCGTCCGCTTAACACATAGCGGCGATCGAAGGGGGGGGGGGGGGGACCCCAAAAATTTTCCCCGTTATAGTTTTCTTTGGTTGGTTTTTTTTGAAGGACGGCCATTCCCAATGTGGGGGAACTTTTAAAAAGGGCAAAAATGGGAAAA
>JANTQD010000062.1:189562-200946 GCA_032988205.1 Onygenales sp. PD_40 | reverse complement strand
GCAAATATTTGCCAAGAAGTGTGTCTGGGAGAAACAAAAAGGAAGAACCAGTTTGGTACTGAACAGGGCCTAAAATAGTGGATAGCTCCATGGCCCACTCGCCGATGGGACCACAAGTACCATTTGCCGCAGCCTGCCCGCAAAAAGTGACTTTATATTCCCGGAGGCATCGTCAAATGGCGGCGAGAACGGCGATCAACGACTGCTAGCTCAAGTTCCTAGCTCGAATGACGGCGAGAGCGGAAGAGCGCTGGAGTTCGTCTGATGACTCAAGGAAGTTTTTTTTCGATGATTTTCTCCGTTTGTCTCATCAGGGAGTCAGGGGTGGCACGCCCTGCGGTTGTTTGGCTTCGGCGGGATTGGGATGGCGTCACCTTGGAAATGTTTTGAGTTTGTCTGGATTCCTGGCTGAAAAGTCTGCTTCGTAACTATATAATCAGAGTCAATTCCCTGCCGTGGTGAAGGTGCTTAATTCCTGTTGACCATTGTTCATAGACTGTCTTTGTTGGATATCCCTCCATAATAATATCGATATATCAAAGTATATCCTTCGCTATACCCCTATCTTTTGTTACTTCAGCACCCTCGCTGATCCTGCAAGCCATCCCCTGTCTGTGCCGTCTCATCAACCGCCCAGCGCACCATTCCCCGCATTCACAGGCCGGCATAAGAAGATCCTCGCCCACCTTCACCCTCGACTCATTCAAGAAGATTATCAATAACATCGTCTCTGCTGGTGCTGTATCATCTACAGCTTTTGCGCTGCTACAGCAGCCGTAGCGCCCTTCTTTCATAGACAGATACAGAGTATCCTCCCCCGTTGAAATGGCGGCCTCAATAACCTCCCGCAACTCAAACGGCTTCGAGGCGTTTTCCCGGCGCTCGAAGCCGTCAGTGGTAATCACGCTGAAAAACCAAGAGGCTTCTGCTCTGGTCAATTCGTATACCACGTTGGACACGATTGAGGGCGAAGTTGCGATTACCGCCGATCACGATACGCGATTCGAGAGTATCTCAATCACCTTTGAGGGTATGTATAATTCTGACACTGAGGATTTAGAGCATCTCTAACCCGATAACGCGTTCCACAGGCACTTCAAGAACCGTCATCGACCGACCCGGCGTAGGAGCGCCCACAGTTGGCCGCGCTTCTGCATTCCACACCTTTTTGCGGCTCACACAGCCTGTCGATGAAGACCAATATCCCCAGCCTCGAATTGCGGAGGCGGGCCACACATATCGATTCCCCTTTACTTTCGTTGTACCGGAGCATTTGCTTCCTCATGCATGCAACCACCCGAACAATCACGGCCAGGTCCATGCTGCGCACACTCTTCTCCCCCCGTCGCTAGGAGATGCGATGGTGGCCGGGGATGGGACCACGCTTCTGGATGATATGACTCCGCAAATGGCACAGATTCAATATGGCATCAGGGCCCAGCTCTTCAAGACCAGCCCCATCGACGGATCACTGAAGACTATCGTGGACCAGAAGCACAAACTGCGCATTATCCCTGCGACTGATGAGGCGCCTCCGCTCAACATCACCGACGACAGCGAGGAATATGTGATGCGCAAGGAGAAGGACGTCAAGAAGGGGTCGTTAAGGGGCAAACTCGGCCGGATTGTCATGGCCGCCCAGCAGCCCAAGGGATTCCGCGTGCCAGCTAACCCCCCCAAGGACTCCGACTCCGACTCCCCTCCCGCCACAATGACCACCGTCCACCTCCGCTTCGACCCCATAAACGAATCCCAACAGCCCCCGCGCCTGGGCATGCTGTTGAGCAAACTCAAGGTCCAAACCTTCTACGCAACCGACCCCTGGGCCGACCTCGCATCCAAAACCAACTCCCTCGCCTGGACCGTAAACAGAGGCGTATATCCCGAAACCGTCTCCCTCGCCTCGCGCTGCGTCGCCTCCGCCACCTGGCACAAACACACCTCCACAACCCCGGCCTCCTCCCCATCAACCAGCCGCCGCTCCTCCATCCAATCGACCAGCTCCATCGACTCCCTCACAGGCCCCAGCGCCGCCTACACCGGCACAACCTACTACACCACCACCATCCTCGTCCCCATCAGCCTGCCCACGAAAAACCGCACCTACCTCCCAACCTTCCACCACTGCCTAATAGCCCGCACCTACGCCCTCGACCTCTCCCTCTCCTACCACACCCCCTCCGCAAACCTCACCGCGCCCACCATCTCCATCCGCATCCCCATCCACATCTCCAGCACGGAGAGTCTCGCCGAAGCCTCTGCGGCGCGCGGGCGCGCGAGCATCAGGCAGAGCGGCGCGGACGAGTTCTTCACGCCGCGCAGCATTGCGCCGCCGCGGACGGAGTTTCTGGGGGGGTCGACGTCGGTGATGCGCGGGCTGGAGACGCCCGGGGTCGGGGTTGGGAGGGGACGGAGCGATACGCTCTCGTCAACGCTGTCGGGGGCTAGTGCTGCGCCGCCGGAGTATTCGAATGTGCCGGCGTTGTTTGGGCGGAGGCTGTCGAATCGCGCGGTGGTGAGGACGGCTTGTTGAGGGATTTCGCTTAGCCCTGAGTTTTTTTTCTGTGATTTGTTGATTTTTTTTTTGTGGCAGGCCGGCTTGCTGGTTATTGCTGGCTGGCTGGATTGTATAGATATTGCGTTTTGTTGTTTTTTGGTGTTTTGTTTTCTGATCACGATGACGACGAACTGACTTACCCCTTTTTTTTGGGCCCCCCTAATTATAATTCCCAGATGCGGCTTCTCAACACCCGCCCATCTATCATCTATCTGATACCCCACAGATCAATTCTTTATTTATTGCCATCTAATATCCCTATTTTATTTATTTATTTTTTCAACACTCTTCCTGTTTTGTTTTGTTTTTTAGCGAGAAAGAAAAGTTTCCCCTATCTATTCCCCCTATCTATAATTTTACCTACCTACATACCTAACCCCTTTTCCTATCTATCTATCTGTTGATTTGCTAGTGATTTGGTTACTTACTTACTTTTGCTTCTCTTGCTATTATTTATTTGTTTATTTATTTGCCTGGTTAATTATTCTTTGCTGCTTGAGTGAATAGTATACCCCCTATTAGCGATGCAGGTTTTCTTTCTTTGGTTCTGTTTTAGGAAACATTTCAATTACGTTTCATTTAGGCTTTTTATCTAGTTACTTGTCCTATGTTATTCGTCATTTACCTATATGAATTGAATTAAACTAAAGCTTGCTTGCTTACTTGACTAGCTTGTTACAGACATTTTAATAGTTTGTTTTTTTGGTATATGTATTTCCCGTATAATAGGTTGTCCGGGATCTCATAGCATAGGAAGTAGAAGAAAAGGAAGAAAAAAACAGACCAGGTAAGAACAGGAAAATGGAAATGGAAAAATCGCCAATGATGGCATCCACAGAGTCTAAAAGCCATAAGTAACAAATTAACACGTGAATTCTGAACTCCAGCAACTGATGATGAAAACGCCAGCAAGATCATCCTAACATATCCCATTCGACTGATCCATCCATCCATCCATGCATGCAATATCCGCATAAAAGTACCCAACGCCGTTGCTTCTCTTAACTGTCCCAGGGATCTAGGAAGGCATACACCCGGTGGCGGGCTACCTAATCCTCTTTCCATTCCTCGCCAGGGCAGTTATGGCCCAGAATGAGCCCTATGTCTCCAGCTTCTTTGACTTCAGGGTTGAGAGTCTGTTGTGATCGGGCTACCTCATGCTGAGCCAGTTTATGGGATATAATGAATGCGAGCAGCGTCGAGGGTTACGTTGTATTTTTGTGAGTGGAGGGTTTGCGAATCCTTTGGAAATTTTCGTCCCATAGTTTGGAAAGGTCAGTAATCCTGTTCATGGGGATAAGTTGGGTGGCAATGAAGCGATCCTTGGTATTTGTTTCGGCGAAGATGATCATATTTTCATTGTATTTTCTGTAGGGGCGAGGGATTCTAACAGAATTGTCTGTAGGTACTCGATCAGTGAAAGATTCAAGACGAGTAAATACGAACCCTCGGTACTAGATACGAGTCTTGAGCCTTTTGGCCAGTGTCCTATAATATGGGCACGTAACGATAGTATCGATATCGTAACGGCCAAGTCGACATCCATAATAATTTATCAAAGGGTATCCATTTGTTGCGTCGGAGGAAAGATCGCCAAGCCCGTCCGTGACTGTTTTGGAAGCAGCGTCACGCCAAATTTTTCTTGTATCTTTGTTCATCTCTTCTATCCACTCTGTTTGCTTCCGCAGCCACCTCTCCTGGCTGCTATTGTAGGTGTTCTCTGGTTGGAATATTCTATTTTTGGGGCACGGTTCGAGGGCCATATTCCCGATACTTCGAGGAAGCGGGGACGTAGAATCGTAACGGGAAAGATTCTGTTCGAGAGAGGAAGACTGGTAGAGAGACGTATGATCTAATGAAGCATAGGGGTAGGAAATCAGTTAAGAAAAGAAAAGGAAAAAAAAGATCATGATACTTCATCACTTGTCTTATAATCCCTCTTAATCCCGGAGACTCCCAGGTCGTTAAGGGGATGCTTCATGTCGCAATTGATAAAACCACTTTCTCTACCCATAGGAAGACTCCGCGGCTGTTTTCCACCTTCAAAAAGGGGGGTTCTTTCAGAAAAATTCCGAATACCTCAAGCTATATTAAAAAGGATGAAGGTTGGAACCGTTGGGTAGTACGTTATGTATGGTACTATGTGACCTCACAGTCTCTTTGTTTCTGGGTCTTAGGTAAACACAATGGATCCTTCGAATTAAAGCCCCCGTTGGCTGTTGCTCTTCGCATTGTTGATACGGTGCAGGGGCGGTTCACTCCGACACATAAAGAACGTAAATTCCGCCGGTTTGCCCCCACGTTTCAAAATTCATAGGAAATTGCAAGTTCCGTTTAAATTGAAGGCGGGAATTTCCTAGATATCCAGAAGTCAGATAGGTGGGAAAAGGATATATCCACCGGAGAAACGTGTCAATATTTAATCACCTAAGAGAGCTGGTGATGTCATTGAGACATGGCGCGATAGGCCACTGCCGCCTTAGCTATATTCGAAGACAGGCAAGGGCCAGAGGAAAGCATCCGCGGGGGGGGGGTAAAGGCGAAACAGGTTTTAGGGCTGATTCACAGACACTCCAAAGAAAACCAGAGGTCCTACAGAAAATATACCAGTATAGTTCCCAAGTATATGTTATTTGTAAACGTCAGGTTTTCGCAAGCATTCATCCAACTTCGACGCTGAGCTCAACGAATCCGCTAGGGTTTTTATCATTTGTGGGTTTGTCATCCTCGTGGTGAGAAGATACGCATGAAATTTACCCACTCCATATTCACGGAGCTGGATAACCTTCCGGACCGAGTTGGGGCTTAGATTATTTAGGTCTAAGCCCGGTATGTGCAAGATATCATGTGTGTCATCGCCGAAGGACCTAAATTCTATCTTTTGTCCGCCAGCACGCAAAATCGACGCAGCATACTCCGTATAGACGGAGGTAGAGTCCACTATGAGGCAAGGTGGTTGGATACCTAGCAATATACTTCTGTCACGCTCTTCCTTATTTCCGTGGCATTCGGCCCTCTCCGAATCGGATGTATTCTTCGCGTTCATAATGGCCAGCAAGAGATAATGTTTCCATGTTCAGCCAGTTCAGAGAAAAGACATGTCGGTATGATGTGGAGTTTGTACCAAACATTAAAGTTAGCAGCGCGAAGTCTCCCAAAGGATATATTCTGCATTGGCTGATATTTCCGCAAAGCTTAGCTCCGGCGCGTCAATACTAGTAAGCCCGGGAATGGCCAACAGCCATTCCAAAACTCACAAAGAACGCCCTCGAAACAACTTGATTTGAATTGGCATGTTAATGAACTGGAAGCAGCTACCGGCCGCGAAACAATGGGAAACTCATGGGCTTCATTGCTGATGGAATCTCCATCCAAGTCAATCAGCTATTCTCAGGGGTTCGTCAAAGGTCCCTGAGAGGGCTTCCCTGTTGGAAGAGGCATCAGGCATCGGGCCCCAGGCGAAAGGTGGACATTGCCTGACCTTGATAGGATGAAATCAGGCCAATATAAAGGGACGAAACGGGTCTCCTAACAAAGACCCAGCGTGTTGCAAATAGTAACCGGGTGTCTGGCTGCGAGCAGTGGCTGATATCAGAATGTTCAAGGGAGAAACGAGCGGAAGACGCCCAGGTCATGTGACCAGCGGGAACTGGCGCCACGACAACCCACAGCCAGACTGCATCCATCACATCACATCGCATCTAACGTCAACCCATTGAACCCAGCCTCCCTCGCGCCCAATGAGCCGTGGCTAGTCCTGCCGGTGTGCCTAAGCATGCGAGTCGGGCACATCTGTCGCCCCAAACACTAACACACAAGCTTCCTGCGACCTGAGTGGCCACCGCCGCCAGGCTGCATGGCCTCACCGTCGAAACCCAGGGCGTCGTAGCGGCACTTGGAATGTCCCCTGAGGGGAGTTCCTGGTGGGTGCCGCCTTGCTTTTTAAAATCCACAGGGAAGAATGTTCCTTGAGGTTTCAAGAAGCTTCAAGCTGTCAAAAACACACGGCATGGAGAGGTTCCAGGATCAATGTTGCCTGCCAACATCCACGGCGCTTAGCGAAACAGAGCAACCATCCAGCAACCTCCGCTGGTATTCTCACTGTCACCCATGGCCAAACAAAGAACCACGTCTGTTCCTGTTTGAATGCCTCATGGCCTGATTAATTCCGCAACAGTGGGAAGTCGGAAGCATCCGTCCCCAACAGGTTCCTTGTGGCTTGGAGGTACCCGTTGCCATTGTTCCCGACCTGGCAACTAAAACCATCCTTATTGGAGATGGAGTACCATATCAAACACGTCCAGCCTATTTATATCCTGACCTGGCTGTTCTTCAAGGCACGTCATATGGCGTTTGAACCACACAAATCTACCTATTGATTTATTGCGAACAACTCACTGCGGGGAAAGCTACCGACTCAGAGCGATCCAAAACAAGGCAGAGGGGCGCACACCTGCGACTTTGAGATCAGTTACCAATCAGACCGAACCGCTGGCCGGTATCGCGTCCACCACGGACCCAACAGTCTCGTTCCTACGGCGGCCAATTTAACACCACTTACTTTCCCGGGTTTGACAAGTCCTCGTCCAGGGGGTTTGAGGTCACAAAATATTAGCGCACAAAGGGTACCATTGGCGTGGGCACTCTGTTCCTCACACTTTGTAAGTAGGAGATCTTCTTCAAGGTGGGCAGCGGAAAATCAAATTGGGTACAAAAGGATACGCTCCCGACCCAACTATTGCTTTCCGTCGGTTGGGCTCATCGTGTTTATGCACCATTGGCTTTCACCTAACCCATCCGCCCGGCCCTGGGTCAACACTTATCAATGCCCCAATTCCGTTCCTAAGCTTACGGGGCCCGATTTAGGGACAAGCTCAGATCTTGTTTCCATAACGATGGAACCGCCATCTTCTATAGACCACTACACGGTCCTGGGAGTCGCGCAGTCTGCGACAAGCGAGGATATCAGAAAAGCGTACAAGAAAAAGGCGATAGAGACCCATCCAGACAAAAACGGTGATGCGCCGGAGTCAGTAGACGCGTTCCAGAAGGTTGGTTTCCGTTATTTTATCTCGACCCATAATGGTTCGATTCTAGATCATACCTAACTTATCCTTTATCAGGTGCAAGATGCGTTCGAGATCCTCTATGATGACGAAAAGCGCAAAAAGTACGACAAAGCGCAAAGAAGCCGTCAGCGGTCGGCTTGTAATCGAGGACATACTCAGGGGCCGAACTATGCGGAGACCCCCAATTTCCAACCATACCCTCAACCATTTATGCAATATGCCGTACCCAACCCTGCGCAACCGCACACGGGATACCCGACCCAGCCTCCAACCCCACACATGCAGTACCCGACACAAGGACCAATTCCTCCACCTCCACGGCCGTACCCATCATATCCCCGATCAGAGACCTGGTCGGCTCCTCCCAGAGCACAGTCACCCCCGCCCCCACCAAGAACGAAAACAAGAACAAAAACACACTCGTCGACCCCAAAGTCGTCTCATTCTTCCAAGCACCATCGGTCGTCGAAATCGGATCCACCACCGCCTACTAGTAAGCCACATTCATCATCGCGCCGATCTTCAAAACCAGCGGCCCTCGAGGAGTACCCAGACTACAACACCAGAATTATCGAACCGCGATGGTCGGATAATATTCCCATAATCGAGCCAAAACCTCGCCATCATAGCTCCAAATCCACGTCTAGAGCATACACATGCTCAGGCGACTATTTCACCCAACCACGATACGATACAGATCCGAAGCCAATAGTAATTGAACCAAAAAGCCCTGGCGACAGTTACAAGACATTTTTCCCGAAAAGCCCGAAAAGCCCGAAACTACGGGAGGGTATAGACTTTGATACAATAACAATTCAACCCAAGTCTGAGCGACCTTACCGTGATAGTCGCGGCCGGAGACCGTCAGAGCCCACGGCTACGAGAATACCATACGAACCGAGGAGGGGTCATTGGTAAACGCTTGGCTTATATCAGGTTATATTGGCGGGATTTTTGAGAGGACAACGGGTAATATTGATAAAGGGAGTGTATGTTTCTAGCTATTGCTCTAGGAATCGGCGCAGTGCGAATTGATAACGACAGTGTCGGCGACTTACGCCACGTTTATCGGTACGATATGTTGGGAGAAATCATCTATGATCCCCTGGTGCATATTGTGGCTTTTTTTTTTGTCTCTACCTTATTTATACCCCCACCCCCACTTTTTTTTACCCTTTTACTTCCTTCGCCCATTATTCTCCCCTTACCTCCTAGACACCTTTTCACCATTTTCTCTCATCTTTTTCTTTTATGTTTTCCCACGGGATATACATTACCCGCTGGATAATCTTCCCCCTTTCCCCTTTCCCATTCCCCCCTTTTCTATTTTCCCTCCGGTTGGTTTCCTATCATACATACCCTTTCTATCAATAAGTTGGGATTTTCATGTTCCCTTAAGAGGGTTTGTCTGTTGGTTGGTTGGTTGGTTGGTTGGTTCGATTTTTACTAGGCTACACTGGGCTGGACTGGGCTGGATTTGGTTGTATTGGACTAGGAATTTCTCTAGGTGTTGGTATTTATTGACAATGGCATGGCTGGGTTTCCCCCTTTTTTTCTTTTTCTGGCAGATGGGCATGTTTATTGGGAAATCACTACATAGACCAAGATGATAATTATTGATAGCCTTTTTTCTTTGCATAACAAGCCGCGTGCGCGTGCTTACGGTCGCTTCCCGGCTTGCGCCCCTCTGACCCCTCCAATCACTTCCCCTTCCCCTTCCCCTTCCCCTTCCCTCTTCCCTCTTAACCCTACCATTTTTATCATCCGATTGCTCACCCCTATCCCCTCCTCCTCGCCCCTACTACACCTAAATCATATATCCTCCCTATAGAACAGTCCCGGGTATTCAGGCACTCTACCCCCTCGCCCCCCCCCCCTCACTACTACTAAATGATAGAAAACCTATGATCCCTACACTAAGAAAGACGAAGATTCTTAATCCCTAGGGGGTGCATATTCAGTCACATTCCTGCCCCATTCAGCTTCCTATCTACCCATTTTTCTACTAATAATCAAGGAGAGAGAGGAGAAGAGAGCAGAGAGAAGTAGGACATGTTGCTAATAACTACGACATAACAGCTTTCACATCTAGCACTTGAGGTAGCACTGTTCTGTTTGTTTGTGGACTGTTTTTTGATTCCAGTTTTCTGGCAGGCGGGGAGGGAATCTTCGGCTCGGGACTGATATGATATCAATACGCAAGGTTTCAAAAGCAGAGGTTAGTTTCGAAGACTCCTTGGTATCAGGGGTTGCTTATATGACTTGTTTCTGATACATCCCCTCATAATATATAGGCTGGGTTGGGTTGTGGTGTAACATAGCTATTCTGGTATTTAGAGACACTCATTTATGAGATTGGCAACTTACTTATAGGATACGAATTAACTGTCCTAATGGCCTCGGCCAGACAGGCTTGAATGCCTACTCCTATGGGTGTAGGCTATCATGTAATCGTGGAACCTGTTCAGGAGAAGCTATTCAATTACATGTCCGGATGTCTGAGATTATGCCAATGGCCTCAGGCAGAGTTGAACGTAGGTCCTTAGGGGTGTAGGTTATTATATTACACCATAGTATGTTCAGCAGAAACTATCCCAATTATCTGTCTAGGCGTGAGATCTTTCTGTGTTCATAACTGTTAGATCAAAAAAAAAGGATCATAGTGGTGTGGAGGCTGCTGATAACCTATTTCTGATAGTGCTACCTAGGCATGAAACACATCAGGATATAAGACAGATCCTCCATTAGCATTGGTAAGAGTGAAGATTAGATCACTGCTTTGGAAAAGTTGTGTGCATAAAGCCATTAAATATCGTTATATCCTCCTCGCGCAAGGGGTAGAAAGGCAATATATCAAAGGTATGCAATTCCATATCAACAACCTTACCACGGCAAGATCCCTGCCAAGGACTATAGATTCTGCGTGTTGAATTATCTCTTCTGCCAACAAAGCATTTCTTCCCATTTTTGAGGCAATCATTATCCAACGGTTCAGTTTTCCAGTTCGGGGCAACTAAATGAGGAGAATCACACAGCAACAGAGCATTGTGGTATGTTCAAGAACAGGAAATTGTATGCATCTCAAACCAATTGCTGTGCCCAATGGTAAGATGGGCAAGAATTGCTTGGGAAGCATCTGTCTATAAATAAGACCAGCTCGCTCCCATTCTCTCCTCCTTCCGAAGCAACATTGTCAGTATCAAACCATATCTATTCATTATCAGCAAAGCCAAACCAGACCAAAGACACATACCGTCGCAATTATGAAGCTCAACACCATCTGCATCGCCATGATGGCAGCCCTGGTTACCTACGCCCAAGCACTGCCAAGATACGAAGGCGAAGAAGCACTGGCCGAGGCAGTGGCCGAAGCCCTAGTAATGGAAGACCAAGCAATGTTTGAAGACCAAACATTCCCCGAAATCGGCGATGACGCTCAACGACGGTGCGTGGGTCCCTGCTATCCACGTAGACCATCACGCTGTCCCAGGGGCTATGTAAGCATAGAAGTTCCCATACTCTCCAATCCTAGAGTTTGTTGAGCTAACACCGACCGGCGTAGCATCCGGTACGACTTTCACCTAGGTGCTGGAGGTGCTGCAAATGGTAGGTCCATTGATGGCACCTGCAAAGAATGCTGCGGCAACTTGGCTCAGCGATACTGAGCTGGGAGAAAGGATGGTGGGGTGGGGGGGGGGGGGGGGGGGGGTGGGATTTGGGATTATTTGCCACTTTTTTGCATGTGTTTGAATGCGGGT
>JANTQD010000062.1:101201-189552 GCA_032988205.1 Onygenales sp. PD_40 | reverse complement strand
TAATAATATTATAGCTGATTGCTGTGCGTGGGGGGGGGGGGGGGGGGGGCGGGGAGGGGTGGGAGGGGAGGGGGGGGGGGGATGAGTTGGACGATTTCGGATTCATTGCCACTCTTTTGCATGTGCTTGAATGCAGGGTTTATTTATTCCGTCGCTGTCTTTTGTCGTCTGATCTTGAGACGATGGAAATGCTGGAGGTTTGGAGGAGGAAAGCAGTCATTTGCAATAGTTCAAGTTGATATTGACGATGGAAATGTTGGAAGTTCGGTAGAGGAAAGCGGTCATTTGTATCAATTGATACCTATTGACACCGGCCATTTCGAATATAAAATATTGAATCCGGAAATATTGACCCAGATTCCTCAGGGCCAAAGCGCCCAGTAGCCAACTATCAAACTTCCAGCAGCCGTTTCGAGCGGGAAACCAGCATGCATGGCCAGCTGCCATGTCCCATGAACAAAACACCTTGCGTAGGAGGTAGTTATTAACGTCAAATCTTGAATTAGTAAATATCAGGCGTGAAGATATGATGTCTCCGGCAGCACATGGAATTGGCGGTAATCTCAACCGTATAAAGGTATTGCCAGCTTTTGAATGCGGCTAACTTGCCCTGGTAAAGATCATGATGGGGGGAAATGAGTGCTAGATCCCATTACTCCCCACTGGCGGAGAGTATCCTGCCATCAACCATGATGTTAAAGAAGAGCATTGGGAGTGAGGCGAGGTTGAGGTCAACCAGAAATTATCACGTGATTATATCGATAAGGTTGCCCATTTCCAAGGTTTCGACTGAGAGATTCTCCAAACCCTCTACATCTGGCTTGACAAAAGTCCGTGTTCTTCATTTTCTCTTCATGTGCAGACTTAGTTACTGGACTAATGCTGTGAGCTAAAAAAATTCTGCAGACATGAATCCTCCCAGATGCTGACATGTGTCAAACTACTAGTATCACTGAGCGCTACTATTCCCATCAACAGGTTCAAGTCCACACGGGTATTGATGAGAGAAGAATGACATCAACTTGCAAATAATGAAGATGCCTAGAGAGAAGAAGGATAATCCCAACAGCCGGCATTTGTTGAGAGCCCGAAACCCAAGACAGGTCGTTGTCATCAATGTTCACTCATCACATTCATGAGATACCGAGGCATCTTCGGGCATTCAGGTCGAAATGGAGGGGCGAAAGCTGCTTTTCATCCCTCCACGTCCTCTCCAGAGTCCAAGTTGATAGTTGACGTGGGGGACGATCCTTAAGTTAGATCTTGCAAGGTATCGGTGAATCCTCCTCACATGCTGTTTTCGAATTGCCAACCCCCCGAGGAGACGCCAGGGTGCAGGATATAAAACACGACCGGGGGAGGGGTTTCTTTCTCGCTTTTCATCAGCCTGTGAAGAACACCATCTCATTTCCATGTGTGTATGCCAACATCTGACTGCCCACCATGAACCCCAAAGACTCGATAAAATCGACCTGGCGCACCGCCAGCCGCGACACCTGGACACACAACCACTGGGCCATCGAGCTGTTCAACGCACATCCAGTTGACCTCAACAAGCCCATCCCCGTGCATGCAAAGTCCGAGAAACTCCCCTACATGCCGCAGTGGCAGATGCACCGCTGGGTGCTGCTCTACGCCGCCCTGCCGCTGGCAGCTCACCAGCTCTTCTCTTCGTACACAGGCCGTACCCTGGGAGCTTTCGCCGCGTTCACCCTGTACTTCATGGGCGTCAACGCCATGGTCATCTACCAGGTACACATCCTCCGCCGGCTAGGACACATACACGGGTTCCTAGACGGTGACACGCACGAGCGCGACGGCGTGCCCGACGTCGGCGTTGGCAAAGTGGTCGGGTCGCTATACAAAACCACCGGTTCCCGAATCATCGCCGCCATATGGCTCACCTACAGCTCCGACATGGCCTACCTGCCGCTCAACGGGATGCAGTGGGCCTGGCTCCCGCTGACCATCGGGCTGTACCCCATCGTGCTCGACTTCTGGTTCTACTGGTACCACCGCGCGATGCACGATGTCGGGTTCCTCTGGAAATTCCACCGCAGGCACCACCTGACAAAACACCCGAACCCGCTGCTGAGCGCGTACGCGGACCACGAGCAGGAATTCTTCGACATGGTCGGGATCCCCGTCATGACGTACCTTACCATCACAAAAGTGCTCGGGGTGCCCATGGGCTTCTACGACTGGTGGGTGTGCGATACATATATAATATTTACAGAGCTATTCGGCCACAGTGGCATCCGCTTGCATTTGAGTCCTCCCTCGACAGCGAGCTGGTTGCTGCAGGCGTTTGGGGCGGAGATTGTGACTGAAGATCACGACTTGCATCATCGGAAGGGTTGGCGGAAGAGCCATAATTATGGCAAGCAGACGAGGCTTTGGGATCGGATATTTGGTACGTGTCTGGGGCGGATTGAGTCGGCGGAAGGGAATGTTGATTATGAGAATGCGGCAACTATGCCTCTTTTTTAGACGGTGGAGGTTGGCGCTTTTTATGCTGCTGATTTTGACGTGATGCTGCCTGTTATGAAGAACCATGCCCCATATGCATACATATTATGATACCATATATATAAACTCAAGCACATACCTAAAGACATATAGTTACCCATATATAAAATAGACATGATTTCCCCCCGCAAAAGTGACCTTCCCACCCATATAACCTCTAGTTAAATAAAACGACACCCCAGAGTAACTACATAGTGGGATTCTACCCCGCGTAATCTACCAAGGCTTCGCTATGTACCACGGCCTCCACATATTGACGGGGTGGAAAAAACATGTCAGGTCTTGATATTAATCAGAGTCTGGTCTGGTAACGTTAGTATGCAAGTTAAGTAAAGAGGATATCCATTGGAAAGGGATGGGATGGTTTGGCAGTTTTACCGCCTATAGATCAATCAACCATGGCAGCATCTAACCTGTAACTAGAAACCACGCCCCAGTTGTCTGAGTGTATGTATATAATATAGTTAATATATAATTGAATTATTGAAAAGGGAGTTAGTTAGCTATGCTACAACAGTAGGAGGATAAGGTTAATTAATTCCCACGGCCACAAACCGCAGCACTGACACCAGCTCTTCTGATATAATCAGAGTTGATAATGTACATAGTGCACAACAGTCCTCTCCTCCACTTGGCGTAGGACAGACAGACAAGTACGCCACTCCAGTATTTACGTGGCAGATTGTACGGTTGGTGGATGAGTGTGGCTGTGGTCTGTGGAATGCACGTCAACAGTTAGCTCAGTCCCTTACTTTCCAACTTCCAAACCCTCTTTTCCGCAAAGGGAAAAAGAAAGGGAAAAAGAAAGGGAAAAAGAAAGGGAACTTGAAAGTAAAAGGTTGGGGTTATTTAGTTAGAACTCTGGCAACGTCCTTAACTATACTCTGTAGTTCTCCATACGGAGATGGCGGGGATGGGGTGGACCGTGGTAATGATGGCGGTGATAAAAGTATGGAGGGGCGCGGAAGGGTTATTTTTGTTCTTTTTATTTGAGTTGATTGGAGATAGAGTTCTATGATGCTTTCCAGCTGCTTATTACTGACATAGGATTAGTACTAGTAACTACTCTGTATTGTCTGACCACACATAATTACTAGTACCCCATCTGGTATAGCATGCTTATTTAGGTAAGGTGCTGCAGTGCTGTTCTAACTGATTTAAACATCTCCCATGCCCTTGCTCAAGGGCTGCTGCCAGAGGGAGACTGATCGCGATGCAGCATGGTTGGAGATGGAGGTAGAGGGAATTTCCATGATCACGTGGTGTTAAAGCCCTACCTTTCCCCCCCAAAAAGGACTAGCGTTGACAACCAGGTTCCTCTCTAAAAACACAGCTTCATCCCACAAACAACATTTAATTCCCAACCTGAAGTGATCCGATCCTTCGCAACCTGTCTGCATCCATTAGTCAGGTTTAACAACATGGCTGACCAGCCTCAAGGCTCCCAGAGCTTGCCCAACCTGCCGAGTATGTACTGTACAACGCGTGCGGGGTGATCATCCCGTGCTCCTGTGGGTCGTGAAAGCTAATGAGTGGCTTGCATTTAGCCGATCCGTTCTCCGATCCTCCCGGGGCACACGAGGAGCCCAACATCCCATCATCTCAAGTTACACTGTCGTTAAGTGATATCGCATCCAATGAGAAGACGCAGTGGCGCCAGTGCAGCAATGCGGAAGAGTTCTTCAAGATTGCCGGTTTTGATGGGAGTTATCTAAAGCAAGTTTTTTTGTCTGAATTCGAGAGCTGGGAACTGCCCTACACCGAGGGCATAGTGTCCCTTGCTCGCCATGACATCAAAAACGTTCGAAACCACTTCGATGAGGCAACAGCAAAACAAATATACTGGAGCAGACTGCCGCTCGAGGACACAGGGAGACACTCTGATAGTGAGCTAGATGACCTCGTATACGTTTGGACACGCCTGAAAGAGATCAATTTCTGGCTGGGTCGGGCTGGGAAAGCTGAGTATCACCGTGTCTTGTCTCATCTCTTAACTTGGCCAGGAGAGAAGCCGGATGTTCCTGTTGCAAGCCACTCGCAGTCTAGTGACTATAGCCATGTTCAGAAGGCTTTTCTGCAAGACGAAAAACCAGGGCGTGATGGGAAATTCACCAGCGAAGTTGTCCTTGGCCAAATTTTCAAGTTTTACCATCGGTTCACTACCTCACTGTACCACTCGCCTTACACCTCCATTGTTGGCCCGTCGGGAATGGGCAAAAGTTTTGCAATCCGGCAGCTGGCGATGACGAGAGGTCAGTATGTCGTCTACTTGAACTTGTCGCCGCCTGATACTATTGGCTATCCGAGAAGATCTGACGTCGCTTATCAAATTGCGGGTTTGAAAACTGGACATATGGATCCATGTATTCTCTTCTGGGAGTGCTTGATCGCTACATCTGTTTGGGAGGTCGAGGCGTGTAAACACGCTGGCATCACGTCTGCAGGATACTACAACCTCCAGGTCCTTGACGACCCCCCCGACTATGGGCGTGAGTACGCAAATTTGGTGTCCATTCTTTTGGAAACGTGCAAGAAAGAAAAAGCAAAAGATCCCGAAAGGCCTTTCGTTTGGTCCGTTTTCTTGAGATCGTCGTTGAAGGGTTATCTCGATGATCGGATCGACAAGTTGAAGAGTTGGCGTGATAGATTGGGTGACAACAATCTGGCTCCAACCTCGCCTAGCACGGCGGCGGGACCTCAGACACTCCTCTGTATTGACGAGGCTCGGGCTTTGCTCGATCATTCGCAGTCGTTCCGCTTTCGTTCGTTCCGGCGAGCGTGCGCGAACCTCTTTAACAGGCCACAATCAGGCCTCTTTGCCCAGTCAACAGATCGGCCAGGCGAGAAGTCACAACTTAGTGCTGTGCTTGGTAGCTTCTTTTCCGTGGTTTTGGATACCTCCTCCAAACTCAACAATTTTTCGCCGGCCGCTCGATACGACCCAAGCCAGAAAGAGACTCAGTTTGTAGGTGACCTATTTCCACCAATCTACGCGATTCGCACATGGGATTCTCTGTCATCAGATATCACTAGCCAACCAAAGATAGACGGCTCGGTGGAATCTTTGCGCACGCTGGTTAGATATGGGCGGCCGACTTGGGGAGCGTTTTTGGATAATGGGGCAGACCTGAATACAGTGTTGAACCTAGCAGTCGAGAAAATTAGCGCAGCAAGGCGCCAGGGGCTTACAACGGCCGTTTCATTAGCCCTCTTTTCATACCGCATAAATTTTTATGTGGTGAACATGCACCTCGCTGAAAATATGACAGCCAGCTTGCTTCGGCCAATATTTTACATTCCCAAATCTCGAGAGTTCATGCGTACAATGCACCCGAGCGAGCCCATCTTAGCGTATACGGCGGCGGCGATGATGATTGACCCAGCCACGCAACTGTCCGTGGTCAACGCATTCTCAGAAGCATGCTTCCAAGGAAGTATTCACGTGGGAGATATCGGTGAAGTGGTCGCTTCGCTAGTACTGCTATTCTCAATGGATTCCATGCAGCTGACGTCGTTTCCCTGCTCTGTAACAACTCAGGAGTTCTTTAGGTCGTTCCTTGGCTCGGAAATTTCGCAGCAGATTGGTGAGCGGGTTGCAGATGTTGAGTCGATGCGTGTTGTCTGGGAAAAGGGCAATGTATTTTTCAACCACTTTTTCAGGTCGTTGGAGATTCCCTCTCAGAGAACAATCAAGGCCGCGTACCGGCGAGGGGCTGCTCTCTTTCTGCCTGAAAGATTTCCTGGAGCCGATATTCTTATACCCATCATGCTTCCAGATGGTGAGATGAGCTTTGTGCTCATTCAGGTCAAGAATCGTCAACACGATCGCATGAACGACACGACCTCAGGCGCTGCCGTTTTTTCTATCGAGCAAGCCATAAAAGCGCTGGGAATGACGAACAATCACTTTGGCCTAATGATGTGCCTCCGGGAGGAGAAAGACACCAAACAGGAGGAGGCGAAGTGTAAGATACTAGTTCCGAAGCTGGTTCCACGCCGTGAGACACGCCAGGCGCGCCAGGCACGCGAAAACTCTTCGGTTGCCCGACAGTACAATTGGCCAAAATCCAGAAAGAACATTACCCTTCTGGCGGTTGGGCTTGATAAGGGGTTGTATCCCTCCGTTACATTCAATTCCGGCACGCCATCCAGGGACAGTGAGGCGGTCCTAGACACTCTCTGTACCCTCCTTAATTTCAGCCCAGGGACTTCTTTACCAAAGAATGCCGATGTAGAGTATGCCAAGCAACTCATGGAGTTGGACTACAGGGGTAATAGCAGTGATACTGAAGCATGACTGCATTCTGTTTTTTCCTAATTTTCCTTTATCACGGAGCATGCAAATTCGCATTGGGATGGGTTTAATGGAGTCATTCTTTTTTTTTTTTTTAAGTCTGGCACAATGGGACCATGGGGTTTTAGATTTACTCTGTTTTTGTGGCAATATTGCGGGTGAGGTGGAGACACATATTCGGTTTGGTTGCTGGTATCGCCAACTTTGTTGAATCTGGATTCATTATGTTCATTATTACTACTTTGGTGCTGTCGTGCGGCAATCTTTAGATGATAGAACACGTCAATTTAATCGAAATCATGCTTCTTCTAAACGTGCATTCGTTGGAGTATTGGAATTTGGCGCCCTGTTTGTTTTCTTCTCCTCATTATTATCAAGGCAAGGAAAACAAGAAAGCAGTTAGTTAGTTTACATGCCTTGCAGGGAAGAGCAAATGACAGCGGGGGGATTTTTACTCATTCTGAGCAACGGTGAGTAACTATTTTTAGACATCCCCGCCGCATCATACGCAACGGCCTGCGCAAGACGTCTCTGGGAGTCTGGGGGCTGGCGGCTCGGGGCGGTGATGCGATGACTGGTGACGTACGCCGTCCACGAATCTCCTGCACAGGACATGACATCCAGCTGGCTACCTTATAGAGAGAGGAATGACATGGGATGCCAACTGCAAACTGCCAAGCGGGGTGAGATGGGAGGAGAGGCAAAGGCCATGGATGCACCGCCAGCTTCCAAGGGGCAATCCCTGCGCAGGAGTTAATCAATGTTGGCAACGGTCAAGCCACCAGCCTAATGGCCTCAAGAAATGCAGTCAGATTCTCTCCAATTCCCTGCGCAATCAGCCCTGGTCTGTCGTCTGTCAGATAATGGCCAATGCTGGGCGCGGTCCACCTCGACACATGGGACGTCGGTACCTGGCCACTGTTTTCTGGTGGCAAGGTACCTGGCTGCCATGGGCCGGCCATCGTCCAGGCCAGGATTCTGCCGCCTTTGCCCAATGCGGCCTAGCCCGCCATAGGCCGCGCCACCGCCTTCCCTTTTCGGGCGCTGTTGCTCGCGTCTTTTTTTCGTCGTCGTCGACGTCAACGTCAACGTCAACCTCGCATCTCCAACATCAGCATGGACTAGCTAGTTAGCCTCGTCGTTCTCTTCTGTGGGAGTTGGTTGTCCTCTCTGCAGCCTGCAGTCTGACCCTCTTACGCTCCTTTACTGCTTTGCTGGGTTTCGGCCTCGCAAGCCCCCAAGAGTTGCCTTCCTGCAACGGTCAACCGGGAACTCACTTCTGCCTCTCTTCCACGTTTCACACCCTCCATCTCTCCCTTGGAGCTTCAAACCTAATATCTTTTGACGCGGTCAGTCCCTCCGGTAAGCGGCGCAGGGTTGGCTGCTTTCCCGAACTCTGGGTGGCTCCGCATGCGAAATACGCGGAGCTAGTCGACTTAACCAAGGTTAGCCTGCTAAATTTTCCCCGGTAGTTTTGCTTTTTAGCCCCAGTCAGTCTGAGCCAGACAGCAAGAGAACCAATTTCAACTGTCGCTTTTCCACGGACGATCTGGTCTACCTCGAGTCCTACCTCCACTTCCACCGCGCGTCTTGAGCATACAACTTTGGCCCTGCTCCGCACTGCTCCAGCCCTCAACTTACCAGAGCGCAATTGTAGACGGTTGACCCCGCAACAGCTGGAACTGGCTTTGGCCTGCGCCTCTGAGCCTTTCCAAGCTTGCCAGCCCTTCCTGTGTCGCCATCCTCAGCCGACGGGGTTGGCTGCAGCAGCTAAAAGGCTGGGGCTCCATGCCTCCATGTCTCCAGACCCTCTTTTTGTCCCGCTTGCATCGCCCAGCATCCATGCCTCTCTCTCAGCCTCCAATCAAACGCGTATTCTTGCCCCAATTCTTCTCTTAATTTAGCCCTAGTGCTCGTTCGAAAAACCGTCGCTCCTTTGGGTCCCATTTTAACTATTTTTTTAACAAAACCTATTTGACACCCCCTCCGCTCATTCGTCCGTTCTCGTTTTTAACATTTTAGCTTCCTTTTTTCCCTCCCACCTCTCATCCCCTGAAACTTCGTCACAGCCTCTTGGCTCGCTGCACCGCACGTCAAGTACCAAAACCCTCGTCATTCCCCTCCCACGGCATTCCATCTTCTTCCTGTAAATTTTATCTGGCCTTTTTTGTCCTCTCACGACCCGCCTGTATAACTCTCTGCAGCTATCCGCCCTGCCGCTTCTCTTTCCAGAGCTGCTGGGGTTTGGCCTGCCCCTCTCTGTTATCCACTCACGCACCGATCCTTTTGCTGTGGATGCCGATGTGAAAGGTCCAACAGGGGTCTTAGCGTGGCTCATTTAACGGAACCGACTCCTTCACTTCAACAACCATCCCCTTCCAGCCGACCTCCCCAACCTCAGAATTCTCACCACCTGAGTGAGAGAACGACTCAATTAACCTCCACCCGTCGGTCGACTGCTATATTTCTTGCCTGCAACGCCTCATCCCTCCCCCGGCAAGAAATTTGGTCCTTTTCTCCCTCCCCCCGTGCGCTCCCTGCCCCCTGACGGGTGGCATCTCACAATGCGGAAAGGGTACCTCATCTTCCTCATAGTCAACGTCTTCATCCTCGGCCTCCTTGTACGCAGCGTCTACACCCTCCTCACCCTCCTTGTCGAAGATGCCTCCGCAGACGCCATCCACCGGTCGGACCTCCCGTCGCCAAACTCGAGCCTGATCGATTCGCGACCGCAACTCATTCCCAAAATCATCCACCAGACATATAAGAACGACTCAATTCCTGAGGTGTGGGCAGATGCGCAACAGAGCTGTATCGACCTCCATGAAGACTATGAATACAAAGTGCGTTGACTTTCTCCCGCGGGACCTGGCGGTGCCCAACGATATTTTGCGCCCTGGATTGTGTGGGGTTACACAGCCGATAGAGGAACGAAGCTAACAGATGGTGCTACTTAGCTCTGGACGGACGCAAAATCCAAGGAATTCATCGCAAAAGAATATCCCTGGTTCTTGGAGACTTTCGAAAACTACCCTCACAATATCCAGCGCGCTGACGCTATTCGGTACTTTGTGCTGGCCCATTACGGCGGCACTTATATCGATCTTGACGATGTATGTGCTCTTTCCGATCGCCTTTGGCATGATTGATTTCTTTGTTCTCTTTGAGGGATCGCGAGTCCTAGCTAACATAATATCTTGTAGGGCTGCAATCGCCGCTTGGACCCGCTTCTGTCTTATGGGGCTTGGGTTCGTCGCACTGCTCCTACCGGAATCTCCAACGATGCCATGGGAGCTGTCCCCCAACACCCCTTCTTCCTCCAGGTTCTCGATTCGTTGCAGGCATATAACAGGAACTGGGGGCTTCCATATATCACCGTGATGTATTCGACGGGGCCTCTTTTCCTGTCTGTTATCTGGAAGGAGTACATGCTCTCGGAGCCCGCGAAGGCCGATCGCGTCCGTATTCTTATGCCTGACGAGTACAACAAATATTCGTGGAGTTTCTTTACGCACCATCAGGGAAGCAGCTGGCATGGCAAAGACGCCAGATTGATCTTTTGGGTATGTCCTGTCCTTATTCTAGCGCCGCCACACGTTACTAACCAAGGACTAGATGGGCGGACATTGGATACTCCTCACTACTGCTGGATTCCTTCTGGCTGGGATAGTCGGGTTCTGTCTTTGGTGGGCATACGGTCGACTCCTCTTCCTTAGCTCGAGATATTTCCGCTACTCTCCCCTATCGCGCCGCCCTCCACCCCCACCATCATTACGCTCACAATCCATATCACCCTCCCGACGACGCCTACGCGGCGTACCAGCTTGGTTCCGGCGCCACAGCCCGTCGAAAAGAGACGACGAAGAAACCGGACGAGCTGCAGAAACCACTTACGAACTGCTTGGACGGAAATATAATGAACGACCTGAATAGATCTATATTTAATATTTGCTCCCTGTGTGTTTATATATTGCTTTGCGGGAAACGTGCGAAGCATGAAAGAGATGTTTGTTCCGAAGCGCATATTGATCGGTCGTGTTTTTCTTCTTAATATGTTGGACGTATCCGTCAACTATCTAATGCGCATATATCCGGTGTCGTTATTTTTGGCCATTTGGCTGGCTCCGCCGCCTTGTCTCTAGATTCGGCATTTGCTGGAGCGAATCTGGATGGGATTTGTTTGTTTTGTCTGATTTATTTATTGTATAATGGGAGTTTCATGGCGGTTATGTTCCAAGAGTATCTCTGGGCATTGTATGGCGTTTGAGATTTCTGAGTAAGGAGATTGTTCTACCATGCCACCGCGTTGATAACGGGCAGGCTGGTTGCTGAGTTGTACTGCACGGCCTTTGTGACTGTTGTCACGGCTACTTGTTTCCTCATCTGCTTGCACCCTTTTGGATCTTCCCTTTTGCTTCGAGCCGCGCCTTCATCCCTTGCTCTTGGTCCTATTTTCTTCTATGACTAATTTTTTTTTTAATAACTGGATGGTTTGCAGTCTTCGGAGATGCACGGGATGAAGGGGCGGCATAGAAATGGGAACACGGTTTGATAGTGAAAATAGAGGGGGGGGGAAGGGATGTGTATGAGAGAGAGATAGATGGTTCTTGGATGGGTTATCTGTCTATATAATTTAATGTGTGAGGTGGATGTACGGAGCATGAATGAGTGAATGGAGTGGAAATGATGGCCTGATATTTCTATTTGTATGAATATTAGACACGTGCGTGTTTTGAATAGGAAGCCAATAGAGGAGAGAGAAGACAGATATATACAACTATTTACAAATGAAACATCGGACAGACACACAATAAAACAACCCAACCAACCCAACGCCAGCCAACATATAAAAAAAACCCCTTCCCCCCTTCCCCCTCCCCACCCCCCAAACAACCTAATTAATCACCTCTCCCTCCCCACCCTCTCCGCCCTCTTCACCCTCCTAACCACATCCATATACTCCCCCACCCTCTTCTCCGCCCAAATACACCCGCCCAGCGTCATCGCGCTAAGCTGCAAGAACACCTTAAACTGCGGCGTCAGGCCGCGGTAGACGCGGGAGGCTGGCGCGATGGCTTCCGAGAGCCAGGTTAGGGGGCGGTAGGGGAGGGGGGTGCGTGTTGGTTTGTGGGTGTTGGGGGTGTGGGTGTTGGTGTGGGGTTGGGAGGAGGGGGTGGAAGTTGAGCGGGGGGGTGGTTGTGGTGTTGTTGTTGTAGGACTGGTGGGGGTTGTAGAGGAGGCGGAGGAGAAGCGGAGCGGATGCGGGAGGAGGAGGATTAGGTGGGCGAGGATGGAGATTGAGCCGAACTGTGTTTTTTTTTATTATTTATTTATTTTAGTTCTTTCATTGATTTATAAGGGTAGGTGGGTTAGGTATATATTTTGTTTTTTGTTTTTGAGTAAACGCACCCGTACGGCACCGGTGAAGAAGCCCTTTGTCGCTTCTTGCATGAGCTGTGGCGGCGGTTCGATGTCCGCGCGCTGGTTGGAGGGGGGCGGCATTTTTGGGGGTTTTTTGGTTTGCGGTTTGGGGTGGGTTGGGGTTTCGGGGGGTTTTGAGATGGCTAGGGAGGTAGATTTGTAGGTAGATGTAGATGTATATACGGGTTTATGAGAGGGGTGGAGGGGGTCTCGGGGTTTGGCCGCGGCGGAGATGGAATGCGATGCGGGAATCAGCGACTTGGGGCGAGCTGTGTTGCGGTGGAGTGGTCGCGGAGAGTTTGATTCGAGGCGGACGGGATCAATTGAGATTGGATATGCCTTTGGAGGGAGAAGACACTGCTGATTCCTATCCCCGTCTCCTGTTCTTCTGCTCGTCGTTCTGTTCCTGATATCTCCTGGTCGGGCCGGAACAACATTTGGCCGGCCATATAAAAAGTTGTCCGACATCCCGCCGACTTCGCCGTGTCTGTCATTGATTCATATTCATTCCCTCCTCGCCTTCACGTCCCAGCCCTCAATCAAAGGGTTATATATATCTCTCTCGATCTACAACCCACCAGCAACACCCTCTCTCTCCATCCACGCCAACCACCCATCCACAACAACACCGCAACCATGGCCGCCCTCCCCCGCCGCACAACCACCATAACCCGGCTAACCAACGAGACAAAAGTGCAAATCTCCCTCTCTCTCGACGGCGGTGTCCTGCCCGCCTTCGAAGCCTGCGAACACTTCCCCCCCTCGGACCCGGAGGAAGCGAACAAAATCATCCCCTCCCCCGCCGCCGCCCATGCCACGCAGTTCACAGCCACGCAGCAGATCACGATAAACACGGGCATTGGGTTCCTAGACCACCTGCTACATGCGCTGGCGAAGCATTCCGGGTGGAGTTTAGCAGTGCGGTGTAAGGGGGATTTAATCAGTGAGTGTTGTTCCCTTTCCTTTCGTCTTTGCTTCAGCCAGGGTGTTATGTTACTCATATACCCCTCCCCCCTCCCTTTCTTTGTCCCCCAAATTAAACTAACACCCCCCAGTCGACGACCACCACACAACCGAAGACACCTTTCTCGCCCTCGGCACCGCCTTCACAAAAGCACTAGGCCCCCGCCTCTCCCTCGTCCGCTTCGCGCGCGGCGACGCCCCGCTCGACGAAGCGCTCTCCTGGGCCGTCATCGACATCTCCTCCCGTCCCTACAGCGTGATAAACCTGGGCCTAAAGCGCGAAAAAGTCGGCGCGCTGAGCACCGAGATGATCCCGCATGGTCTGGAGAGCTTCGCGCAGGCGGCGGGGGTGACGCTGCATGTTGGGTGTGTGTATGGGGATAATGATCATCATCGCGCGGAGAGTGCGGTTAAGGCTGTGGCGGTGGCGGTGAGGGAGGCGTGTAGGAGGAGGGTGGCGGGGGAGGTGGGAGGGGGTGGGGAGGTGGGGAGTACGAAGGGGGTTTTGTGGTAGGTAGGGGTGGGGTGGGGTGGGTTTGGGTAGATGGGGTGAGGTGAGGAGAGGAGAGGGCATGGAGTAAGGGGGGGTTTTCTTGACATACACTCCGTCTACTTCCTACCCCCTCCTCCTTCTACCGACATGACGGGATCGGATCGGATGACGTTGTTCTTGCTTTTTACATGATTCCATTTTAGCCATTTTCTATCAATCTATCTATGTCCGGGAACAGCAAACATTACTTTGCATTTATTCGAACCTGCCTTAAATCTCAACTCCAAAAGAAAATTCCAGGTCCTCATCCTGTCGACATAAACTAATTACTCCGTATCGACATCTATCTCATCCAATCCGGCGACCTCGAATTTGCCAACTGCACTGCTGGCACGAAGGGATGAGTACATACATACCCAATATTCATTACCTTTCCTTTCCATGCCCTGTTCGCACTGTATCTTCTCTTGAATTAATTAAAAAGCCAAAAAAAAAAAAACGGAAAGAAAGAAAAAGCATGCAATATAGATAAGATAGATTACATATAAAACCCTTTTGTTCAATCCTCCAGTTCCAGCTTCTTAACTTTTAACTGGTTACCCAGGATGTACAAAAGCCAACTAACTCATCACAACAGAGTGAGCAATATCTCCATAAAAACACCCATCAATCAATCAATCAATCCGTCCGTCACCCATTCATTACCAATTCCTAATCCAATCCGATACCAATACCAATCCCTAAACCCCCCAGTCCTATTTATTTCTCTATTCCCCTTCCCCCAACCATCCACTTTTCCCGAACACTTAAAACAAATCGTAAATTCCACATCCCCCCTCCGGTCCAGCCATCCAGCCAGCTTAAATAAAGATAAATGACATGAAGGTCGAAAACGAAAACGGAACAAGCGCATAATAAGCTAGACTGTCATATGACCCAGACCGGCCCGAGAAACCACGTCCATTCAGAGGATATCATATCCACCATCATCGCTTGTCGGCTTGTTTATGTCCAACCGCGTCCGTCCATCCGTTCATATATCTGCCCGATATTGCCTCGGAATCAAAATCCCCAAATTTGGACAGGAAAATGAAGAGAAAAAAGTAGAAGAGGTAACAAAGTGTATATAACGGGGGTGGACAAGTAGAGGTATATGTAGGTAGGCAGTATATACGTGCAGAGTAGATTGTAAGACGCGAAAATAGACACGAGGAATAATGAAGTAAAAGAATGCGCAAGAAGAAGAAAACAGGACCACGCCGTTAAAACTTAATCAATAAGTCGACAAACTAAAAATAAAATGCCAAAAAGAAGATATGCATATACATAAAGCGAGAGAATTATAATAGATAGAAAGTGATTCAAAAAGATGACCGGACCTAAGAAGATAAAAAAAAAAAAGAGAAATTCGCTAAGAGTGTGCACGACGCAACGAATGCAATGAGAAGAGTATAAAACGGCGGGAAAAATAAACAAAGTAGCAAGTGAACAGTCAAAAACCCGGGGAGGGGGTTAATCAGGTAACTTCCAATCGAGTCTAGGCGCTTGACTGAATGTCGAGTGGGTATCTTTTTCTCTCCTCTTCTCTTTCCGCTCTATCGACTTGGCCATGAGTAGGCCCCGGAGTGAGGAGGTGGCGTCGGATAGTTTGTTCCCCGCCCCGGTTGATGAGCTTGTGCCTGTGCTATCGCTTAAGTTGCTGTTGCTTTTGCTCGTGCGGATGCTATTACTACCCGGAGTGAGTGATGATGGGAGGGCAGGGGTTGGGGCGGCGAGATTAGGCGAGGAATGTAAGGGTAGGGCGGCGGAGGAGGTTTGTGTTTTGCGGAGGAGCGGGCGCGCGGCTTTAGGGGGGGAAGAGTTGATGAACAGATCGAATTTTGAGATTTTGGCGTCGTCTTTGGGTGGTGGGATGGGTTCGTTTTCTTTGGGGTCGCTATTTAGGTCACCAATTTGCTTTAGATTCGAACCAGGCTCTTCCATTTGTGGTGAAACAGAAGGTTCAAAGGAGAGCTGGTTGAGGAATGTACCAAGGCTAGCTGCTGTTGTGGGTCGTCCATCGCTCATCGCGTCGTCTGCACCAGGATTACCGCTGCCATACATCTCATCCATTAAGTCATGGGCTAAGTTGTAGTTTCGTAGTAGATACCGCTGGAGCCGCTCGCCTTCGGCATCCCACTTCTGACTAAGTGCTTGAAGGACGGCCTGTACATCATGTCGAACGAAATGTGGAGGTGTGGTGGAACTAGCGAGAATAGGCGCTGATGAGGCTAAGGGAGAGCTGAATGTGGCTACGTGGTTTGCTTGCTGTAAAGGTGGGGGGTGGGCTTTTGTAAGTTTGTTCCCACTGCTTCCAGAACCGCCAGAAACGGCAGCGTGGAGAGTTTTTCGGATCGCGCTCGCTGTGGATCCTCCAGAGCTGTTGGAGGTTTGCGTCACGGATTCGATTTCCCGTCGAACTCGCTCCAGAGATTGTTCCCTATCGCGTATCATAAGGGGCAGATGCAGAAGCGTCTTGTTTTGCTGCAGACCGTTCACGAGCACGGTAAACGATTGAAGATTAATCTCGTTATTGTCGCAGTACACTTCAAGGAGAGAATTGTTTGCTTCCAACACAGACGCAAGTGTATTGGCTCCCTGAAGCCCCAACCGTTGATGTTCGATCTTCAACACCCTCAGCGACTTATTTTTCTTGAGCCCAGTGAGCGCGAGATTCAAACCAATTCCAAATCGGGCAACGTCCAAATGAGCGAATTCGCCGGAAATATCAAGTTCCTCCATAGTAGTGTTCTCCTCGAACATTCGCTGGAGTGCCTTGCACGTTTCGGGGCCTGCATCATACGGTAGAGACGCTTTTGATATGTCGAGGTATTTGAGCGTGGAGTTCTTCCGAACGGAATCAACCAATTGCCGGAAGTGATCCTCCTTTTGGAATTCCATCATCCTCATTGTAAGATGGGTTGGAGTTTTGTTTTGTGCGATTGCGTCGAAGAGCATGGAGTAGTCAACGTGAACGCGGTTTTCGCTGACGTGAAAATGAAGATTTCGCGGTTTGCCTGAATCATCTGTCATGGAATGTAAAAATATAGCTACATCTTTGCCGGTAAGACCACACTGGTCGAGTCGGAGGTTGCGAAGTGTGCGAGATTTCGGGCTAGCTAGGTATGCCGCGATCGAATCAACTGTCTGCTCATTAACAGCTGTATGACTAAGTGAGAGCTCCTCAAGCCGCCATGTCAGTAAGGTTTCTGGTGCAATGAGAGGTTCTGGTCCCGTGGTCCGCGAGATGTGTGACAGATTGATTTTCCTAATGTGCGCAAAATAGCCAATTTGCTGCTGAAATAGTTCCGGGCTCAGTCTACCCTGTATGCCGGATATATCGATAGCTTCGAGAGTGTTCTCTTGCACAGTGATTGTGGAGAGTATGAGGTCCAAGTCGTGGATCGAGAGGCCGCAGTGGCTGACTTCAAGGGCACGGAGATGGGAGGATTTTTGCGACGCAGCATCGACTAAATAGTCCAGATCCGAGTCCCCGAGTTTGATTCCATTCAGCACTATCCAATCAACGTTGGTGAGCTGGCGGCGGCATAGCGGGAACAAGGCTTCCGGAATGCCACATCCGGGGTCAAGTAGACCCTTGCTTGATGTAGGTGTCCTGGTAAGGCAAAATGAGAAATCTAGTCTTCGAAGGCGTTTGTTCTTTAGAGCAAGGGCACGGATTTCCTGCGATAACATCGAGAGCTTTTCCTGACCAGGAAGCTTAATGACCATATTGGAACGGGTAGTTGCGGCGTCAATGTCAATCCCGTATGGGTCACGGAGGTTTTGGAGGACATCTAAATTAATATCCATGAACGAAATCGTGGCAAAGGATTCATTATATCGTAACGAACGCATAACGGCAAGAAGTTCTAGAGCGGAATATCTCCGGCGGTCCCTCCCACCGGCTGGCTGTAGCAAACGGAAACACGGGGCATCATCGCAGGTATAGTCAATCGTATAACGTATGTTGGACGTGTCAACACCGTAGGCGGCACAATATGCGGTCAACGTCCGGTCAAAGCCCCCATGGTCTTCCTCCATGAGCATCACAGGCGCGCATTGGTCCTCTACGTGTTGGGGGACATTGAAGATAAAGGGTTGGCGGAGCCATTCTGGCCGCAAAAATTCGGCTCTCTGTCGTATGAGAATGGCGATCTCGGTGGAAAAACACGAAGAAAGGTGGACTGCGAATGGGTTTCGAAGAGGGGCACTGAGAATATTAACGTTAGGCTCTTAGTATAAAGTAGGGATCGGAATGTGGGAATGGTACCGGAATATCAGCTGAAATGCGTCATCTCCCCGTTGCATCGACACACCCGTGAGGGTCATAATGCCAAATGACATTGTAATATCCAAGTCTGTGAAGGAGGCGACGGAACCACGATTTGACGATTTTGGTAGAGGTATGAGGTGGACTTTGTGGACGCCGATGGCGAGGTAGCATACGTTCGATGTCAATTTCACAAGATCATCGTTTGATGACCTACCACCAGACTTGGCCGATATCCGCTGCACGACTTTGTACATTCGGAAACAATCCGGATCGTAATCTCGTTCCTGTTCAAGGGTTCGAGCGACATATTCCACTGTTTTTTGGTCGAATATAATGGGGTCCATGGCTCTTGCTTGCTCCGCTGCTACACGGATCCCGCCGAGCCACAGGTCCGATTCCTCCGGATCGTTGAGTTGTAAATGCACGGACGACGGCTTGGGCGATCGTTCGTCCATATGGCAGACTTCAATTGAGAAGTACGGTCGTCCATCATCAAGCTTGTATACAGCCACGATGCTGTTCAGCGGAATCCCGGCCGTAACGTCGGAGTATGCTGCCACCTGGGCGTCCTGGAATGAAGCGATTGATACCATTGAATGCCTGTTCGTAGAGCCTGAGGCAACTGAACTTCGGCCCCACGAAGCGGGAATCGAGGGGAACATTTCGGCGGCCTTGCTTTGGCTCTTGAACCGTATCAAGTGTGTATCTGTCAAGACCAAGTACTGGCTCTTCTTCCGCCACATTCCACCGGCCGTCTGAACTTCGCCATGGTGTAGGACGTGGGTACCGAGCAGGCACCTCAAGTTTGCCAAACTCGCAGCCAGGTCCTCCTCGTCGCCAGAGGAGGCCTTGGAACGAGCTCTTGTTGAGCGCTGGTCGTCATCGAGAGAGCCCAGCGACCGCAGGGAGCCAAACACGGATTTCCGCATGGATTTTTGGAAAGATTTAGTTCGTGAATGCGAATTGTCATCGGTGGGTTGAGGGAAAGGGTCTTCCTGTAGAATGGCAACGAGAGGGAGGTTAGGAGGATTGAGAAAAATTCAAATGTCCATGTCCACAATTGGCCCAAACGCGGACCATGCCAGCTGCCATCAATATGTAGTAACGTAACCTAATATATGCAGGACAACATTGCGCATGCTGGCAGGGAAAAGGAGGGGATTTGTGGCAAATTGGGATGTGTGCAACTAACCGTGACAAACAGAGAGCCGCTACTGTAGGGACGACCGCTGCTGTTCCTCCGCCGGGCCAGCCTATTCCTTGGCTGGGAATCGGAATAGTGTGCTCCATACCAGCCATCCGAAGCCGATCGATCGTGGCCGTGGGGGTTTCTGGACGTGCCAGCAAAGCCGGAGCCCAATAGCCCAGTTGGACCAAAAATACTCAAACTTTTCCTCCGTTGGGATTTAATAGGGTTAGCTCTCTCGGCCATCGCGGTGGCGATAGTGCAAACCCGAGATAACGGAGTCTCGGGGAGCGGGGGGGAGGATCCAGAGCCTTGAGAGCAAAGCGGGATAGGGAGAGTCGAAAAAACAATCTTCCCCAGACACCCAAACAGGTGCAGGCCAAGCTGTCAGGATGAGCTGTCGTCAAGACGAGCGAATAGTCGCCTGGGCAGAATGATCGTTAGGTTGTCCAGATCAGCCGATCGGCAGCAGAAGCAAGCTGGCTGGCTGAGATGCCATGACCAAAGCAGACGGCCTGTCACTCAATGGGCATGTAGTTGCACGGGGCGGTGGTGCAAGACTTGCCAGAGCAGCGCGTGTGTCAGCACGAACATGCAGTCGCACAGAGAAGGCCTGATGGCGTAGACAGAGACGTCGAAGACTCCTGGGGCGGAGAGTCGAGTTGATTGTCGAGAAAGTCGGGCGGAGAAGCTGGAATGTCTTGGATGAGGTTGGAACTAGCTAGCGTCACGTAATTACCGTATGCGGCCATGCTGCCCCGCACTGCAGGGAGCTCACCGCGTATCGTATTACCATACGGCTATGTATTTTTGACCACCACACGAATACGAACTGATGAGATATCTCAAACTGTGGCTGAAGCCTGACCGTCGATGATGGCGATGCGAAACTTCACAGAGCACGCGTCCAGCACGCGAATAATAATCTCGCCGGTCTGGATTCTGGAGGGTTTGGTAGCGAGGAAACTTCCCGCCCGCCATCCACACACCAACCACGCCACGAAGTCTATCTCACCCAGCGATCTATATAAAGTTGCGGCACCGCCTCCCAAATTCTCCCTCATCCAACAGGACAACGTCCTGCCCTCTCAGGATAGGATTGGCAAGCTTTGCTTTCCATGATGTACTATTTCCCGGGATTTACGCTGGTTTCCCGTCCCATTTCCACTCCCAAAACCCAGCAGCTGAGATGAGCGTCCAGAATCCCCACTGCCGTAGTGGCAGACACAACTACTAGTATCCTGAAAGGCTCACACTATGGAGAATACGGCTTAGAGGAGGGCACATTTAGGTTGGTTTTTGTACCCACCAGTGATGTGATGGTGGATGAAGATACACTTCGGCCCCTGAATTGGAGGCCGATCCTCTCCGTCATCCATGGTCAATCTCACGGACCGCCACAGTGTGAATAGTAACTTCCCATGGCCTTATCAGCGCTCTCCAAGCGGCAGACGGCAAAGCGGAACACCATGCTGGAGTTGTTTCAACTTTCTCCCAACTGGGAGCTCTTTCTGACTATCAGACCGTCAACTCGGGAGAAAGCAGGGGCGTCACGATGACCTCAACCATGTCTATCAAGGACCTGATATTAGTCCAGGATACAACAAAACTATTTCCTCACTATTTGCAACTGTTGTCAATAACCAGTCCAAGTGTCATACACAACGTCGAAATCAATCGCATTTCAAGTCCGATACTAAATCGCCAAGCAGCTCTTGTGCAATCCCTCCCTAAAATCCTTCGGAAATGATAGACCGATCTTTAAAAAATATCGAGAAATCCGCCACCCCAAAATGAAGGATGCAGTGCTACCTGGCGGCGGGGTCCTAAGGAGCTTTTAGACAATTTGCTATCGCTGTCATCACGCAACACACCCACCAACATCCATAGACCCATCCATCTGGCAAAAAGCACCGACCGCTTCACCATCCCCAGCCCAAAAATTGGCCTTGTGAGGATGCTGCATGCTCCGTACAAAACATACAGCCTGTGTATCACACATGCATGTGCAGACATACTGCCTCCACCAAAACGTGGCGCAACCCAAACAATTCCCAAATTTCGGTCGCAATGGCCACCAAAAAAACCACCATGTGGGGTTGAGAACCATAAAAGCACTAGATCAAGGAAACAACCATGCATTCACCATTGAAATCCGCCCAATTGGGAGATCCAACCCGGCCATCACGGAGATCGAAATACTTGAGCCACTCACCGGGATCCACAGCCGAAACTCAGCTTTGGCCAATGGGTGTCAAGATGAAGCTCAATCACTACCAATCAGATAAGCTATGGTCTGCTGCGTGCCCGCTAATGCAAGCGCTATCAGCACCTTTTTTGCTTTTTTCAATGACGAAATCGTTTGTGAATTTCGTTGCGTTTGGATGTGGCTGATGGCAGGCGAGGAATTGACCATTGGAGCGCGTTTGGAAATCCTCCGATTTCAGCAGGATCCCGACTGCCAACAGCAGCTGCTTTTCATGCCTGGTTAGTTATCCATCTTACAAGAAGATTTCCCTACAGAACACCAGCCCATCGAAGGACAAACGCAACAACATTGATTGTCCAGGAAAAAACGAAACAGAAAAACACATCTAGAACGGGCGGGACCCAGTCGCACAGAATGCAATATTGAAATACGGCCTTAGGCCACCCGCCTATCCAACATCTTCACCTCCTACCCTATGAAGTCGAACCACTGCGCGAGATCCGGCAACTTCCTGGGCTCGAAATGTAAATCAAGAGCGCCCATTCATCGCTGGGGCTGGATGGTACGCCCAGGAAGAAACCGCATACACCCAAAACCAGCAAACAGGAAGTCAATGACTCTTTGACGCGACGAAACCTGACTCATGATGCCATGATAGCATGGTACCCTCTGCGCAGGGCTCGGTGCAGTAACAACCGAAGAAACGCAAGCCAAGCTCTACATGGCACCTATCTATTATTTGGCAGATACTACTGCTTCTACCCTCATGATGGCTGCCACCTCTTCGTTACTGATCACTGATGGAATATGGAAGTATCGTTAATGACTAAACTATTCCTCGCAAATAGTTAACTAACTACCAGATACAAGTAAGTAATTACATCGACACCCAGACGTCGATACCCCCGGGGGTACGACGTTCCCCCTGAGATAAGCTAGTTGCGCGCATCTATATATCTCAACGAAGATGTTCAATCCGCCTACAGTGACCATTTAAGTCCGCTCCGTGTCATCTTAGTTTGGTATATAACAGAATTGTTCAAAAGGCTATAGTATCCTCGACGCCAAATTTTCCGAACCGAATAACTTCATTTCTGCTGCCTCCAATCCCTTCTATGACTTCAACATGCAACTGATCTAGGGGAGTAGTTTAAGTCATCCTTACGTGGGAAGAAAACAAACAGGGTTTACTTGTACGGCACCAGATGTGTTCTGATCCTCCTACGGGTCTCGAAAGGGAGGACACCGAACTACATACATTATCGGGAACGGATACCGCGAGCATCGCCTTAGTTCATAAAGCTGCATTCCCCTAACCAGAAGCTGAACAGAAGCGAGGTATCAGGGGCCAGAGATCCATTATTAGGGAAACCACCCGTCTATCTCTTAATTATGGCTCGCACAGCAGGCTTAACAGGTGCAGAATCTCGACACCGAAGAGCCAACGCGTCCAGCCCGGTACATGTATACATACATGTGTGTCAATTATCTCCTTCCACGTGCAACAATACCCGCGTCTCGTGTTTCCGGCATAAGCTCTTAAAATCGAGTCTCCCCATCTGTGCATACCGACGCACAGAGATCTTGCGTTTCTCTTCCTGTCCATGTCATGTCACTTTCGACCTCCACATTCGGCGAGAACCCGAGAGTGATTAACGAAACGAGACCGCTGATATGCAGCTTTGGCATCGCGACGGTCCGCTTCCTTCTCAGGCCCCCAGCTTTATCGGGATATCAGCCGTGACGATTCGGTTTCGCCGCCATTTCCATATTTCCGCTGGCAGGATAACAAGCAGATCTGTGTGCTGTGTTAAAGAGCATGTTTGGCCGGTTTTCGTTTACGAAGTGATCAGATGAAGCGGGTGAGGAGTCTTCTGGTTTGACATCTTATTATATGTTGAACAAAAAGGGTCATGCCAACGAGATACTCGATTACCTTTTTAGAGGGATGTAGACGTGCCTGACAATTCACGCCTTTTACGTTATCATTGATGATCATTCTAAGACCTTTCCTACTCTCCATCAAGTAAAGTCCCTACACTCATAACCTACACGCCTTTAAACATCTCCTCCCCAATTCCAGACCAAAAAGGAGGGGCACCTCAACGACAACACGCGTACCCGCACGCGTTCGCCCAGAATGGCCTGGATGTTATTCAACATCCCGTGCAACGGTAACTCAGTCGGTTCCTGCGTGCTCGTAGAACCTACCCTCCGAGATGGTTGGACATGGTAGGCCCAGGCGTGATGCATTTTTCCTCTCTAGGTCAAGACGGGAAGGGAAAGAAAGTTGTTACATAGCAGCTGGCATGTTCTTTACATGCATGGGATATCATCCCCTTTCTGTCCTGTTCATATAATATCATCATGATTCAGGGGCTAGTTCCCAAATCACCCAGCGTAGAGAAGACTCAGGGGCGAGGAATGGCTCTGCAGTGGATAATGCAATACACCTTGAAATCGCTATTATTTAACGCAGTCAGTTATTTACAAGCACCATCCTACTAAATCAATTCATTACGCCTAGAATGGATATTTCAATTAATAGGCAGGCTCCAATCTTCTTTTAACTCCTGAAAACACAATATCTACACTCCTCTCACTCACACAACTTATTTTCACACATGGATGTATATAATATACGCTAGAGACTGTGCTTGACACATACTCTGGCTAGGTTGGGATATTCAAGTGGTTTATGTTGGAGGACGAAAAGCTTGATGGATTGAATCTAGCTACATGCAACCCAAGTAGTGGAAGGAATCTGGGCATGTGACCCTAGGGGCCTGATACCCCCACTCACTACAAGGAACAAACAATTATTTACATACAAAATTGGGTGTATAGAGTTCCAAGATCCAAATCCACCATGTAATATCCAGGGAGCCTCCAAATTTCAATAGAAAAAATTCAAGCACACCATCTTTAAAGATAGGTATATCAAAAGAGAAGCACACAGTATGCCTCCACCTGCACAGATGAGTAGAGGCATATTAATAAGGGTCTTAACCACCACTATAACTTCAACCCATATGAGGTGCAGAGGAAGAAAAACACCACATGATTACAGACTTCTAATCCTCTAGTCTCATAATGGGTTAGTTTGCAGTCTATACCTTTTTTCCCCCTTCTGAAGACCTCAGGCCCTCAAAAGAGAAGCATATAGGACTGCCAGTGAGAAGGAAAGCATACAAAACCTCCTAGAGGTAAAGGTAAGTTCTGGGAAGAAAAGCACACAAATTCTCAAGGAAAAAGAGGCAGGGGCAACCAACTATTAGTTAATTTAGAGAGCCCCAGGCACCTAAGAGGGATACCCAAAAAATGTATATATAAAACAAAAGAAACATCCTTCACACATTGTACTAGAGGGGGGGAGGGGGAGGTACCCAAAGCAAAAGGAAAATCTAAATAGGGAAGATAAATAGAGGGAGCACCTAATAGATAAAATAATATAAGAAAAAAAAGGAAAATATAAAGAGTATAGAGAGAGAGAGTAATCCTATTCAACCATCAACAGCATCTTCCACTCATTATATTTTATAGTGTTAAGGGGCTTGGTGAGATCACCAGCAATATTTTTAGGGGAGGGGACATATTCAATAGATATCTCCCTCTTAGATATGAAGTCCCAAAGGATATAATAATAGATCTTAATATACTTAAATCATTTCAGAATCAATTTCAATTCAGATAGAGTAATCATCAATTTATTATTCATTCATAGGATAGGAATATGAGCTGATAGGTGTTCATTCCAATTATTATATTCATTAAGATAGGTGGGGATGAACCCAGTGTCAGCAAGAAGTTTCTAAATATATATAAGTTTATATACTGCCTCACTGGCAGTGATATATTCAGCCTTAGTAGAGAAGTAGAAGATTAAGGTTTGTTTTGAAGAATATTAGCTAATTGAGTCATCAATAAGAAATATTAAATATTTAGTTATTAATCTTATTTTAGAATCTTTACCAGTCTAATCAGCATTAAAATGAGAAAAGAGCTTAAAAGTATCATTCTTATAGTAGATGATGCCATCATCTATCATATCCTTAAGATATTAAAGGACTTACTTGAATACAAGCTAGATTTTAGTGATAGAGCAAGAGGAAAAACAGTCAAGAAATGCTGTGGTAAAGATTATATTAGAATGAGTATTTATTACTAAATACTACAGAGAACTAACATCAAATTGATAGTTCTTCAGTATGAACTTATTCATATATTAAACTGATTTCTCATTATTATGAGTGAAATCCATAGAATCATTCATAGAGATTTTAACAGAATAGAAATCCTTCATGCTAAACTCTTCTAGAAGATTCTAAATAAAGAGAGACTGAAAGATTTTTAAAGAAGTAGGAAAACAGTCAATCTTTATACTTAAATATCTATTAAAGTTATTAACATTTTTGACTTCATAGTAATAGCCCATTTGCTTCTTAACCTAGTTGAGTTGAAAGATATCAGAACTGTAGAGATAAAAATCATCAATATAGATAGTTATAAAGATGTCATACTCATTATAAATGAATAGACTGATATTATAATGACTGACTCAGAATCTAATTAATAGGAGCATTTTCTTAATCTCTTTATATCAAAGCAGTACAGCCTGCTTTAATTTATAGAGACCTTGTATTAACTTGCAGATCAAGTTACCACAGCTTTTACAGAACTTAATTGATTGAATTATATAGATATACTTACTTATAGGCATCATTAAATTCAAAAATGCAGTAATCATATTAATTTGCATTATATATCACTCAAGAGCAATAGATGCAGCTATTAAAGCACAAAAGGTAACTTCAGAAACAACTAGTATAAAAGTATGAGAGTAGTTAATTTCTTTTTACTAGGCATTATCACAGACCATCTATCTAGCCTTATATTAAATAACTTTATCCATATTATTCCTTTTCTTATCAAAAACCTATTAACCATATAGAATAATCATATCTGGAGACTACTCAACCAGGTGCTACATGCTGATTTTATAAAGTTAATTCACCTCTTTAAGGCATACTTCATGGTAATATTACCACTCAAGCCTATGCCTAGCCTTAGTGAAATTCTTTAGTACAGAGAGAGTAATATGACTGAGATCCTCTACTAAAGTAATATTCTCATCATTATCAATCTCAGGTGAATTAGAATTCAGAGGAGAGAGAGAAGAGTCAGAGGAATCTGCAGATTTAGTAGTATCAGCAGGGATGTATGCAGAGAGACTAGTGATGAGTTCATAGTTAATTTATCAGCTATTTAAGGGGGTAAGAAATATAGGACTAGAGCTAGAATCCATATTAGTATCAGAATTGAGCTCAGAAAGGGAAGAGGAGAGATCCACCAAAAGGGCCAGCAAACCTAAGATTTTAGGGGAAATCTCTACTAAATGAATCTAATAGGCCACATTCAGGAGGCATTTCAGGGTTAAATTATTTGACTAATTATAGGATAGATGCTTTAGCTCTAAATCCTCCTTAAATATAACATCTTTGGAAATATAGAGACACCTATTTGATGGATCAATCAAATAGTAATTAGTAAAGCCTTCATAGCCCATAAAAATGAGTTCCATGAAGTGAGATTCCAACTTATTAGAAGGCTTAGGGGTAAGCTTCAAAAAAGCCTTGCAACTCTAATAGTGAAGACTGCAAACTGAGGATAAAGCTCCCAGTCATACCTTATATGGCATTTAGGGAGCAGGAATTGAATTCAGAAGACCATTGAAAAGCTACATGAATATTAGTATGAAATTTATCATCTTACAGACAGTAATTATCACTTCATCTTAGAGGTGTGGATCTGTGCCTGAGTCCAGCATGAATACCCTAGATTTCTCTAGAATAAAGTTAATGAAATACTCTAACAGATCATTCTACTAAAAAATATGAGAAGAGGTAGATTATTACTTAATCTCTTCTGATTCAAAATATTTAGTGGTAGCATTTAACTGGAATTTACTACCATCTAATTGAATAATTGTGATACTGTGACTCAAGAGATTTTTCAAAAACTAATTAAAAATGTACATATAATGTAAAGCCTCAGATTTCTCCTTCAGTAAAAACACCCAGTACATGCAGGTAGCATTATCTATTATAATCATAAAATAACAGTTTTCTATATATATCAGAATAAGGTCATTAGATTTATTAGGGGATATAGGATCCTTAAGAGTTCAATCTCTACTAGTAATATCAACCCAGATCTTCAAAGCCTTCTGAATGGCATGACTTAGTAAGTCTATTTTATAGGACATATGCTTCTACTTGACATTAATATAAGTACTGCAGAAGGAAAGCTTCTTAGAATCATCTATCTTAATATTAAAATGTGGGTCTTAAGACATTCAAATGAGAGAATCAGCACTGAGATGACTCAGTAGATAATGTTACTCATCTATAGAGTATGCCTTAAGAACTATCTTCATATTTGTAGATGATAGACTCAATATAAAAATATCATCATTTAGATCTTTTAAGTTGAGAAGATTATTTATATTAGAGTATCTAAATGCTCTCACTAAAGTATTATTTGAATCAACCTCAATACTTATAGTAGTCAATTGAGACTTAAGAGATTATAGAGGGATCATTGTAAAGGCTACAGCACACTCAAATATTAGTATGTTATCATATAAATTTAATGAGTCCTTCAGAGGCTGGTCAGAGAGAAAGTAAATATTACTAAATGAGAGGATTATATAGAAAACTAATCTATCAAATAATAATATAAATTCAAAATAATTTTCAGAGTCAGATAGAATATTTCTATAAGAATAGCTCTATCTATTTAGAATTCTAATGAAAATTAGATTCACTGAGAGTTCTGAAATATAGAGAGTACTCTGTAAAGTAATCTCTTTATTTCTCACTGAAACCTTCACATCTTCAACATCTTTTATCTCTAATATATCACTGTTCATGACCTGTACATTCAACCTCATAAGAGGTTTAAAACTGGTGAAATTATTTCTATTCAGAAATAGATGAGTCTTAGCTCCTAAATCAAATATGTTTTTAGAGCTAAAGGTGTATATATAGGCTGCAGGAACATTAATAATAGTTGAAAAATTTATTGTTATATAGAAGTAAGAGAGTTTCATAATCTTAATATCTTTAGTTAGTATATCTATAGTAGCCTTTTTAAAATTCTTAACCCCATTCTTCTTTTAAAGCTCCTTCAGACAGATCTTATTTTATTCAGACTAACTATCTAAACCTTTCTCAGGCTGCTTCTACCAGCATACAGAGCCATACTTCATATTATAATAATCACATGATTCTCTAATATCAACTGATGAGGTAGTTAATTTACTGTAATCACCACAGCTGCCTCCATCTCTTCTCCTACTACTATTATAGTCTCTATTATTACTTAATTTCTCTACTATATTGGTATCTTCAGTTTTAGCAGTATAGGCTGAGAGAATCTGGGTCTAATTCTAATAAAGTAAATCTTTCTTTGAAGAAGGCATTCATATGAGGATCTCCTCTATAAGAACATAAAAATCTAGAATGATGTAGTCAGATTTTAATATCTATCTCTATTCAATTTACTTTTAAGTAAAATCTTACTATTAGTTTGAGAGATTAAGATAGAAGATATTAAATATCTATCATTTCTTAAACTCTACATCTAATTTTACAGAATAATTAATGATAGTACAGAATTTAGAGAATTATTTGTGAAGCTCATCATTTAAAGCTGTCTTTAAATGCTAGAGATTATAAAAATCCTCCATTAATTTCCTGCATTTCTGGGTATAAAAAATGCAATATTCTATCTTAATCTAAGACTAGAGGATATAGATGCAGTCAAATGAATCAGATTCAGCATCAATTTACCTATAGATATTTATATTAATCATTAAATATAGAAAATCCAACATCCAGTAATTCATAACCTGTTAAAGAGGCTCCAACTCATCATTATAGAGGTTTAACATATAATCTTTCTCAAGAAGATCCCAGATCTTTGTAGTCTGAAATCTAACCTTAATCTGTGCTACTCATAGTAAATAGTTGTTCAAAGCATATAAGGGCCAGTTCATACTTATCTTCTTTACCTACTTTTCAAACTGGGCAATGAGTTTTCCAACTTTCAAATTGAGATTATAGAAGTTAAGGTGCTTGAGGATAGAGTTGATATAGAATTTCACACTGGAATCTCTAAGAGAGTAAGAGGGGTTTTCTAGAGCAAAAAAGCTCTGATGTAGTTAGAATACCATAAGCTCTGTATTTATAGCTTTAGTATAAAATTACAGTAGGTTAATCTACTGTTCATATAAAAGGCCTGAGATATTAAGCTGAAATGAGAGAATAAGTGCATCATTAAAGACTCTTTCATTTACTCTTTATTTCCTCTTCTGAATAGTATTTAAATCTAGCTGAGCAGATCATAAAGAGATAGTAAGATCCTCTATAAAAAAGGTGTAGTATTCATCATCTTCTGAAGATATCTCTAGTGAGAGAGAAGTCTTCTTTGATGTTTTCTTCTTCTTTTCCATGATTAAGAGTGGAGTCAGGTGAACTATTTCACTCCTCAGTGAGAAGTCTGAGGGCCTAGATGGGCCAGGGGCAGACATTGTGAGACTACTAGAGTATAAAATATGCTATAAAAGTATCTATAGATGTCTGATGAGAGTATCTGGGGTCCTCTGCATGAGTGTTCTTTACTAGGGTCAGAGGATAGAGTTGGGATGAAAATCATGTGAAAACTCTATATGGAGAGTGAAAAAAAAAAAACCACAACTATTTCAACTCTGATCTAAAAAGAGCTGTTCAATTTGAATTTGAACCTAGACTCATATAAATTTGTATATAAAAGTTGAATGAAGCAATTCTAAGCTTAAAAAAGCATAAAACTGGGACATAACCTGTTGGAGGATGAAAAGCTTGATGGATTGAATCTAGCTATGTGTGACCCAAGTAGTGGAAGGAATCTGGGCATGTGACCCTAGGGGCCTGACAGTTTAGGGATTACTAGGTAGCTAATTGGTTACATATCCATTCGGTTTGTTGTCGGCCGTCTAGGTTAGTAGGGGTGGGGTATTTTGATTGAATTTTGTTAATTGGTTAAATAAATAGAAAGAAAGAAAATATTATGCAGGCAATGGATGCGAATGGATGAAAACCGAATAAATTAGGGAGAAAAACCTTTCTCCCCATAAATAAAATATGTATAAAATAACCAAACTAGAAGTCAAAGTAGATATATTAAAAATTCCAGATGCGCCCGCCAAACCAAACCTGACTCCCGAGATAAATGGCAATGACGAAAGAGCCATCTATACCGAAACCCCCAAAAGCCTCCTCGCAAGAAAAGAATAGCAAAACCGACAAAATCCACAGCAACATGGCCGAGCTTTTTAAAAAGTGCTTGGAGATTATGCAGGAACACATGACACAAGGCACAGAATGCAGGTATATAATACAAAAATTTTTCTCCCAATAAAAAGGAGGAGGGGATATATGTGGGTGTATATCAATCATCAGGGGGTAAAGTAAAGACGCCAGAACCGGGGAAACACACAATATTAATACAGAGAAAATTTCCGAACCGAGCAAAGGACCGACCAACTTATTTGAGAACGATAGTTCCAGACTCCTGTTCAACCAGATCCCGCTGCTGACGCCAAATCCTCCCATCTTTACTCAACTCGTGTAACTTGTTTAGGAAGAACGAATTCTTTTCTCCATTACCTGAATCATCTTCCTCCTCATCGAACGAGAGCGCTTTCTCTCTCCGTCTCTGACATTGCGCATAGACCCTCCATGCTCGTTCGGGGCTTGTGAAGGAAGACAATACGTATTCCACATCCCACCTATCCGTGGCGCTGAAGTTTTCGGGTCGTGGGACATAGCGTCCATTCACCACGTTGCGGACTGATAGTGCCACGGCGAATAGCTCTTTTTGCGCGTTGGGGGATGCATTTGCGCTTTCGAGCCTCTGGAGGAACTGAACATCGGCGGAACCGCTGGAATCATATTCGGAGCTGGGAGCGTCAGAACTAGTGGTCTGGCTGGAAGCCATAGTTTCGGACCCATCAAGACTATCAGAGGAGTCGGCCGATAGGGTAGGTTCAATAGATTGTCCTCCGATAGCATCTTCAATAGATTTGCCCTGGGTAGTCTCCTTAATGCTTGTTGACTGTGGTTCATCTATCTCGAATTCCTTTTCGGGGAATAACAGGCTTTTTTGAATGGCGTCGATTTTTTCTTTATTCCGAGTCTGAATCTTGTCAATCTCCTCTTCTGTCACCGGTTCTGCGAATATATACATCATCGCAGTTTGAGTCTCCCGCGTGTCGAAGTGAAAGCGTAGCGATTGGTTGGGAAACTGGTTGGTTGCCTTCTCCAGGATTTTATTCCACAGAGAGACAGAAAGTTGGAACTCTGTATCCCCAAGGGCGGTATCGGTTTGACCGTGAAGAGACAAATCCAACTCTGACAAGGGGACGTATTGGAAGCCGAATATACGTTCGACGTTATGGTAGGCGACAAATATCCCATCCATACGGCCGATCCGAACCTGTAGCGAGTATTTTAGGAAAGCGGCGCGAATCATATCATAGTACTCTCGCTCGAACGATTCGTATTCACCAAACCGATCCTTGATCTGGTATCCAAGCCCGCGATCATGCCGCCTCACGTTCATTCGGATAGAACACACGGCCCGTGTTTTCAAGTCAAACATACCCGTCCCGGGGAGTCGGGGATCATGGGCATCGAGCTGCGCTCTCATCAAAAAATCTCCACATGTGGTGTAATGGTAGGTTTCAGGAGCAACTGAATCTTGCGAAAGCTTGTCGATGCTGGATTTCCGGTAACGTTCAAACTCTTCAGTAGGGACCGTAAGTAGTTTCTCCATAGACTTGCCAAGATTCATGAGGATGTTTGCGGTATCGAACTCTTTGTCGGCATCTATCGCGTAAACTCCGTTCTTATGGCGTAGAAAGACGACAGCGGGCGACCGAGTAAGCTTGGTGAAATTTTTGGCTGCTTCCGGAAACCCTTGCGAGAGCATTGATGTATTTGGAGCCCGCCAGGAGGAGAGCAAGTAGTGAAAATGTGACAAAACAGATGTCATGCTGGATGACGACCCGACATACTTCTTGCCCAGTTTAACGGCCAGGTCATGCAACGTTTCGTCTCGAGAGGATGTGATATAGTCGTTGAGGGCAGTAAAATCGAACTCATGAACAGGCATAATAGACCCCAAGTAAGGGTCAAAATTATATACCCCCGTTCTCAAATCTTGTAGCTGGTACACGCCGGGACTGATGTATATGTGAGAAATTTGCGTATTGAGACGGGGAGAGAAAAACAAACTTACTTGAATAAGACTCGTTCAAGGCCGTACGAGAGCCCTGGAACGGGGGCACCCGCTGTCTCGAGAGCTGCGAGTTGTTAGATGGGTAAAATAGGTAGAGTCGGTCCGGACATATACTGCACTTACGGGTTAACGGCATGTCGCTCGACTTTACTACACCCCGATGTAGAGCACTAATCTCTGGGGCCGCTTTTGCTCCCTTTTCTTGAACTTTTTCATCTTGAGCCTTTTGATCTTGAGCCTTTTGATCTTGGACCTTTCGATCTTGAACCTTTTGAACCTGTGAGATGAATTCAAAAATGGACGTGTCTTTCGCTCCTTGAGCCGTGTGCCTGGGTGCCTTCATTCTCCCATGTTTGTCTGTGGGCTCCGTGGATTTGCTGCCTTTATTTGTTTTCTGAGGCGTAGGGTTCTTTGCTTCCTTCCTTCGTTTCTTGGATTTGGATCTCCGTGTCGAATTTGAGACGGTTAAGGGGAGGTCAGTTTTGACATCCTGTAATATCTTCAATAACAATTAGTTAGCATTGGGGAATGGAGTGCTTCATTCACGGAGACATAAGACAAAATATAGGGAATGAATGTCAAGGTGTTTGTGTCGGAGGGGTGTATAGCAAGTCCAAAAGACTGCATCCCACCTGGACCAAACGGCATACGGGTGTAGTTCATGGTACGTACATCAGGGTTCGTGGAATTGAGGACGGATATATCTGCTTGACCAGAGCTCGACGGCTCAGTTGCGATGCTGCGGAGCGTTCGACCGAAAGGAAGCGCAGGCCAAGCCTCCCGGACATGACATGACGGGCAGACAAATGCACGAGTGGATCGTCTGGCGGATCGGAGTGACCGGGTAAACATCCCAATGGTTTTCGGGGTGACAATAATTCAAACGATATAACGGCGCGAGGGCAAAATTGGCAATTGTAGGTCGAGCAGGGTTGGGGGTTGCAGCGAAAAGAAAGATTATACAGGGTCAAAGAAGAAAGGTGAAAAGAGTGAAATAGACACACAAAACGCCCGTGATAAGAGAAAGCCTCTGCCCTATTCAAGAGGGAAACGGCAATTGGGCTGGTGTATATGAGGTTGGGTTCGTCAAGAACTTGACGTTGGATGATGCGCCAAAAATATCGTCGATAAAAAAAACTTAAAGATGGATTGGGGATGCGATAAGTCACGTGCAAGGTCCAACTAGCCGTATTGGGGGATACTTGGCTGGTACCTTGCAGACAAACTCCGCTCCCGGTATCTGTGTTTTCTTTTGACGTTTCCTCCCTATTTAATATGTTATAATGTAGTATGTCAATCGAAGTACAATAACCGAGCTTTACACTCCTGTAACCCGGCGTGCTGGATTTCTATGGCGTGAAGATTGGCCGAGAATAAGTACTGCTTTGTATCTTCTACTGCCGCCGGAAAAACGTTTCGCAGGCTCCGGCGAAAAAAAAGTCCCTGCCAAAATCTTCCCCGCGAACGACGCAAAAGACGGCGAGGGAGGCGGCGGTACAGCTTCAATTCCGTTTGATATCTTCTCTATCTCCGCACTGTAAGTAGCCTGTCCCTCTCCTATGTGATTGCACCTGTCTACGTGTTTTGCCATGCTTGTGGTTTTCTTTTGGCCCTTTAATTCCCCTCCCCGCCTTGCAAAATACCCCGCCAAAAATGACTTCAATCTGGTATCAAAGCTCCACCACCAGCTCCAATTGGTCATTTGAAGCAGTATTTCTTTTTTTTCTGGCATATACAGTCTGCATTATCCTGCGCAATTGCATCTGTACTTTTTTTCATCTCGTTGCTGTCCCCAGCTCTGCTTGTGGTGGTTGTAGTCCCTCGTTGGTGTCCACGATGAGTCATTTTATATGGCGTGTAGATGCCGCCCGGAATTGATGTTCACTCAGAAATGTGTTTGCGGGTTGTGTCCCATGCATATCTAGTGATTTGAAACTCAATTCCTGCTCTATGCGTTTTTCCTGCATTTGATTTCTGGCCGACATATTTCTAACCTCATTTACATTCCAGCTCCCCGTCTCCAACAGCGCCCAAAGCAACATGCTGCAGGAAAGGCTCCGTGTCCTCGTTGTTGGGAGTGGTGGTCGAGAGCATGCCTTTGCCTGGAAACTAAGCCACTCCCCGCTTGTTGACATTGTCTATGTGGCACCCGGAAACGGAGGGACTGCAGCGGGCAATCCCAAAATCACCAATGTCAACGTCAAGGGCGACGATTATGCAGGATTGGTTGCATTCTCCCAGAAGAACGGGGTAAACCTCGTTGTTCCTGGCCCGGAGGCACCACTTGTCGATGGCATCCAGAAATTTTTCCAATCCGGTTAGTCGCACCCTATTCTAAAAAGTGGAAATTTAGTGGAGGTAATGAAGATTAACAATAATTTACAGTTGGGATTCGATGCTTTGGCCCATCCCAGGCGGCAGCACGTATGGAAGGATCAAAGACTTTCTCCAAGGACTTCATGAAGAGGCATAATATCCCTACTGCCGCATATGAAAATTTTAGCGACTACGAGGCAGCAAGCAAGTATCTCGACTCCATCAACCATGATGTCGTCATCAAGGCTAGTGGGCTTGCTGCTGGAAAGGGCGTTATAATCCCCCAGACGAAGGAAGAAGCCCGCCAAGCCCTCCGTGAAATCATGCTTGACCGCCAGTTTGGAGAAGCAGGAGACGAGGTTGTGATCGAAGAGTTCCTCGAAGGAGATGAACTCAGTATTCTCACCTTCTCTGATGGATACACCATCAGATCGCTCCCACCAGCACAAGACCACAAACGTATTTTCGATGGAGATCAGGGCCCAAACACTGGAGGGATGGGTTGCTATGCCCCAACCCGGATTGCATCCAAGGAGATTCTGCAAGAGATTGACCGAACAATCATAGAGCCCAGCATCAGTGGAATGAGAAGGGAAGGTACTATATCCTATTTATCTCTAATTCTTGCATTAATAATTTGCTAACCATTGCGATAGGCTTCCCTTTCGTTGGAATCTTGTTTACTGGTCTCATGATGACAAAGAATGGACCCAAAGTGCTTGAATATAACGTCCGGGGCGGTGACCCTGAAACGCAAACCCTTTTACCGCTTTTAAGCGACGACACAGATCTAGCTGAAATCATGGTTGCTTGTACCGAGCATTGGCTTGACGGTGTGTCTGTAAATGTGGAACCGAAATTTTCCACCACTGTCGTAGCTGTTGCGGAAGGCTATCCGGGAACATATGCCAAGGGACGCGACATCACTCTTGACTCACCGGCCGCAGACACCGTGATTTTCCACGCCGGTACCGCATTGACAAATAACCAACTCAAATCCTCCGGCGGCCGTGTCATCGCCGCAACCTCAACAGCCTCCACTCTCGAGGACGCAGTCAAAAACGCCTACAAAGGCATCTCCACCATCCACTTCCAAGGCATGCACTACCGCAAGGACATCGCTCACCGCGCCTTCCGGGATACTCCCAATGCCTCCGCTGAGCCCCTCACCTACGCCGCTGCCGGTGTCTCCATCGACGCGGGTAACGACCTTGTCAAACAAATCAAAGCTAACGTCGCCCAAACCCGCCGGCCTGGAACCGACGCCATCATCGGCGGGTTTGGCGGCACATTCGACCTCTCCACCTGCAATTCGGGCTTCCACCCTTCGTCGCCCACGCTGATAGGCGCCATCGACGGCGTCGGCACGAAGCTCGTGATCGCCCATGAGATGCGCACACACAACACCGTTGGTATCGACCTCGTTGCCATGAACGTCAACGACCTTGTCGTCCAGGGTGCCGAACCCCTCTTCTTCCTCGACTGCTACAGCTGCGGGAAACTCGACGTCGCCACCGCTGCCGCCTTCGTGTCCGGCGTGGCCGCTGGCTGCGTGGAATCCGGCTGTGCATTGGTTGGCGGCGAGACGGCCGAAATGCCCGGTCTGTACGCAGGTAACGACTACGACGCTGCCGGAGCAGCCGTGGGCGCAATCGATACCGCAAAGCAACCCATCCTGCCCGTTCTGGATAAAATGCAGGCGGGCGATGTCCTGCTCGGCCTTGCTAGCAGCGGGCCGCACTCAAACGGCTATTCCCTCGTGCGGAAAATCGTCGAGAGATCCGGCCTGTCCTACCAGGGCCCTGCTCCGTTCGAGACCTCTGCTCCCTCCCTAGGCGCTGCCCTCTTGACCCCCACGCGGATCTACGTCAAGCCACTTCTGGCGGCCCTCGCTGCCGCGCCTGGGGCTATCAAGGGCCTGTCGCATATCACGGGCGGCGGTCTTGTGGAGAACATTCCTCGCGTTCTGCCAAAGAACCTCTCCGCCATCGTCGATGTCGCAACCTGGCCTGTTCCCCCTGTGTTCCGCTGGCTGAAGAAGTCCGGTGGAGTCTCCGGTGCCGAGATGGGTCGTGCGTTTAACAACGGTGTGGGTATGATTGTGGTCGTTGGCAAGGAGGACGCGGAGCGAGTCAAGGCCATTTTGGAGGAGAAGGGGGAGACTGTGTTTGTTATTGGCGAGTTGGCGGCTCGGGGAGATGATGAGGGATGTGTGTTGAAGAACTTGGAGAGCTGGGAGTAAGTAGGCGGTAGATCGATTAGGGGTGAGATGGAGCGGGAAGGGGTTCGATTACTTTTTTCGATAGACTTTTTTTCTTTTACTTTATGGTTTCGATGTTTAATGTTGATGGGCTTATGTAGGTTTATAAAAGAAATGGAATTTATATTTCTTGTTATGAAAGGAACGCGGTATATGGGTTCTGATGGTATGCAAAATGATTCTCCTCACCAGCTAATATGCTGTGTTGCGGTATTCCGAGTGGGTGCACGGGCCGATAGCACCCCTGGTCCGCGTGTCCAATCATATCCCTGCACCTAACCTTATTTCAACCTCTCCTCCCGGTAATCTTGGTGCTCACTAGTTACTAAATAAAACATACATGGAACCGCTGGACCCCCAAGGATCGATCATTTTTGGTCTAGTTGGATTCTCACAGTTACTCTCCCTTATAAATACTAGGGAAACACACAGAGATTTTCTCTTCCTTTCAGAAAACAAAAGACACCTCAGAAGCCAAAATTTCCAATTCAGCGCACCGTATAGAAGGTAACATGTAACTGACGTATAGCGCAGACAAGGTAAGAAATGGCCAAACAGGCCGACCCGGGACGGAAACCAAGTGTTGAACGGGTAAATCCATAAATATCCCGAAGATTTGAAACATAAGAACGGAAGCAAAGAATTGCACTCGTACGGGGCATAATTTTCAAAAGAAATCGAGCAGAGGCCTAAGCAGGGCGCGCGAGGGGGGGGGATTGGAAAAAGAGTGGAAGTCCCTGAAAAATGACAGAAAGGTTGGAAGGAGCATTCCTAGTGCTTCATATGGTATGACAATGTATAGAAGGTAATAGGATGTAGGTCGATGAGAAACGGCTAAGACAATCGTGTCTATTTCGACGTCTCTTTTTCCACGTCTGGATTTTCGATTCGTTTGCTGGGAATTCCCAGCATTAATTTTTTGGGTACACGCTAGTCCAGTCCCCGTTCTCACAATCAGGATGCGCGACTGAAGTATGATCAATTATATCCGTGCTCCTGGTGCAATAAAATGGCTAGTGGACCTCATGCTAACTCCGAAATTTCGATAAACTTCGACGACGGAATAAATAGAAGCCGAGGAGTCAAGAACTGGAAATGTCTAAAGAATGACACAGCGCCGAGGAGGATTACTACTGCTGGATTGACGATGCGATGACCGGCGCCCTCGCCGACTGGGCGAGGATCGACGACGACGTTTTTTTTTCTTATGACGGCGGCGACGGCCGAGGGCAGACCCAGCGGTTGCACCATCAGAGGGCCAGGAAACATCGGAGTCTGAGCCCATTATACTGCGTGGGTAAGATAATAGCGGGGTTTTGATGCTCTCAGGCGAGACCTGGTTTGATGCATTAGTGCCGCTGTTTTTATGATGGAGTATGTCAAAGTATGTAGGTGCGAACAGAAACTTAATTATGGGAGTTGAAGAGGACATGGTAAAGCACTCGGACGTAAGATGAAATATCGGGATACACATATGAGAATGACTGGATGGATGGGATGATTACCGTTCTAGCTGGACAAAGCAAATAACTCGGGCTTCCCGGACCGTCTCTTAACCTTTTGTCAGCACACGTAGAAGATGCTATCGGATCGAGACGGGAGCAGCCGTGAGAGAAGTTTTCAAGATATTTTATGATAACGATTTTCGATGAGTGAAGAGGAAGAAACAAAGTAGTATGGATGTATAACCTTTATATAGCCCTTGGAGCCATCATGGCTGTTTCCGCATTCCCGGTCCCAGCTAGAGAACCCGATGGGAAGTGTCGAAAACGAATGGACTTTTCCGGTGCCCTCAGAAATTGGTTTAGCGCGCAGTTCCGCTGTTTCCTGTCCGGTTGTTGATTGTTGATGAACGCAGAAAACCGCTAATTCGGCTGTTGCCGCATGTTTATACATAGCGAGACAAGGAAAATGAATAGAAACTCGGAATTAAGCCTGGAGATACCATAAGAAGTAGATACATTATAAAGACAGAGGGATCTGCCTGGATTTTCTCTTACTTCATGGCATCAGCCTAGGGGCTGAGAGGTGATGTCCGATCAAAAAAAAGGAACAAGCCTTGGTCCCATAGGGCACGGAATTCTCATATGCGAGTTGAAATTCCAAGTTGCCAAGGTGAGATCCGCTCTTCAGCGTGCGAAAGGGTTAGTGACCTTACGCCTCATTAGTTTCAGAGGGCTGCTAGTTAAGGGCTGCCCGGCTTTCATGATAAAAACGGAGAAGAAAAAGGAGAAACAAAAAATCTCAGTTGTCGAAGCTGGAGTTAGAAACATCACGTGATATAGCTAGCCCTATCTAGTACTACTAGTATCTACCCCTTTTCAACCTGCACCGCTCCTATTCTACAGATTTATTCTTCTATAACAGAGGATAAGTCGGGAATCGGAAGTTTCTTTTGATCTCTATTTTATTCAATCCTGCAAAAATAAAATTCTACACAACCCCTTGGAGAAACGCTCAAACTTCCGACGATGTTCTTTTTATTTCTGAAAGAGATTGAGAATAAAGCAGAAAATCGTGTCTTTTCTTCAACAACGTCTGAAGAATGAACAATGGATTCCTTTTTTGTTCACTATTTCCTACGGTCCATTGTCCATTGATTTAATGTGAGAGACTTTGTCTGATAACAACAGTCATGGCACAAAACTATCAATACTACTAGCAATAGCAACTGACTGGTTCTCCGTTTTGTTTTATCTAGCTAAATAGGCCATGAAATATATATTTCCAGCTTATTCACTTGGGATCTGGACAACCATACGAATGAAAGACTGCTTTACAATTATCCAGGCCCTCCACTCAGATGCTAGAACTTATCGGATTTTGGCGAGCATACCTGTACCATTCAACAAAGGTAGATCATTTCCACACAACTGATTTCCCCGACTACGTGAACACAATTGACAATATGTGCTGCAGCCCTGAAGGAGCCACATGCCGCATTCATGGTTCGCCGGTTCCCGAATCTGTCTCACTCTACCGGCTCCTCCACAGCCAAATCGTCCATGGTTTCTACCCGTCACCAGCGCCGGAGAGGGTATATGCGGTCAATGTTCCACAGTATAATATCAAAGGAATTGCGGGATATATCTCCATAAACAATGCAATGGTATCGTGCCACTGTTTCGGGTGTGGTATGCAACACTTTACGACAGGGATAATACCGTGCAGAATCAGTATGTTAACGGGGCCAGAACGGCTTATGTATATTGTGCAGGGTTCTTGGGACGATGATGGTGCAAAGGCATTATATTACATATGTCTATTTTTCGCTAGAACACAATCATTTTTTATATAACAAAGCTCAGGTAAAGAATTGGGGAGTCAAATCAGTCATGTTATCGCACCTTGTTTTCATTAATTCCCGAAACGAGCATGATTGATAGAAAGAGAAGGAACCAAATGTGGACTGATGGAGAGTCGAGATCTCAATCAAACCCGCTACAAATTAACCCCTGAATGATGGGAATCCACCCGTTCTTACGCATTGCCCTTGTTCTTCTGGGTAGCCCCCGACTTTCCCTTTTTTTTATCCTTATTCTTGCACAGCGGACAGTCACTATCAAGTCTTTCCTCATGCGTAATACGACCTCTGCAATTTGGAGCCTTTGAACACTCTTCTCCTACCTTGTGGCCCTTGAAGTGATCGCAACGATACCAGACTTCGATTAATTGGCACATGTTGGATAAGAACTGGTACTATCGACGGACGAATTATGATTTCTAGAAGTCGTTACAGGATGATACCGAGTAGTAGTGGCATTTGCCAAGCGGGTGGGGCAATTCGTACTTTCTCTGGACGTTTCTGCCGTTTGATAAAGGTATTGAAGACCGAGATGTTTGTCGGATCGATCTAGATGATCGTTGTGTTGGAAATGTAGCGAGAGCAGAACGAGATCTTTGGTCTTGGTCAAAGTGGGCCAAATTTCAGCTAGAATACAGCCCTTGTCATTGTACTGTGATTAGGAAACAATCCCACGATAGAAAGATGTCGGGAAGATACGCACTAAAGCAGCCCGAAGCAAATATGAGGAAGCAAATATGCAGCCTTTGAAAGGCAGGCGATCAATATGCTTGACAAAAAAGGGTACAGGTGTACTTTGACTTGGACGTAGTACTAGTAGTTATCGTTTGGGGATGACATCGGTGGAATTAGATATGAAAGGAAAGCAAAGGAGGTCTCGTCAAGATAAGTGTTTATATAGTGTTAAGATTTCATTTCTCTTCTGCCACATATACCAAGGCCGGAGGGAGCAGGCAACGGGAAATACCAGCGGGAAATGCCAGCGGAAACATCCAGCAGAAAAATCCCGCTTGCCATACCCAGCTGTCTTATCGTTCAGAAGCCAGGCAAGCAGCATATAAGTACCATTTTGTTCCACTAACTCAAGAAATAGACCAAACTAGCTTGTACAGTATCTAATTTGTTGCATTCGAGAGGAAGAGTCCGCGGTAGTACCAAGTTTACAAAAAGGGGTAACTTCCTATGAATACCTGGAGGGTATCTAGCCGCCGAACTGCCTGCAGCACCGTAATGTAAATGTAAATATTCTGCTTTTTAGCCTCTAAAAGAATGTATTAACTAGCACTTTCAATAACTAGATATTCGAGTACAAACTTATTGCAAAGGGAATAAACTAGAGAATGGTGCCTGTGGCTGGCTTCGTATCGCTCAATGCATCGTGGTCCTGGGGAAATGAAATAGGGGCATGATAATGGGGATAGCGGGGGAGTAATGGAGGGCAGCAGAAAAAATCACTTCCAAACTAAATGATTATGCTGGCTAGCATGCATCGCAGCCGTCGACAGGTTCAAATAATGTAGTAGCACATCTCCCAAATTAAAAATAGACCCGAAATGAACTCCCCTTGTCTGCTTCCAGGAAGCTTTTTTCAAGACTTCCAGGTTTCTTCCTTTTACTCCTTGTCCTCCTTGTTTTTTTCGCCTTCTTCTTTTCCCTTTGTCTCTTCAGCCGCTTCTGCCTTCTGCTGCCGGCAGTATCTACACTCTATAATGAGGAAGACTTCGCGTTCTTCCTTCACATTCCCCTTACACTCGCCCTTCTTGAACTCTTCGCAGTTTTCAACTTCGTTCATGCGAATGTCCCCGCACTTGTATTTGTGGATAACGTGTGTACACATGATGGATGATTTGATGGCGTATAATATGGGGTCTTGAGTTTCTAGAAGGCGCCTGTTAGTAGAACGGATGGCGGAGGGTGCTAGCTTTAGGTAGATGGACATCTCACTTTTAAGGTCTGAGGTTAGGTAGTTGTATTGGAGCAAGTAGAAGATTTGTCTAGGTGGAGACGCTCAAGGCTTGAGGTCGTATGTGAGGATCGATGACTGTGGTTTATGATCCGTATGGGAGTTGAAGTCGTCGTTGGGGAAGAGTAAAAAAATGCCATGAAGAGGATGAAGGCTGCGTTTTTTATACCAGGCTATATGTCCCTTCATATTCATAGTAGTTAACAACTTATTCTAGTGAAGTATTCAGATGCTGGTAAATACCACTTTCATTATTTGCACGTGTAGAAAGTGGTCACACTCCCTAGACCAACATCTACTATCAATGAAAAGAAAGAAGGGTTTTAGATATAGGGAGTATATAATATGTATCAGAATTTCCTAGCTTTATAGTAATTTTTAGTCTTTGATTCATAGAGTCAAGTGTAACTACTTACTAACACATCATTTCCATGAAAAAGGGGTAAACCGAAATAGTATCTCAGTGGCCCACACTTCTATCAACTGCTTCTGATATAGGCTTAAGGAGGTAGCTGAACAATAGATCTTCCAACGGAGATAACAGTTAGTTGGACAGGTAATTAATATTTTCTGGGGTATAAAAACACCGTTGCTGTCATTCCTTTGAGATACATTGCTTGATTTTCGCACTCCCGGTAGTTATCCCCCACATCATAATACCCATCAAAAACCATCCATTCTGATATACCCCTTGATAAACCAGGAAAAACACACGCATAACCTTATAGTAACACCGCAAGATAACTCAAAATCCCAGAAAATAAAACCCCACACCAAGTATCAAATTTCCAACCCTCCCCAGCACCCCCCTAACAGCCACAGCATCCCCATATACCACCCTCGATCGTCTCCATTTCGCAAAAACAACCCCATCTATAATTTTGCCGGCCGACAGTCTTTGCAAAATTGCTCTGAGTAAATCACTCCGGCGCTAACATACCGGCAATCTGGGCGCCGGCACAAGGGTGCCAGAACATGGAGGCCAATACAATGGCCGCACTTGGCGATGACGCGTTTTGTATAGCACATCGTGGATAGGGGGATCGAAATAAAAAGTTGGGGTGCTCGAGTGGGTCTGATATAAGGCAACGAGTTGGAATAGTTAAGCAGGAGGAATACAAAAAGGGGGGGAGGGGTTTGGGGTGATACCTTTTTTTTTGTGCTAGAGATATCCGCTCGTAGGTTTCGATCAAGTGTAACGTAGTAAACTGAAACGAGTGTTTGTCAGGGAGGGATAGAACTATATCTGTGGAAGTGGGAATACGTTGCGCTTTTATAATGAAAAGAAGCGCCAACTAAGGAAGACTTATAAAAGTGAGTGAAAGGCTTTTATAATACTGCATTTAGATTACAATTATCCCCTATAAAATCTCAAAAGGAATGGCTACTCCCGGAACAAAAAAGGGGGTAAGGTCCCCTGAAATGCATTCATAACTACCATTCCAATGAGAAAACCCGGGCTTTATATCACAATTTCCAAGAATCAATGTGTCCCCCTTATCACACGGTCGTACCACGTTACCCTTTATCCATCGGGAAAGCTCCCTTTCTACCCCCGTCTTTCTGCCAGGTGACAAAGGAACGGGCTCCATCCTCTCCTCTCCAGCCCTTTATAGCTAAACCCGATATCTGCACCAATACCCTCCTGCACGCTCCGTTTGGATTTCTAGGGCCGCGCATCGTTCCCGATATCTCTTACGACAAGGGCGGCACATTACTCTGCCTCTTGCGTTAACGTACCGAATCTTACAGCCCCGTCTGTCGGGACATCTGTTATATTGAGGACATCGGTAATATCGAGTAGATGCGTAGTGGCCGCAGGTGCCAAGGAGGTCGATGACCTCGCACATGATGGGATAGACTGTAAATATGCAGGATATAAGTAGGGGATAGCTTGGGGAGGTTGGGGGTTATGAATGAAATGGACAAGTTGATGCTACTAACCTGAGTAGATACGGAGGGACTTTTAGCAAGAAGATTGTCAGCGTAGTTATCACAAGTTCGCAGAATCCGGTACTTAAAATTTGGGAAGTTGGTTAAAGTGTTTTTAAATCAGGGTGTCAAGAGTTGAAATGAGTATTTATAAGAATGAGAAAATAAAAAAGGCATAAAGGAGAGGAATCATAGCTTTGTATATTTTCTTGTTTCTATGGAATAGTGAATGTTCATAGGCAATTAATATGAACAGTACTGGATAAAGCCCCTGAAATCACAATCATGGTATTGAAGATAAAAATCACAACATAGTTATAACTAAACATGCCTTCTCCCCAGGCAACAAATGAGAAAAGGAAAGTAAAATAATAACTTGTTCAGCTCAGTTTAATCCTCCATTCTCTCCCATATCTCTGCCAGCCTTATGCCTGCTTTGGTTTTTTATCATCTTCGCCGCCAGAACTCGGTGGTGTTTTAGACTGCTGCTGTTCCGGTTTCACACACTTTCGACATGTTGTTACATAGTAAATCATTTCTTCTTCTCCACCTGGAAAGTGGCCTGGCATTTTGGCTGTCTCACACTGGCTAACCGTTTCACGTTCGATTTCATGACCGGCCAGGCAACAGTAGACGCGTTCGGGGCACATCGTGGAAGTTGTTGTGCTTCGCGAAAATTGGGGCTTCTTTTGAGGAAATGGATTTTTTTTTGTGTCTGTATAAACTAGATATGTTTAAATAAATCAAAAGTTTTGAGACAGGAACTAGTTTAACTTGAAAATATTTGGTGAGATCTGTTTTGTAACCAGAGCTATACAGCAAGAGAGAGTAAGAACCGGTAAGAAGAGAGACAAAGAGAGAAAGGTACTAACCTGTGCGGGGAGAATAAGCACCTGGGCAGTTAGATCGTCTCGTATATGCAGGATAGCACAATCTTTGGAAATGCAGGCCTCAGTAGATAGCTTTTGGAACTGCGTTGAGAAACGTCAAGGAGATAGAATACGAAGATAGGAGATGCAAAACAGCAAACTGCAAAGGGCCGCTGAGTTTATATGCCCTCCATCCCACATCCCAGCCCTGTTGGTCTCAGTGTCCCTTTATCTGTTTCATCCATGGCATTTGTTTTGACATTCATTCTTTGTCTGCTTCACTCCCTGGCGTTTGTTTCAACCACATTTAGCCCCCATAGTTGGTCTTTCAGTTCTCCTTTCAGATCTCTTTTTGGGCATTTGCGCCCCAACTCGCGCCATCCAGTACACTCCCTGCAGCCCACTACTCACCCCCTACCATGCTGGGCCATATGTTTACTTCAAAAACAGTTGCTTTGCGAGCCTGATGAACTAATAGTGTAAATCTTTTACACACGAGATCAAGGAACCTTGCTGTATAGAGACACACCTACATTTGTTCATTACCTTGCCGTCTGGGATATCCCGTTAAGTTTAAGCACGCATTCCCTATGCCGATGGGGAATTTCTCTAATCCTCCCAGGCAGGGAATTAGCATTTTCGGTTAAAGCCAATTTCCCAATTGCTAGGGGAAATGCCCTTGTCTCTTCCTACTGGCGCTATATTCCCGGCGGCGAAAACACCACAGCTTTCGGGTGGCGCCGAGTCCATAGGAGAAGCCGGAAGAAAAGAACGAAAGAAAAAGGAAAAAGGCGAAAAAGCAAAAGAAAGAAGAAGAAAAAAAGTAGAGACAGAAAAGGAAGGATAGGAGGAACTGGAAAATGGGGAAACATCCCCGGGCATTGTATAAAATCCCACGATATGGATTTTGACTTGAAGATATGCCGGCTCCTACCTATTCCCTACCTATCCGAACTTATTGATATCCGTACCTGCATATACATGTAGATATGTACCCAGCAACCCACCACGAAAGTGTCTAGCAGATAATGTCGATTGTCAGTAGGTATGTACATAAACTGCCATGCAACGCATATTCCCAACCCCTGAGTTACCCCTGAATCTTGGCATTAGTTAAATGCTAACCACGACGGGTCAGCCTCCGCTCCGCTCCGCCCCCTCCCCATACATTACTGGCTCTAACTGACTAATATTGTAGCGTATACCCATAGACACAGTGGAATTATCATTCCTTTTGGCTGTTTCTTTTTTCTTTTTTAGCAAAAAGACAGAGGGAGGGGGGATTGCTTCTGCTGGTTATTAATACTACTAACTAAAACAGCATTTATTTCTCATGAGAAAAAAAGGGAGAAGAAAACGCGCAAAATCAAAATCGAATATGACAAAAAAAATAAAAAACAATAGTTAACTCTTCTTTCTCCCCCTGGTTAATCAATATCCCACACAATCCAGTCCATCCACTCACTCCACAATCTTATCCTTATCCCTACCCATATCCCCTCCCTTCCCTTTCCCATCACCACCCCCCTTCTTCTTCTTCCTCCTCCACCTCATTACTCGGACTCCAGTCAACCAACCCATCCATCCACTTATTTTCCGCCCCCTTATCCTCATCTTCATCCTCATCCTCATCCCCTCCCTCCCCTTCGCCCTCCTCTTTCCTATCACTACCCCCCTCGCCCTCCCCCTCCTCCTCTGAATCCCACTTAATCCACTCCTTCCACTTATCTCCTCCCTCCCCCTCCCCCTCCCCCACCTTAAACACCAGCTCCTCTATCTCATCCTCCTTCTTACACGTATCACAATACTCCTCACTGACAATCTTATCCTCAATCATCAGATGAGGCGGAGATTTATCGCAATTATCTTGTTTATCCCTGAAACGTCTTATCTTGTGGCCGCGGGGGCAATAGATTTTGATGTACTTGCACATGTTTTGTCGTCGAGCGCGTGTGGGCGTTGTTGTTGTAGATGCGAGACTGGGCTTTTGTTGGACGTGTATAGTTTCTAGTCCTTCACTCTTTTATCTATCTCTTTATATTTCTTTCGTTTTTCGGTTGGCCGTAGAGGTCGTGGCAGTGAACGTTGTATGTGAGTATGGATGAAATAAAGAGACAACCGATCCGATCCGATCCTCAGGAGAAGAGACGATGGCGATTAATTGATTATACAAAGCGACTGGCCGGGAAAGGTGCTTCTTAGATATCGCAAAAAGGAAGAAACGTACGATAGGAAATAATGATGATGTAGATATAACCAAAAAGAAAAGAGAGGAGTGGCCATCTTAAATACGGCAATTGGAAGTTATCTGGGTCAGATAGGATACGGGGTGTATCTGATGTAGAGAAGTTTCATGTCATACATTATTGCCTCCATGGTATATTGCCCCATGTTATGTAGGCGGGGCGGAGCGGAGCGGAGGATTATTCCATAGCTTGCATGAATGGGGAGGAAAGGTCCATTCGAGAACTTACCCGGGATAATAATTATGTTTTTGCTTAAACAGCGCCGGGAGTGGCCGAGGTTTCCAACAATGGGCGGGGAATCACAAACGAACCATGAAAAAAGGGGCGGAAATTGTTTTTTTTGGTTAAAAGAAATGATTGAAACAGAAAGACCAAGGTGTGGAAATCAAGATAAACAATAAAAGCCCTAGCTACCCACTTATCAACTCCTAACATCAAGCATGAAACCTTGCTGTCAAAAAAAGAAAAGAAAAGAAAAGAAACGAAAAGCTGCCGAAACCTTTTCAAAAAAAGACAACCTCCGCCCTCTCCCATCAACCAACCACTCTCCACTCCGCCAATCTCTCTTCCGACACGCCACTCCCTCATCTATCTCGTACAACATCAACCAGGGAACTCTCTTCGGTATCGGGACAGTTTCTATACGACCGTCCAGGTCGAGCCCAGGGGGGCTGGATATTAACTCTCGAGCCAAACAACATGCCCACAGCTACCTCTTATCCAGGCGCGGGGATATGACCTTTCGCAGCGGATGGGGATCGACATTATTTTAAAGCTAGAGAGCCCGTTGCGCGCGTGCGTGCGTGCGTGCGTGATGACCAAAGTTGACTGACGATGGGGTGGCATATGCATATCGAAGGATAATGGTTCAAAGGTGCGTATGTTGTAGACAACGGCAGAAACAGGGGAGGGAGACATCTTCAATACCCCTCCAGCCCACCAGCCAGCCATCTAGTTACTAGTTCTCAACGACGACGCCTCCTCCGCACCACGAACGAGGCCATACCCAACAGCCATCGATCCCCTCACACCCGCAGCCTAGACTACCTCTACCTCCGTCTCCTAGGCGGGGGGGGGCATCGCCGACACTCCGCATGCCTCTCGATCCGCGAGCCGACCACGCGCTTCGCGCAGTTTGGGTATTGGCGGCAGGGGACGTCGTACAGTTGGAACCAGAGGCGGTGCATGTTGCGGCAGTAAATCTGGATTATGCGGCACATTTTGGGGGATATTGGGGGGAGACGAGGGGTGGTAGTGTGGTGTGGAGTGGAGATAGGGGTGGAGGCGGTTGGTGTGTAAGTAAGTAGGTAGGTAGGTGGATGGATAGATGCGTGTGTGTGTGTGTGTGGCAGGGCATGTATAACTCATAGATTTCTCTTTGGAATTCTTTAACAAAACGAAGAAATAAAAGAAAGAAAGAAGGAAAGAATGTATCAAGTGAGGTTGATATAGATATAGATATAGATAGATAGATAGATAGATGGGGATAGGAGGTAGGGTTAGTTCCCGAGTCCCCGGGCATATGATATGACTGGCAGTCACAGCGGAGTCGAAACTTCCCAAGAGGAAGAAAACGCAGCATCAAGCAAGCAGGCAACCAGCGAAACAAGCAAGCAAGAAAATAAATAGGCAGGCCGTTTCGTGTACTTTTTTTATGAGGGATAGAAGGAGGAATGAATGGGCGCAATATGTAAGTGTAAGTACCTACCATTCCCCTTGTTAGTTATACACCCATGCTAACAGCACAGGTAATAGATAGACAGATAATGGATATCAATGGATCATACCGTATATATCCATCCATCCATCCGTCACTGCCATCAGCAGTACATACATACGTACTCCATCCCATCCCATTGCACCACCAGCAGCACCACCAGCAGGAGTTCCACAAACGAGCGGCAGACCATACCGTTGTATCTGTCATGTACGTACTATACACATTAGCTCTCAGTCTCAATTCAAGTTATATAGACAAACAAGCCCCCCCCCCCCACCATTGCATTGCATTGCGCTGCACTGCATCCGGGTCAGAGGTTGATAATATCATACATAACTAATCAACCATCCAAATCAATCAACCAAGGTATGATAATTAGTCACTTACCTACCAGCCGACGCCCTATCCCTACCACATATCCCCCTGAACTCCCCACCCACCCGGTAAGAAGCAACGAAGCAACGAAGCAAAGAAACAAGAAACAAGAAACAAAAGAGAGAAGAAAAAAAAACTAGAAGCCCCCCTCATCTCTTCATTGCTCCTAACCCAACCTACGCCATACAAAAAAGCCAACACACTCCATTCCGCAAATATCAAATATCAAATATCAAATATCAAATATCGAATATCAAATTTGATTAATTCATTTATTCAGTCCAGTCCAGTTCAGCCCAGTCCGGTCAGTCACATCACATCACATCACCATTTTGTTTTGTTTTGGACATACATCCATACCTCCATACCTCCATACATACGCACAGACGCAGACGCAGACGCAGACGCAGACGCAGACACACGTGCCTACCCCTACCCGTCTAGATACACCCGCCCGATACCCGATAGATACCGCACGGACCACATCCAGTCCCGACCTCACCCCATATCAAATAGCTAGAGGCAGACAGCATCGACTTCAAAAGAGAAATGCTCAAGACTAAGCTAGTATTTCGAAGATAACTAGCTAGCCGGACGTACAGCACACCACAACAACAAATAACGAGTTGGAGTTTTGGTAAAAAAAGAACAGAGGAACGGATAAGAAGACGAAGAAGGATGGATTGGATTGGATGGATAGGATTTAAAAAACGGTACTTAATTTGGTACTATGAGAAAAGGCGAGGTTGGAAAAAGAGAAAAAGGTTGGAGGAACAAGCTAAAGCAAAGTTTCTTTCAAGTTCAGGCGCGGGGGACACGGGGAGTATGAGGAGGAGGTAGTGTGTATGCGAAACAGAATACGGAATTCTATGTAATCAATTATCCGGCGCAAAAACTATCGTCCATTAGCAACAGGCAGCATCAGATAGAGACCGAGAACGAACCCACCTTAGAAGCACTTGCGGTGGACAATGGAAGGCCCGGACTCGTCGTATTCCTGCTTAGAGATCCACATCTGCTGGAAGGTCGAGAGGGAGGCCAAGATGGAACCACCAATCCATACAGAGTATTTACGTTCAGGAGGAGCGATGATTTTAACCTTCATCGACGAGGGAGCAAGGGCAGTGATCTCCTTCTGCATACGGTCGGAGATACCAGGGTACATGGTAGTACCACCAGACTAGTATTTGTCAGCGATATGTGCACTCCAGGAAGTATTCGAGGTCGCGACGGCCATGCTAACGGACGAACATGGCCTACCGCAGTTCCAACCCGACATATTAACATAAAGAAAAGAGAAATACACACCATAACAATGTTACCATAAAGATCCTTTCGGACGTCAACGTCGCATTTCATGATAGCATTGTAAGTGGTGGCATGGATACCGCCGCTCTCAAGACCCAGCACGCTAGGTTGGAAGAGAGCCTCAGGAGCGCGGAACCGCTCGTTGCCAATAGTGATGACCTGGCCGTCAGGAAGCTCGTAAGACTTCTCCAAGCTGGAGCTTTGGGAAGCGGTCTGGATTTCCTGCTGGAAGTCAAGGGCAACATAACAGAGCTTCTCCTTGATGTCACGGACAATTTCACGCTCGGCAGTGGTGGAGAAGCTGTAACCACGCTCGGCAAGGATCTTCATAAGGTAATTTGTCAAGTCACGACCAGCCATATCAATACGGGAGATGGCGTGGGGGAGGGCGAAACCCTCGTAGATGGGCACGACGTGAGTGACACCATCACCAGAGTCAAGCACGATACCAGTGGTGCGGCCAGAAGCGTACAGAGAGAGCACAGCCTGGATGGAGACATAGAAGGCGGGGGCGTTGAAGGTTTCAAAGACGATTTGGGTCATCTTCTCACGGTTGGACTTGGGGTTGATAGGAGCCTCAGTCAAGAGAACGGGGTGCTCCTCTGGCGCGACACGGAGTTCGTTGTAGAAGGTGTGATGCCAGATTTTCTCCATATCGTCCCAGTTTGTGACGACACCGTGCTCAATGGGGTATCTCAGGGTGAGGATACCACGCTTCGACTGTGCCTCATCACCAACATAGGAATCTTTCTGGCCCATACCAATCATGATACTAGATGCTGTCAGTCATGGATCCAACCTTGGCATACGCAGGGGACTATTACCCATGATGGCGAGGACGACCGACGATCGAAGCTGGTGGAGGTTAGCAGCAGGAAACAGACACAACCAAGCCAAAAGGTGTCCTTATCGGGCACGAATTGGCCTGGTGGAAATGTGGGGAGACTTACGGAAAACAGCTCGGGGAGCGTCATCGCCAGCGAAACCGGCCTTACACATACCGGATCTGTAGGCAGGAAGTCAGCATCGCAGAAACACATATCGACTGCATCACGAGGCGGTTGCGGTGCATATCGGGCGTTGCAGTGGGATGGAGGGGGTGTTGGATTTGTTGACAAGGGATCGACTGTGTTGTGCGCCAATGGGAACGTGGACACAAAACGGGGGGTTCGAGGAGATCGAACAGACGTACCCATTGTCGATGACGAGGGCAGCAACTTCTTCTGTACGGCGGGAAGGATGAGATTAGCCATGAGACGAGACCGTGGATGGAGCCTTTGGGGGAGGGGGGGGGTGTCTGGGGCGGGAGTCTGGGGGATGGGGCTGATGTTGCTGCTTACCTTCCATTGTGAATGAGGTGATGAAAAGCGAGACTACAGAAAAGACGACGGGACAGCAAGGGAAGACAGGCCTGGCAGGTCGGCGAGGGACGAGCAGGCGAGGACGAAAGGGATGGTGGCGGGTGGTGGTGTGGGGAGGTGGTGGAGGATGGTGCTGGGAGCGAGATATGAAGAGAAGAAGAGGTGAAGGAGGAAGAATTTTGAAGATGGAGATGGCTGTGGTTGGGGAGCGAACGAACGCCAGACAAGGAAGGGGCCCGTTCCAGCGCGTAATAATACACGGCACTAGCTGCACTTGCGCGGACGACGACTACTGCTCTGCCACCACGGCCGGCGCTGCTGGCCCTCTTAACGGCGCGGCCAAAACGGTGCTGCCTCTGCCGCCCCGCGAGCTGACGAGGCCTGTCGCCGCACAATGGCCGTGCCTGATGCAGTGATCGAGGGGGATCTATCATATCGAGGCCAGCGGGCGGGAGTGGCTGCTGGGCGGGCGTGGTGGTGGGCGGCGCGGTATTGCGTATTGGTACGGTACGGTACGGGCCATGTGTCGTATCAGCGCACATGGCGGGGTCGGGCACGGCGTGGCTGGAGGTACCTGCGCGCCCAGCGAAGTTTGTATGCGGCCACAAGTACCGCCGTTGCAGCCAGCTCACCTCCCCGCCACGCCGCTACGACGACGGCCAGCGCCCTCTCGTCTCGCCGGGACACAGTTATCGCCCAATCTCCACTGCCCAGCGCCTATGGCCACCCCCTGCGCTCTCGACTCCAGTCTCCCGCCAAGCAATATCAGCCTCGTCAAACCACACACCACACCGACATCTCCTCTACATATCTCTCCTCCAGGCATTCACATTCCCGTCACCATTGCGTACTCTGATCCAGCATTCCCGTCATCGCCAAACTCGGGTCCCCCCACAAGGCACCCGCCAAACCACCTCCCGTCTCGCCTGCGCTTGCGTGGCCGGCGGCGAAAACCCGACATCCAGCACCCAAAACCCAAGGAAACGCCGAGGGGACCGAACCCATTCCAGTTTCCAAATATAGCTACACCGCGGCTATTCGATTTCGTATCTATGGCGTTTGGCATTGGAATAGTGATGCCTATTATATACCTGCGGACTTGACTGAGAGTCTACCTGGCTGGCTGCTGGCTGGGTACGGGGTACTGCTTTCGAAAACTAATGTGTTGTGCTGTGTCGTGCGTGTCGCCTCCACCGCCTTTTGAATAAGCTGGAGTTAGCTATTGAGCGAACTGTCAGCCGCAGCAACCGGTCATCAGCTTAGTTGCCGCGCTGTTCGTACCCTTGCTGGCTCCTACTAATACGCCTTGCACAAGTTGCACCAGATGGAGATACGTATTTTTCCCCCAAGAAAAAAAGGATTGCACCAGTGTGTGCTTATATAAGATGAGATGGATACTTCCAGTTGTCTATGATGAGAGAAGGCTATTCATGGCTTTTATAGGTGTTTCATGTGCATGTACAGGTACATACATACATACACTCATTCCTACGCCCAAAATACAATAGGATACTTGTTCAATGAATCTATCATAAATGAGAATGAACACCCACTAATTAATAGAAAATACTATATTTCAATGTCAACAAGTGAGTGCTTCTACGTGTCATTGATTTATATTAACCCTTTATCTCCTCCTCCTCCTCCTATTCCCTATAAATATCTACCTACATCCATCTCATAAACTTCCATCCCACCTGATTATTGTATTAACGTTATCACTCACCAGCATCTCCAGTTTATCCACTTATGAATACACTAATTTGATATATCTAAGCTTGGAGACGGCAATGGCCAACTTATGAAGAACCCGGCATTCCGAGGCACCATAGTTTTAAGACTCGGAGCAGATGGAGGGCTGCAGGTTGTGCCGTCATGTCATGGTCTGTGGAGGATATGGATATAGGTATATAGTTATTAGGAAAACGATTGATTGCTTTGAGAAGAAAAGAGAGAGATGACAGGGCCTTTGGTTATGCTTCTTGATCACTTTTGTAATGAACTGCTTTGGAAAAGGGGGACGGGATGGGGAGGTATTCCATCAGCTGGGCTGTGCCTTGGTCTGCCCAGTACGGTCATAACCATCAAACCCAGCATTATGTAGGTAAAGATAAGTATTCGTATTCATATCCGGCACTGCACTGTGAACATATATTACAAGGGGTGTCTGTCTTCATGAAATTTAGTTGATATCTCCAACCAGGTCCAAGAGTCAACGATGAAGAAAGGAGTCCGTAAAATTTCACGCGGCAGAGGTACTAATCGAATAGGATGACTTCAAGCCAGAAACACATATAAACACTCCCAGTATAATAACCAACGTCTGCAGAGTAAACCATATTGGGCATGTCGTGTTGAATCAGTCCGATGTGGTTGAAGTTGGAGTTGAAGTCTGATCGAAAGTCTTGGAAGCCAACCGCAGCGTCCAGAACAAACCGCCACCATCGGCAATCTGCAGGGCTTGGCGCTGTCATGATATTTTTTTTATACTCAGACTTCATCAATTTGTATCTCTGAGAGAGAGCATTCCATATATCCTCTCATTTAATCACATACCCCATACAACACCCTCTAAATACCTTCCCACTGGTATTTAAAACAAAAGCAGCAAGCAATAACTTATCCCAGCGCATCCATCCCGCTCAAATCTCCCCCTCCGCACCCCTCTCTCCCCCGAACAACCTCACCACCACCAACGAGCCTGCGCAACACCCACCCACCCACCATGGACCCAGGCATGAACAACCTCCTAAAATGGAGCCTCGAAAACGCCAACCCCTCCCAACCCACCACCAACAACACCACCACCACCACCCCCCACGAACCCCCCCGCTCCCTCTCCCCCACCGCCCTCCAACGCCTCCTCCTAAACACCCCCTCGGACGCCGAGCTCATGAAAAACTCCATGGCCGCCATCCGCTCCCCCACCCTTAGCCTATCCGATAAGCTAACAGCCTTCGACAACCTCGAACAACTCGTCGAGAACCTCGACAACGCCAACAACCTCGGCGCGCTGGGCCTGTGGACGCCGTTAGTGGAGGAGTTGGCGGCAGCGGAGGAGGAGAGGAGGATGATGGGGGCGTGGTGTATTGGGACTGCGGTGCAGAATAATGAGAGTGCGCAGGGGATGGTGAGTTTTTATTTACCCCCCCCTTCGCGTAATGAAATGACAACTTGGAATAAAGCCAAAAGCTAATATGTGTATGTATTTATTATATAGCTCCTAAAAACAGCCCCGACAGCCCTTGCAACCCTGCTCGAGCTCACGCAGTCGGATCCCGCGCCGGCCGTGCGCAAGAAGGCCGTTTACGCGCTTTCCTCTGCGATTCGCAACTTCCAGCCGGCGATGGATGAGTTGGTGAGGCATTTGCCGGTGGCGGCGCGCGGGGGGGATGGGGAGAGGATTGATGCGGCGGATATGGAGAGGGTGGATGGGTTGGTTGGGTGGTTGAGGGGGGAAGGGGGGGGGAATTGAGGGGGTGGTTGGGTGTGGTTGTTGTGGTTGATGTATGTATGGGATGGTATGGATGGCTATTTATTCATCTGATTTATGGAGTTGTGTGATTTAAGGAAATGGGGCTTTTCTTAATGGAGGTTTATTGTTATTTGGTCTAAAGATTTATGAGGCGGGTTGTGAAAAGAAGGTCCTAGCCAAAGAAATTAAAGATGTTCTTAAACTGTTTTGCGCCAGAAATATTCTATTAAACATCTTTGTCTGTGGACTATGGTTAGTACATAGCATAGAGGGAAGGAGGGCGGTAAACATGAAACCTCTCACCCTTCCTTCTCCTCGAATAGGCGTGTCTGCGCACCATCCGTAAACATCTAAAAATATTACATTCAACTGCGAAAGTATGTCCAACGGAAGGATAGACTTCTAATTGAACAGGTCGATGTCATTTGGACACTCGTGGGTGAGGCAATACGGAGAGATCATCGTTTATCGCCAAAATAGGCTGGTAGTCATGGGCGGTTTGGTTAGGGATAGGCCGTAAAAGACGAGAGCATGCCGAAACTCACATTTTCAAGCAGAGTTGAACCGGCCCATGGACGGAAACCTCAATCTGTATAATTACCTGTATCGTGACAGATTTATTTGCGAACCGAAGTTGTAGGACAGGGTTTGACCGCGCTGTAAGCAAGTACAGTAAGATGAATAGGTGGATACCAGGAATGTAGTCGAGGAGGTCAATCCGAAGATCAGGTTAGAATGAGGATTGCCAGATAGATTTGTCGGGAGAATCCAGGTATATATATTCACCGTACCGAAAACATGAGGTAAGTCATTGCTTCCTAAGGCCCAAGTAGCCCCTGCTTTGACTGCTTGCAGTCTATCTCCAGGGAGATGTAAGAGGTAACGACGCGATCCTATTGCAACCGGGTATTTCGAAGCAACCACGCGCCATGCTATCATGGCACGAGCAATCTACGAAATTTCTTGGGGGGGCTTTCTCGAGCTTCGCCATGTGGGGTGCAATGGGGTTCTTCGGATTGACAGCGTCTCTTCAGTGTGACTGTAGGGTTGGGGGCAAAGCATGCCGCGGCAATATTTTGCATACAAGACACCGCGTCGTCGCAAGAGGGAGACGCAGAAGTTCGAGGTGCTTTCTGGGAAGGATAATCGCGGTTGGGGCCTGGCAGTTGGTATTGTGAGTGTAGCAAATGTGACTTGGATTGCTCTGCATTTTGTTTGTCATTGGTAATTGATTCGGGTTCCTCCTGCTGCCCAGGAAAATCATCGTCGCCCACAGGGCTGTTGGTTGCACTCCGCCACTTGCTGGCCGTGCTCCCAACCTTATTCTCGGCCTTTCTGATCCTCACATACTCATCTATATCAATGTCCTCGTCGTCGCTGGGGAGTTCATGTAAGATCCGTAATGTCTCCATTCTGTCAGCATATTCCTGGCGAACAGGACTGGGTGTGAACCCCCGTCTGTAGGCCGTAGCAATCTCCAGGCCATACTTCTGTTCTCTCCATCCCTGCTGTAGACATGACAGATCGTATGCGATTTCGACGTTCCTACCGAAGAGATCGTCGACGAGGTCGAGACCATAATCAGGAGGAGACGGGAGAGACTGATAATCTATGGTAGTAGGGTCTAGCGACTGCTCTGCACCGAGAGGAGGGTCGCCATCAGATTTGGACATGGAAGCGGAGGGCGGCGGGATCTCTCCGCGATGAAGAGGGTCGGCGCTAGTGGCGGTGGATCCTGGACCGGATTCCGATGGAGATGGAAGCTGGAGATTTTTAATGGCGCGGAGACGAGCATCGCCATCCGCGGGTTCGTCCATCCTTCGAAACCGAGAAGATAGTATTTGGAGGGGAAAGAGATGGGAGGATGGAGGATGAGGGAAAACAGAGCCAGAAGCTCATAGATGGAATAAGGTTGGCACCTGCCCGGTCACGTGCTGACACGCTGAAACTGCGTTACACTGAGTTATATGTAAATACGACCGCATATAGTATCAATAGAAGCAATATAACGCTTGAAACATAGCAAATATCACGAGTACAAATGGGGAAAGGGAAAGGTACGAAAGAGGAGCAAGGCAAAGCGTACCAAACGCCTGTATAGAAATAACTAAAAACTCCCAAGGAAACCAACCACATAACAGACATTAAACGAAACACGGCATGGACGGAGAGGGTAAACGCGAACGAGATCCCGGATTAACCCACTCGGTCACAATGAAAGCTCGCAGAGAACAACATGTATGATGCAAAGCGTATAAACCCGAGACATGCGCTGAGAAGCTTCGATTCGAAGCGAGGATGGGTCGCGTTGATAGATCTATAGCGTTAGGCTGTATGTATAATCGTCTTCCATGTTCTGCGAAACCCAGAGCACGACGGAGCTGGAATTTGGGAGCAGGATTTGGTTAGTATACTGATATTAATGTCAGGAGTAGGTATGGTTATCACTCACCTTAGCATAATCAGCGCGTTGCAAATAACATTCGCGATCCCAAAGTACGTCGTCTGCATCGTATATTCCTTGATAACGTATTTAAGCACCAGCACCGTCTGCGATTTCGAACCTCATTAGCCAGATCCTCCCCCTTCCCCCCCAAACCGCTATGGAGGAAGAAAAATACATACCACACTCCCCGCCAACCCCCCCGCCAACAACGCGAATCCCAAAAACAACACAAACCTCGCCTTCCACGCCACCCCGCTGCCGGAATAACTAAACGAATCGGCGCTCAGCCGCGACTTCTCGATCGAATTGATCACCAACATGCCCAGCGCGGAGCAGATGCCGGGGATCCAGTCGACGAATTTGACATGGACGTCGCCGCCGTTTCGGGAGCTGTGGGAGTAGGCGGCTGCGTCGATGAAGAAGAAGAAGCCGAGGGAGAACTGGGGAGATGAGGGTTAGTGGGGAGCTTGGAGGATAGATCGAGGGTTGATATGCTGTGGTAGGCAGAAGGAGGATAGGTTTGAGAGGGGAATGCGCGGGGTGGGGGAGGGGACGCAAGCTGCGGAAGTGGGAGGATGGAGATATTGATTGCATACCAATGCGCCAGAGGTGTAGATTCCAGCCGTATGGGTGTTGGCGCTACTGAGCCATCGTGGTTTACCCCAGCGGAACAGGCGGCTGTCGGAGTCGTCCATGGCGGGCGCGCTTGGGGATGGCGGGATGATGGGGTCGGGGACAACGGATATTGTGGAGGATCAGGTTGGCGATCAGGAGTTTCGTTCACGGTACGTTTGGATATCTCGTTTGGAGCTGTGATGTGATGTTGGAGGTCGTTTCGTTCGGGAGACATTGGCGCCGTCATCGCGGAGCCTCAGGTCATGTGATGCTGTCTCGGCGGTTCGGTTGTTCCGGCTCCGAGCTATATAGACATCAAACTCAATTTCAACATCATCCCCCTTTTTACTGAAGCTGTGTTCCGGGGTCTATGGCATCCTTGAGTGCTTAGTGACATTTTGGTATGCCATTGTATATCCAATCTGCAGTCGATTTCTGCTTATTAAATGCCCTACACCCTGAGAACTCTTCGAAGAGTGTATCCTCATGTCTTCTAACAAATAAGTGCTGGGGAATAGATGCGATGCTATGAGCATCTCCTGCTAATAGTTGACTAAGTTATGATGTATATTCATCATCATTTAAGCACCACCAGAAACCCCGACATTTGACAGACAACTCACTAACATCAGATATGCCACCATGAATGAGGGATATTGACTGCCCACCCCAGGCCAGTTAATCCAGCTTCAAGCATCTATCTACCAAACCCCAACCCAACCCATCCACCAACCTCTCACAATTTCCCCCTCAGCCCCTCTCTAACAACCCCCCAATACCTCTCCTCTCACTCATCCCAACCACTCTCCCCTCCCACCCCCCCTCCCCCACCGGCCCAATAACCTCCACATCCTTCTGCCCACCCCTAAACCCAACCCTACACGGCACCTCAAACCCCACATCCTCCGGATTCCCCACCCCAGTCAACTTCAAAAACCCCGTCTCGCCAGCCACATACACCACCGCCCGATATTCGCCCAGCAAATCGTGCCCGCGCACAATGGATCGCGCACGGCTCCCACGCGCTCACCAGCGTGCAGCACCAGAGGTAGGGTTCCGGGTAGTGGTCTGAGGCCAGGCGGGCGGGTTCGAACTCGGCGTGGCGGGTGTGGGAGATGGAGAGGTGGGAGAGGAGGATGGTGCTGTTGTCGGGGCCTAGGAGGGCCGCCAAGGGCTGTTTGGAGTGGGCGGATTCTTGCAGGGTGAGGCAGGCGGAGATGGCGATGGCGGTGGTGAGTGGGGTGGTGGTTAGGGGGGTAGTGGGGGGTTGGTTGTTGGCATTTTTTTCTTTCTTTCTTTTTTTCCTTGTCTTTTTCGGGGGTTATGGTGGAATCGGCGAGACGGTACTCTCAGCCGTGAAAACCAGTCTAATCTTCACGGCGGGAATGTAATGAAACGGCAATAAGATGATGAAGTAGATGATGTACGAAATCATAAACTGTGTCGTCGTGTTCGCCGATGGCGGGAGTTGGTTGGGCACATTGCGGAAACTAGGCCATATGGCAAAGAGCATGGATTCTACATCATATCAGCACGTGAATAATACCATCATGTCTGTTACATTTGCCATATGCAACCTGATGGTCGAGGACAGGGGACAAACTTACGAATACACTGCGCCCCCGTATACGTGCATAGCCCATACCAAAAAACCGAAACAATCACCCGTAGCACAGTAACAACATACGCAAAATAAAACCCATACGCAGAGTGTGCTTGGACCGTAAACGGAAGATGTAATCGGGCCCTCGATCAGACCGTTAAACGTCACCACGAGCGCGGTGATGAAGTTCCCCAAGACTGTGACGACGAGCGCGAGTTTCCAGGATATTCTGAGTTCATTAGGGTGCTACTGGCAGGTTAGTTGGTTACGGCGAAGGCATCGGAGACCCAGTGTGTTACGACTTTGAGATGAGGTACACAGTGTGGTTGGTAGATGTAGGTATTGGGATGCAGGGGTATGGGATGTACAGTTGTATGTTCGCTAGTTTTGGCGTTCGGGGGGGATGGGGTCGAAGTCTGTCAAAGTATTAGTCTGGAGGGATATCAATCACTGTTCAAAGGGGATAGTGGGTGTGTATGGATTAGCCTGCCTTCGTTACTCCATTTCGTCTCTCCAGGCGGAAGCTCAATCTTTGACCGCAAATTTTCCCACCAGGAAAGTTTGTCGCAGAAGCCAGCGGAAGGATCGGTTCCGTCTTCGAAGATACTCGTGTTCTCTTCTAGGCCTTTGTACCCTAGATCCGTCATGATGGATGGAAACGAATATGGGACGGATTAAAATGCATAACAAAAAGCTTCGAACAAAATTTCCGATAATACTGAATAACGTGGATAAATGAACAAGATATGTTCCCTGATATTATTTCCCGCCATAAAGATCGAGAATACCTAATTGATAACCTCCGGGGTAGCTTTATCGGTCTGCATGACCCCCCTGTCGATGCCAGCAATAAGGAACGCGACCATATTAGGGGCACTAGTGCTAGGCTGAATGACTTTCCCAGCCCGTATTATCGAGACAGCACAGCATGACGAGGGTATCTCAAATATTTAGTGAGCTGACGGTGATTCAGCATTGTAAAATTAAGAAATCAATGGGATCCCAAGTTACTTACATATCCAGTGCAAGGAAACTTTTATTTCTTGATGGTTGGCGGCAGACTTGCGCCAGGATCACCAGTCACTTAGCTACTCATCGCGCATCATTCCTCTCTGAGGGTGTCAATTCCGGGTAGTTGCAAAGAGTAGAATCCGCCGGTTCCCCCGGGGCCTCGAGTACTGGACCATATCAAAGCTAGCCCCTCAATTTACCTATATTGCTCAGACGCACTGACGTCCGTCGCGGCTAAAAAATCCACACCAACATTCTTCCAAACCCTATAAACCTATCCATCCAGAGCGTTAACATATGCACCCATCACTAACCCCCCTCACAAAACAACTTCAACAACCCATCCACCAGATCCGTCGCCTTCTCCTTCTCCAACACGGGCACCGACACCAACACAGAGTCCGAAACCGCACTCTGCGCATCCTCATCCACAACTGGCAAAGATGCACCAGCGCAGGGCGGAACGTCCTTCAAGTACCGCCTAAGCGCAAACGAGGCCGCACGATACGTCGCGTGATACATCGCTTTGAAGTCCTCATCCTCGTCTGAGTCTGGGGGAGTACTCTGGGCGAGTAGCGTAGTGGCCGTTGATGGTCTCGAATTGGACAAGGGCTGTGATTCTGCCATCGGTCCCAGAACAACAGGGGGGTCGAGCTCTGGATCTGCTACGCCCCGTTTGGAGGGGTTGGTTGTTGATTTGGTGGTGCGGTGGTAGCCGTATAGACGCATGCAGGTTAGGATGGTCCTAATTAGGAGGGCCTTATTTGTGGCTATTATCTCAGATGGTGATGTAGCCGTATTCTGCTGTGATGAGGACATCGGCCGACCGCCCGTCTGCGCCAGCGCAGGATCTTTAATCGACGGCACCGGGGTACTCCTCCGGCTATTAGACATACTCGACGTCCTTGGACGCGCCGTATTCGAGCCGCGTATATGCGCCAGCGGCCCGGGTGAGGGCTGCCTCGCCATAGCCCCCGTTAGTCTACTGATGGACAAGGTCCGCGGTTTATGCGCCTTCAGCATATCGACGCCGGTATCCGGCTCCTTCTTAATCTTGGTAAATGACGCGTTGCCCAACCGAGATGCTGACGAAGAAGAACTCCTCGCCATCAGCTGGGCGACTGCCTCTCCGCCCTTCCGACGGACCTTTTTGTGGTATTCGGTCGCGGCTTCGAAAAGGCTGGCCATTCGTTTCCGCTTTGGGCTGGGAGAGTGTAGGTCTGGGAGGAATTCGGCGAAGGGTTCCTGTTCTGCTAATGAGGCGGGTGTGGGACTTGGAGGCGGAGATGGGAGGGATTGTGCCTTTGTGATGAGGGTGGAGCATAGGGTGACGGCATATAAACGTAGTTCTCTTTGCGGGGAGGTGGTTTCGCGGTCCGGCTCGGGATATGGAAACGAGGGAGATGAGGATGGCGGAGGAGTTGGTGGTCTCTTTGAGTCCATGGGCAGGGAAAGGACTCCGTATACGAGGATATCCGTTACATTTCGCGATCCATTTGGGGATGCCTCCACGGCCAGAAGGAGCCCGGTTGGGCATTGGAGCGGTTGCGGTTCATCCAGCTCGTCAGAGTCGTCCAATATACTACTCAACAATCTACTTCTCCACCATTCTACAGACTCGATATCTCGAATGTGTACCTCCAGCGCCGGTCCGGTGCGCGCATAGTATGGAACAAGGGCCGGGTTGACGAAGGAGCGGATAGAGAGTTTCGCGTCCTTGGGAAGATCGCATTGGCCGTTCGGAGAGGGACTGATCAATGAAATACCTATTAAAAGTCAGTTAACAAACAATGTATCATTATTTTGAGGAATTGGCTTCTACCTTTACTCTGCGAAAGGCCTGATATCCCCGTGATTGACCCCGACCAGATCTCCATGTCGCGGACAGTAGTGCGCGTGGTTTCAACACATAGAAAGATGATTGAGTGTGGATCTTGTTAATTTGGATATTGGGTCTCTACTTATAGTATGATATATCGTGATAAAATAAATATCCGGTTGCTTGTGCTTCCCGTGTACAAATATCAGCTTGTTGAACATGCATCGTCGCGACAAATGACGTTGACGCGAACGCGATATCACGTGATCATATTTGACATTATCAGGTACAAGGTTATGATGTGGATGGAAAAACAAGTCGATGTAGAGGTACTATACAGTGCATTCAAAGAGAAAAATAAAAGCGGCACTTTAACAGGAAAAGAGAAAACATCAGAGTCACCAAAGGCCGGGACTGGCTGTATATAGCATGACGGCAATCCATCCATGAAGGCAGCACAAATAGTCTTTCAATCTTGCGATATACTCCCAGGTGAAACATGAAACATAAAACAAATAAAAGCCAATAACCCCCCAGAAAACATGATCCATGACATAAAACAGTAAAACATAAACATATATAAAAAAAACTCGCTCCTGAAATGGGGGAAGCATCAAAATTAGGAATCATGCACAAGCACCACCTCACTCATCGCAACATAACCTAGAACTCTTCCTGCTCCTGGAAAAACATCGAGAAACTAATAATCGTAACGTATATTAGAAGACCGCCCAGAATGGACATAACCATCGCTGGAACCTGGATGGCGCCGCTATGCGCCAGGAGAGCGGGGAGGGCTGGATGTTGCATTTCGTTAGCATGTGCATGTTCATAGGGATATCCATAAATATAGAAGCCAAGAGCGCATCCAAATATCCTCTGCAATGAAAGTAGACCTCCACTCACCGATTCCCATCAGGACCAAGAATCCGGTACACCACCGTCCGAAATCGACAATAGCGCTCCCCGAACTCTCCATGAAGTCATCAGGGTTGGCGCATCGGCCACATATCCAGTTTGGCAGCGGCGCAATAACGTAGGTGGCCACGACGAGGAGGGGGAGGTAGTTATGCCATAGCGCTGCGGAGAGGATAACGAGGAGGAAGCCAATGGCAAGTACCTGGCTAGGTGTTAGAACAGAAGATGGGCGAGCGGGGACTTGGCATATATCATACGAAAGATAGAGCGATGATCGTTTTAAGCCCGGCGGTCATGATTGCGGTGCGGCGCGGGCTGTTCGGGGGAGAGGTAGAGGGGTAGCAGCAGGCGGTTGATGTCAGGCTGCTCCGGGTTGATAGAGAGCGGATGTCGGCGTCAAGAAGTGGTGGATACGGGGAGGGAGTGGGATGCTGGTGGACGGTAGCTAGACACTCTGCGCTATCTCTCAGCAGTCGACTAGCAGCTCGAGAACGTGGTTGATATACAAAGCAATTTGATATCCCAACCTCGTCGTCATTGTCGTCTTGACGCCGGAGGTCTGGGGCGGATTACGTAACACCCGCGCTAGCCGCATCGGGACAGCAGCTCTCCGCGTCAACTCTCTCTGCCTTAACCTCCATCAATAGCTTCAATATCTCAGAACTCCCCTCTTCACGCCGCATTCCCCCTCGCAGACACTGTTGTTTTGCTGCTGACTCTGATACCCGTTGCTTCGTTTCTGCCGCTTTGCCACCATGTTCAGAAATAACTACGACAACGATTCCGTGACCTTGTAAGCCCACTCCATACCAGCTATCCCGCCCAGTCCCACTGACAGATAATGTCTTCTACAGCTCGCCGCAGGGCCGGATCTTCCAGGTTGAATATGCACAAGAAGCCGTCAAGCAAGGTTCAGTCGTCGTGGGAATCGTCAGCAAAACACATGCCGTCCTAGTAGCCCTAAAAGTACTTCCTCCACCACCTTCCAGAGCAAACATAAACTAACAACCCCCAGCGAAATGCCGAAGAGCTCTCCTCCTACCAAAAGAAAGTAATCCCCATCGACCAGCACATGGGCATCGCCATCGCAGGTCTCGCCTCGGACGCCCGCGTCCTCTCCAACTTCATGAAACAGCAATCGCTCGCCTCGAAAATGACATACGGCCGCGCGATCCCACTCGAACGCATTGTCAACCAGGTCGGCGACCGCGCCCAGACAAACACGCAGCACTACGGCAAGCGGCCATACGGCGTTGGTCTGCTTGTGGCCGGTGTCGACGATGCGGGTCCCCATCTGTACGAGTTCCAGCCGTCGGGGATGGTGCTGGAGATGTCTGCGTGCGCGATTGGGGCACGGAGTCAGATGGCGCGGACGTATCTGGAGAGACATTTGGATGTGTTCCCGGAGTGTGGGCGTGATGCGTTGATTGATCATGGGCTGAAGGCGTTGAAGGAGAGTTTGTCGCAGGACAAGGAGCTGACGATTGATAATACGACGGTGGGCGTGGTGGGGATGCCTGCGGCGGGGGTGAAGATTGAGACGTTTAAGTTGTATGAGGGACATGATGTGGCGTCGTTTTTGGAGGCTGCTAATAATGAGGGGGCCGCGGCGGGTGCCCCAGCGGAGGGGCAGGGACAGGCGGAGTCGATGGAGGTGGATTCATGATGGATGTGATGCCCGTTTATGTTCTTTTTGCTGCTAGATATTATGGGTTGTTATTGCGTGTTTCTTAGCCATGATGTTAACTATTCAAATAGATGACCTTTGTCATATTCCTGTCTTGGACGACATCTTTCATTTAACGCCTCGAAATTTTGATCTATGTTAGATGTAGGATACTACACATCACTCAGACTCCCCTGCTCCCCCGAATAACCTGCCTGTACCTAAGCAACCCGCGGGGATGACAACCCTTACTCCTAGATATACCGCAAAACAACATCAAAAAGACATGCCAACAATCCGGTGAAAACAAACATATCATAAACCACCCCATCCACCTCTATACATCACATAAAGACCAACCCCTCACCCAGACGCCCAATCCAACGAAAACCTCCCCTCACTAAGCCTATACCCCCTCAGCGCCCCCAACACCTCCTCAACACTCTTACACTCGACCAGAATCTCCTTATTCACCCTACTCACAAAGCCCTCCCTCACCGCATTCTCCAACCACCCCAACAACCCATCCCAATAGCCCGCAATATTCAACAGCACAATGCCCCGATGATGAATCCCCAGCTGATTCCACGTAACCATCTCCGCCGCCTCCTCCAGCGTCCCAAACCCACCCGCAAGAACCACAAACCCACTCCCCGCTCCCCCCTCCATCACCTTCTGCGCCATTATCCGCTTCCGCGTATGCATGTCGGGGACTAGCGTGGTTAATCCATACTCCGACTCGCCCAACAACGTCCCATCCCCCTTCCCATCCCCATCAACACCCGCATCCACATCCCCCTGCACAACCCTCTCCGGCGTCTTCCCCCCAACCTCCACATCCACCCCCTCACCCGCCACCCCCCTCACCACCGGATTCATACTCGCACTACCCGCAGCCGTAAGCGTACTCCGATACCCATTCTCAATCTTCACCAGCGCAGTGGGGATCACGCCATGTACTGCCTGCGGACCGGACAGGGAGACGAGGGTGCGTGCCAGCTCGCCCATGATTCCGGCGGTGCCGCCGCCGTAGACGAGCTGGATGTTTTCGCGGGCGAAGATGTGGGCGAGGGCGCGGGCGGAGGCGAGGTGGGAGGGGGAGGTGCCGGGGTGGGCGCCGCAGCTGGGTGGTGGGGGTTAGATTGGGGTGTTTTGGGGGGGTTGTTTGAGAGGTGGGGGAGGGGGAGGGGCTTACAAGACGCAGACGACGGTGGGTTTGGTGGCGGGGTCGGTGGAGGACATGGTTTTGGTTGTGATGGGGGATATGTAGGGGATAGGTATGTAGGTATGTAAATAGGTATTTGTAAAGTAGAGAGTGAGGAGTGAGGAGTTGGGTAACTATTCGTGGATGTCGCCTCGTATATATGCGGTGGAATGGCGGGGTAGCTGGTTGGGAGTTGGGTTCGCAGAGGGGTACAGTGAATAGGATATTGGTTACTGGATGTACAGGACTCTCTGGTCTAAGGAGTCTGTATCAGAATAAGAGTCGGGAGGTGGTAAAGACAAGCAGATATCGTCGAGTCTTGCTCTGATATATAATATATTAATAGTGGTCGTGGACAGTTTCAAGAGAGTGTATTGTATTTGGTCAGTAATCCTTATGTAATCTATAACTATCAGAATAGGAGGTCTTTCACCCTTTTATCATATTTATTTTCTTCACTGAGTAGAATTTAATCCTCAATATCGTCTCCATTCAGCTTATATCGTTTTCTGCGTATTCTCCGTGAAGAGTCTTCAAGGTATAGGTGCCACTTTATTAGGCTCACTCTCCATCTTCTGTTTCCCATACTATTATCCTTCGTCATGGCTTGAACGACGCTCAGCGGGTTTCTTACCACGATGGAATATTCAGCCTCGCCTCATTGAGCCTCAGTGAACTCCCTTTCTACAGCTGGTTTAGGCGTGGCATGTCAAACTAAAATAAACCCACTGATCAGTGGACTCCTTACTAAAATAACTAGCCGAATCCGGGGCCGGTCTAGTTCATCCATCCCGTTCGCGAACTATCCCCAGCCAAGAGCTGAAACTGCAGAAATTAGAAACAGATGAGAGCCTCGATGCAGAGCTAATTCATTGCCGAAACTGGTGAAATTATGATATGCTGCGGAGTGCTTCTTTTTGTCAAGGGCCAATAATTTAGCGACACCATCACCATCATGTTGGGGAGCGATGAACGTGCGCGGTTACTGGAGGTTGCTTTCAAAGTCAAGATTGAAGCACAACGGCTAGTCAGAGTCTTGGTTTCAAAACTGGGCACCCCTTTCGTGCTTCACCAAATTCTTGTTAACAATCTTCTGTCAAAATCGTGTTCTGCCTCCATTTTTGCCTGCCCGGTGAGAGTTCCGCGAGAAAATTAGTACGCACAGCCGCCGGCAAGCATTGCCCAGCCGATCGGCGACAGCGGGTTTCTTTTAATCCCGGTTCTTGGGAACGACAAAACAACACCGAGAAAATGCTAACATGGTTAATAGCCACACTAGCAACGTTCGGAAGATTGAAGCGACCAATTGATCGCCGCGCGCTTGCCAGGGGTAGTTTTTCCGGGGGCATGGGTATGAATATGGGGCCTGGGCATGTTAAGAATAATGCACTGCCAACACCACGGCGGACAGGGAGGACCCCTGAGCATTGGCAACGGACATCCATACACCCCTCCTCCCGCGGGTGCACTGAGGAGCTCTTGGCCAGTAAGAAAGGGGCCGGAAATGATGGGGAGAAGTTAGATAGCTTTAGTACCTGCGTCCGCTGTGATGATCAGGAGAGAGAAGGGGCGCTTTTTTCTCCTGTTCCTGAATCCTTTGCCTTCCAAGTTCCAACTTCCAAGGTTTGGACTTCTGTACCCCGTCCCGTGCCTTGCCTGCATTGGGATTTGGAACGGTTCATCACTGATTTGGAGTAGTTCAGCACTCCGTCGTCGCCCTTGAGCTGGGCAATTTTGTTTATCCTGGCTAGCAGGTCGTGCGAAGAGGGTCCAAGGGGAGACAGGCCAGCTCGCGGCATCGGCTGCCGGGAGGAGAAGATGAGGGATAATTTGGCCTGCAATATATAGCCTTCCAGGGGACCCCCCCCGTGCGGAAGCTTGAACGGAATGCTTGTTTTTGGTGATTCTTGTTCCTGACTGCTCTTTCACTCCTTTATAGAACCGTGCAGTCATCACCTTAATAGTATGAAGTTGCTTTCACACTCTTTTTCTTCCCTTCTTCCCCTGGGGTTGGTGACCTTGCAGGCTGCCACTGCAACCCTCGACCACTCGTTCGACTATGTAGTCGTCGGCGGCGGCACTGCCGGCGTCACCATTGCCTATCGCCTGGCGGAAAACACAGAGAACCGCGTTGCGCTCGTTGAAGCTGGCACCTATTATGAGGTCACTTGGCCGCTCGGTGCCATTCCTGCCACGGCCTTTATCCCCGTGGGCTCCGATCCAAAGGGCCTCTATCCGCCCGCAGACTGGAATTTTGTCACAGAGCCCCAGTCGGGCGCCAATGATCGCCAAATTCACTTCACCAGGGGTAAATGCCTGGGAGGATCGTACGTGGGGACAATGCTGCGCTCCGAATAAGATGGGTAATTGTTGCTGACTGGCTGCCATTCCTGTAGATCGGCCTTTAACTTCATGATATATCAAAGGTATGCATGCAATTGCCCCCCCACCCCTTGCTGCAGAGCTCTCGATGCTTACCACATCGTTGTAATTGTGTAGACCCACGATCGAATCGATGCAGCAATGGGCCGCCGAAGTCGACGACGACAGCTATCTCTTCGAAAACACGCTCCCCTATTACCAGAAATCCGTCACCTTCAACCCACCCGTACCCTCCGAGCGCACACCCAAAAACGCCACGGTCAACTACAACCCGGACGCCTTTGCAGAAGACGACAGCGGGCCCGTCCAGATCTCGTATGCCACCTTTGCCAACTCGTTCTCGACCTGGATGCAAAAGGGCATGCAAGCGCTCGGCCTAGCAGAGGCGCAGGATTTCAACAGCGGCAAACTCATCGGCCACCAGTACTGCTCGTCGACTATCGATGCCAAGTTCAAGACGCGAAGCAGCTCGCAGACTGCGTTCCTCACCAAGCTGCCGCCGTCCAATCTGAAGCTCTTCACAAACACCCTTGGCAAGCGCGTGCTGTTTGATGACGAGAAGAATGCCGTGGGCGTCGAGGTCGCTGACCCCCTCGGGCTGAAGTTCAATCTGACGGCGGCCAAGGAGGTCATTGTTTCCGCTGGCGCGTTCCAATCGCCGCAGCTGCTGATGGTATCGGGTGTTGGGCCGGCAGAGCAGCTGGAGGAGATTGGTGTGCCTGTCGTGTCTGACCTGGCGGGTGTTGGACAGAATATGTGGGATCATCCGTTCGTTGGCCTGACGTACCGTGTCAACATGCAAACGTTCACGCGGGTGGTTAATAACTGGCTGGTCCTTGGGTTGGAATTCCTCAACTTTGTCGGTGTGCAAGAGGGACCGCTTGGCAGCCCGTTGTCTGACTTTCTCGGATGGGAGAAGATCCCGAAAAAGATGCGCTCGTTGTTTTCGAGCGAGACGAAGGATGAGCTTGATAAGTTCCCAGCTGACTGGCCTGATGTTGAGGTAGAAAAGATATCACCCCCCCTATACCCCCCCCCCCCCCCCCCCCAAAAACCCCCCCCCCCCCCCCCCCCCCCCCCCCAAACGAAACACCACACCCCCCCCCCCCCCCCCCCCCCCCCCCGGCGTCTTAAAGGAGGAATAAAACAGGCTACATTATGCCGCCCTCCTCGTCCGACGCTTCTTAGGAACCGGCTGCTCGATCTCGGCGTTATCGCCATCGCCAGATACGAGGACGGGAGATGAGGAGGTGGATGTCGAGGGGGATGGTGAGCTCGCGCCTACTGTCTCTTTTTGTATTTCTTTCTCTTTTTCTTTCTCTTCGTCGGTAGATGTGGGTATATCCTTAGGTTTGGGAAGTGAGATGGAGAAGGAGATGATGTCTAGAGATGTAGATGTAGAATTACGATCTTCTCCTACTTCTTCGCTTTCGGATTTCAATTTCAATTTCTTTGACTTTGGCTTTTCCGGTTTCGTTTCGCCGAAGAATACCTTGCTAAACAGGCCTTGAGGGGGTGTTGGTTCGGTGGCGTCGGTTTCCTCCTCCTCGCCTTCTCCCTCTCCTCCCTCTTGCTCTTCTTCCTCTTCAAATGCATCGGAAAAGTTCCACATCTCCTTGATATCCCCCTTTACAAGGGCGGTTATCCACAACGAGCTTAAGACGCCTGGAACGAGGTAGAGTAGGGCAGGTTGTGCGTGGCTGGAGATCTGCATGGCAAGCAATGTGGCGAGCATCCCGGCAATGTAGCCGATGATGCTGGCGTGGAAATATGTCTTTGGGAATGACTTTGCTTGTTGGGGTGTGAGTTTGTTGCCGTGTCTTTCGGGAGTAGTGGTGATGTTGCTGAACGATTTTGCGCGGGTCCAGAAGCGCTCGCCCCAGCCGCCGGTCGCGTTGACATATTGGAGTTTTTTAGGCTCATTGGTCTGATCTTTTTGCTTATTGAGAGCTGCCTTGGCTTTGTAGTAGAGGAAAAGGTCGAAGCGTAGAGCTAGGCCAATCATCATGCCCGGCACCACGATATCGCCCAGTCCCAACATGGCCAGGCTGACTAGATCTGGATCCTCCCCGGGGGCGGATGGGCGGGGGAATAGCAGTTTGATAGGGATATCGAGTTTCTTAGCCACTGTAACCATCAACGGGGTGAAGAAGACGAAGTAGATGTCGTAGAAGAACAGGGAGCTCAGGATCAACGAGCCCGTCCAGAAGGTTGTAGGGGACATGAACTGCATGGCCCCGTAAGAGAAGCTGAAGCCGAGGAAGTTGGTAAGCCACCATGGCTTCTTCACGAAGGTAAAGTACACCACTATCACGAGCGCGTTTAAGACGCTCACGATGTCTAGGATCGTAAAGGTCGTCTTAGCCTTGACGACAGAGCGAACGTATGCCTGGAGAGTAGCCTTTTTGTAGACTACGCCGCGGAGGCGCCAAAAATAGTCCATCACCGAACTGGGAAGCGGAATACTCCCCACAACGCCTGGGAAAGGAGACTTGCGATGCTCGCGGTCCTTCAAGGGCGTGCCATCGTCTCCAATAGGGACAAATTCCCGCTTGTTCTGGTTTGCTTTCCACACCACGCCGTTCAGAAAGTATCGAGACGGGAACGCAAAAGACCTCAATATCGAGAATCCATCCTTGATAAACGAGACTGCAAACAACAGTCCCGCCTGCGAGAAGTAGAAACCCAGAATGCGGTTGAGGATAGCCGGGTCTTTGAGCCACTTGATGAGGAAATACAGACTGGCCAACGACAGCCCAGCCATTATAGGGAACATGATAGCGTCCGATGGCTCTAGGCCCTCCATCTTCTTCACCTCCCCTTGCTCTTCCTCGTCCTCGTCTTCGTCGATGTCCGCTCCATCCTCGGTATGCTCGCGTTTGGCCGGTTTGGCTGCTGAGGAGGGTCTCGTGAGGGATGCATGGGCGCCTATGTAGATCGGGAAGAGGGCCGATACGAGTAAATGGCTGTAGGTTGGTATGAGGGGTTTGAAGTTGGCAAACTCAAGCTGCGCTTGGTCAAGGAGCCGGGTGAGGAAGTCGGAGGAGCTCATGTTGCGGATGTCGGGGATAGACAGTAAATGTGCGAATTGGAGTGGACAGATTCCTCCGGAGAGGTGGAATAAACGAAGATTGTACCTGGCTCTGATTACTACGGTATCATCTTGGAGGGTTGGTGAGGTGAGCTTTGTGAAGTTGAGGTTGAAGCTCTCGTGTTCTTTTGACATTAACATCGCGTGCCAAGCCAGCGAGTGCCTGACATCATCTTGTCCGCAGTCAAGCCTTCCGCCGTCAACAGGAGCACACAATCTGGTTTGGCCTGGCATAGCAACGACAATGGCTACCGACGTGGTCCTCGACACTTCTATGGTACTGTTGGATCAAATTCAGTGATATTCTGTGGTGTGATGTTTGCTAACGTGTTCTAGGGCTCCATCACTGTCGAGCTCTACAACGACCATGCGCCCAAGGCAAGCCACTTCTCAGTCCATATTCTGATTAAAATCTCTTCTAACACAGTCTTGGTCTAGACCTGCAAGAATTTCGCTACCCTCGCTCAACGAGGGTACTACAACAATGTGATCTTCCACCGCATCATCCCCAATTTCATGGTCCAAACTGGCGACCCCACCGGCACCGGCAGAGGAGGTAGCTCGATCTACGGAGAAAAATTCGAAGACGAGATCAACCCGTCATTAAAACATACTGGTGCAGGGATTTTGAGCATGGCAAACAGCGGACCCAATACCAATGGCAGCCAGTTTTTCATCACCCTCGCGCCGACGCCGTGGCTGGACGGGAAGCATACGATATTTGGACGGGTGAAGAGTGGAATGAGGGTGGTGCAGCGCATGGGGCTTGTGAAGACGGGGGCTGAGGATAGGCCTGTGGACCAGGTCAAGATCGTGAAGGCTAGGATTGTTGAGGAGGGCGCGGAGGAATGATGGAGCGTAACAATGCCTGGAAACTGGGTATATTTTGACTACGATGGCTTTACTGCGACGACCACGAATTACGCCGCTCTGTCTGCTACCGTGCAAACAAGGCAGAAAGGGCTTCGATGCCATGATGCGACGCGCGCCGGACAGCAAGCTGGCTACGAATGGGCTTAAGACCAACGAGAAATCATTTCGGATTGTACACTGCGGGAGATGCAAAAACCGCGGAGACATTGCAACTCGAGCAGGGAATTACCCCTTGCTGTGTATTTTAGATACAACATCTACAGTTAAGCTAAGAATAAATGTAAACAGAAATGTATCACCACAAAACGAACCGCTTCCATCAGATGAGTATCCAGAGCAGCAGATACAGGGTGAGCGTGCATCTACACTCCATAAGGACCATGCCAATGAAGGCGAGCCCCGAAGACAAGCTGGCCACAGCAGCAACAAGCAGCCTGTCTGCGCTGAGCGCGTGGAGTGTTGAGGAAAGAAAGAAAGAAAAAGAACGAAATTCCTGCTCATTTTGTGGTGCTTGCCCAGGTTGCCCTGGCCAACCCGCGCTAGGCCGGGCTGGGTTAGCGTGTCAGGTGACCTGAATGGTTCTCGCGGCTTTTCAACCTCGACGCTTTTCTGCTTCCTTCGTCTCATTTTGTTTTCGCACAAAGAGGAATTTTCCTCAAATCATCCCAGAACGTGACTGGACATTGCAATGGTCTGCAGCCTTTGTACACATTGACCATCCAACTGTAATGTCCGCATCATGGAGCAGCTCACTGACGTTGTCTGGGATGTGTTGATCGCCGGGACTGGCCTGCCGCAGTCTCTCCTTGCCCTGTGAGTTGTCTCCCTCTATTCCTTCAATCTCTTGCTGACCTTACCTTCGCCCAGTGCACTGTCCCGTTCGGGTAAAAAGGTTCTCCATGTTGACAAACATGACTACTACGGCGGCTCAGAAGCAGCGTTTAGCCTGCAGGAGGCCGACGCGTGGGTAAAGCAAATCAACGAGGGTGAGCTAGCATACGGCTCCCATGGCCACGAGTCCTTGGCTCATGGATGCTGATGGCGCTGCTGACCAGCACCGGGCTCTGCACCTTTTGAGTCTGTTTCTATTTCCTCCTCTCCTTCGGATGATGGCGGCAAGCTGTCGCCGTCAAGGGCATACACATTGTCCTTATCGCCACAGCTCATATATTCCCGTTCGAGGCTTATCCCTAGCCTGATCTCATCCAGGAGTTATAAACAACTGGAATTTCAGGCCGTGGGAAGCTGGTGGGTATACAGAGAGGCAAACGCTTCGCTGAATAGAGTGCCGGGAAGTAGAGAGGATGTTTTCGCCGACGACAGTATGTCGAATAAGTCGAAAAGAAGCCTGATGAAGTTTCTGAGACATCTTGCTCAACCCCCTCCAGAAGATGGCCCCGAGGAAGAGGAGAAGATAGAGACTTCGTTTTCGCAATATTTGGAGTCCAAGTACCAAGTCCCCCCAGAACTTCATGATCCACTTATTTCTTTGGCACTGTCCCTTCATTCGCCAGACCAGGCAAGCGGTGATTATGCCGTCCCCAGGATAAAAAGACATCTCACGTCGATTGGCGTCTTTGGCGCTGGCTTTGGCTCTCTACTTGCAAAATGGGGTGGCGGCGCCGAAATATCACAGGTAGGATGTCGGTCCTGCGCTGTTGGTGGGGGCGTCTATGTTTTGGACAGGGGTGTCAGCCATATTGATGCTCCAGTCGACCAACTCTTGCAGGTTCGGCTCGCCGATGGGGAGACCGTGCGGAGCAAGTTTGTGGTCGGATCGCCTTGGGATCTACCATCGGACGCTCAAAGGTCGACCAACCCGTACACACGGGTTACCAAGTCGATAATGATCGTGTCCTCTCCCTTGGACGGACTTTTCCCGCCTACCTCAGAAGGCGGTCCTATCCCCGCTGGGGCAGTCGTCTTTATTCCCGGCGCTCCAGCATCAACAGACCAACCTGTACATCCTCCCGTTTATCTAATCGTTCATTCTAGCGATACCGGCGAATGCCCAACTGGACAATGTGAGTACCATTATTTTTTTCTTATCCCACCACAATACCACGCTCTTCAAGGATGACTACAAACTTAACGAATACTTATCTACATTGTCTGCAATATCATTGAAGATAACCTTCCTCTGACAGCCTGAAGATGAGCACATTATCCTGATGTTATATTTTTTTATCTATTTTAATGCATACGCTAACATATCTGTTACAAGGTGTAATATACGCAACCACCCTCCTACAGGATGATGGACACTTAATAGAATCCGCCACCACTCAGTTCCTCGCATCAGTTGACGCAGATGCAAAAATTCTCTGGACACTCCGGTACACCCAGCTAGGTATACTTGATGAGGCCTCCTGTGCTCCATCAGAACCATCTACAACATCCCCTTCCCTGCTCCATGGCCAATGGGAGCAAATATTCTGCTTCCCACCACCGACCCTCGACCTCGCATTTGACGATGGCATGCTTGACCAGGTGCGAGCGGTATGGGAGGCTGTCACCGACGGTGATGATGAACGGGGCGAGTTTTTGCAGTTTGAGGATCGGGAGGCAGGGGAGAGTGAGGAGCAGAAGAATTAATTGTTTGGATGTATATCTTTGATTAATGAGATGATACGTTGGTATGATGGGTTGCCATTTCCCCCTCCGGATGCTATCATCCGACAGGAATTTGTATCCCAAACAATACAATGAATAGTAATGTCTCACTCCATACAGTGCTTCCTTCCTATATCAACTCCCGCCAAACCGTTCAAGTCACGTTAATCAATGCCCAACAAGTATAAAAGTGGCTGACTGACCGATAGCCCTAATTCGCAAAACCTTCAACCAAGCAAGCAAGCTTCTCCTTTTACCTTTTACCTTTTACCTTTTCCTTAACCTTCCGTATAACCCCATCCATCCATCCATCTGCATCTATAAACCCTAACCTTAACCTTCTAATCCCTATGACTCCGACGCCCATCCGTCTGTATCCTACTACTACCTATGTCATCCACACATTATATTTCCCCAAGAATTATCCTCTGCTATCTATCATTCATCTCTTCAACCACTACAGTACTTTTAAACACCTCACCTAAATACTCTTTTCACCTCATCATAATCATGCCTTACATTTCCATCGTACACTACCACCACCACCACCACCACCACCACCACCACCACCACCACCACCACCACAACAACAACACCACATCCGCCCAACGCAGTTTTCTCACAATGTCTCCCTCCACACCCGAAGAAACCCCCAAGGCCAGAAAAGACCGCCTAGACACCCTAGCATTCGACATCTGGTACAACAGGCGAACGCTAAAGCGCAAGGGAAACAGCTTTAATGCAACGTAAGACCCGAAAAATAAACCCAGCCCCCCCCCCACCCCCCCCCCCTCCCCCCCCCCCCAAAAAAAAAACCCCCCCCCCCCCCCCCCCCCTTTCCCCCTTTCCCTCGAAGAGCTTTGTTCAAAATGAGTCAACCTAACTAACACCCATTCCCAGAGACTGGACCCTCGCCCACGAAATGACCACCGACGAGCTAGCGCGGAGCACAATCCAGCTCGAAGACGCTTTAGAAGTGCTTGAACAGAGCAGCGGCGGCTGCCATTATCAGGAGCCAGTCTGGCTTCATTTTGAAAAGCGCGAGTTGCTCCTCTGGCAGCAGCGGCGCTGCGTGCGGCAGATGCAGCGTTTGACTACTACTGCTGGTGGCGGGGATAAGTCGACCCCCTCGGGCCTAGCCCTCGTTAATAAGGGTGTAGGACAAGAGGATGAGGAGCGCGTTCGAACCGCGTTTCGCGAAAGGATTATTGACGAGTACGCCTGCCGCCATCCGGAGCCGGAGGGGCCGTGTGGGGAGCTCCTATGGTGTCCGGTTGTTTCGGAGTGGGTTGCCCATACTCATGGGGTGGCGGTTCAGTTGTTTGATAATAGACATGGGCAGGAGACGATGGACGCTGTCTTTGGACAGGCTGAGGCTGGGGGGGAGGCGGAGCTGTTTCATCCGCGGAACGGATTGTTGATGTTTGGTACCGTTCAGGTTGCAATTGAGGAGGGAGTGCTCGCGATCGTGCCTGATGTTCCGAGCAATGCGACGGCGGAGGAGATATGTCGTTGGCGAGAGTCGCGGCCCAGGGAGTATAAAGTGCGGATTCTTGATCCGGGTCGACGCGAGGCGAATCTGTCTGTCGGACTCTTTAATGGGAAAATCTGGAAAGACTATGATGGCAAGCGGCTGGAATTCCGATCCGAGGCACGGCCGAGTGCGAGGTATTTATATTTCCACTACGTCACGCAGATTCTGCGATGTGCGTTGCGCTATCCTTTCCAGGTCGGGCGGGTGCCTCAGGGTGAGGGTGAGGGGGTGGGGACGAGGATCTGGGCGGTGTCTGGCCCATATATCAAGAGGGGTACCATTCGTGCATTTGTAGAAGAGTTTGGACGTGAGTATGAGCACCTCTTTGGGGAACCGGAGCCGGGGGGAGAATCGGAAGAGATGCGAGAGGTAGAGCATGTTGATGACGACCGGTTCTACATTGCGGCTGTGGAACAGGTTCAGCATACCCTGCGCGAGCAGACGTTTGATGATGAGGATGAGGACGAGGACTTTGACCCGGAGGAGGCGGAGGCGGCGTGGCAGGCGTCGATGGCGAGGGTGGTGGTTCCGGCTGGCACTGTCCTCACACATCTTCGTATGCCTTGATTTCAATTCAGTCCTCCTGTCTGTTTGTCCACCCCCTGCCTGACCAGATCAATGGCTCCTAAGTCCTTTATTGAGCTTTAATACATTAGAGGTTTTCTCCTGCACCCATCCCTCCATGGATTAGTGATATCTGCAGACTACCATCCCCATGCATATTCTCAACAGATTCCATAGAAAGCGGGTTTAGGCAGGGGAATTCCATAAAGAAGTCAATTTACAGAAATTGAGTCATTCGCTTCTGGCTACCAAGGGACGACCAAGACAAGGGTGAACTCTGCAAACGATGGTTATCCTTTGACACCTTAACCGCAGCCAACCAAAGAGTCATAATAAACTCTGCAAACGATTTTATTATCCCAACCTACCGAAGAGTCAGGCAACGCTGTGTTATTGGAAAGTCCTTTTATACACCAAAAACATTCTCCTCCTCCTCCTCCTCCTCCTCCTCCTCCTCCATCACCCATCTCTTCAAGCATTCATTCCAAGTACCTCTCCCAGTTTCCCTTTCCCCCTTTTCAGAGCGCGCATCACAATCCTGCATACGTTTCTACCTTACACCACCACGACAAGTCTATCCACCGGTTCTCTTACGATGTCGTCTCCTGAGCGTAAAGAGACCCCGAAGGCATCCCAGGCGCAGCCCCCAGAAACCCCCAAGCCGCCTCTGACACCCAGACAACAGGAGAGACAACAGGAGTTACATTCTCTGACCAAAAGCATTACAGAGAAACGGAAAAAGCTAAGGCCTAAGAGGAGTTTTAGCAAACCGTAAGTTGATACCGACAAGCAATTGAAGAATGTCAAATGATTAACCTATCTTGAATCACAACACTAGATACTGGTACACGACACGTGATATTCTCCAGGACGAGATAAAGCGTAACGAAGTACATCTCAAAAATGCTTTAGAAGCGTTTATACTGAGTCGCGCCCCTGGTAGCTGGAAAGATGACCCAACGGTCCGTGTTATCTATGCCGATCGTCAACGCCTCCTCTATAAGGACCGCCAATTCAAGAAGCATATGGAGCGTTTGGCTGGTGACGGAGACGACGTAGACGCACGATCGCAACGGCGGGCTTTCTTCGAGCAATTCACGGCGGGGCGCTTGGGCCTTGACATCGTTGCGGGCGCTGGTAAACGGGATTCGAACGATCAATCGAAATTCCGTGACAGCATGATTGAGGCGTACGCCTGCAGACACCCCGACGGCGAACCGCGTTCGGATGAACTCTGGTGTCCGATTGTTTCTGCATGGGTCTATAAAGCCCATACCAAAGCAGGTCACTTGTTTAGCTATAAGCATGGTCAGGACACAATGACTGCCATCTTCGGACAGACCGAGGAACCAGAACTGTTTCACCCACGGAATGGTTTGATCATGTTCAATCCAATTGAGGACATGTTCGATTGCGGATTCCTCGTGATCATCCCAGATATCCCGAACGACAACCCAACAGCTGATGATATCCGCCGTTGGCAAACCACACACCCAAGGGAGTATAAACTGCACATTCTTGACATGAACCACCCCACAGCGAGTAAACCAGTTGGAACCATTCAAAACAAAATGTGGAAGGACTTGCACGGCAAGCGTCTTGAATTTCGATCGGACGCACGGCCCAGGGCGCGGTATCTTTACTTCCACTACCTCACCCAAATCCTCCGATATGCCTGGCACGAACGATTCAAAGGCGAGATACTTCGGGAGACGGAGATGGAGAAGAACGTCTGGGCGACACCTGGGCGATATATCAAGAGGAGTTTCATTCGTGCATTTATAGAGGAAGTCGGACACGAATACGAGCATCTCTTCTGGGGACCGGAGGAGGGAGGGCCTCAGGATCAGGACGACTTTGACGACTGTTTTCTCCAGGCGTGCGTGGACCAGGTTGAGTATAACTTGCGCAAGAAGACCCCGGAGGACGACGACGACGACGACGACGACGACGACGACGATGAGGAGGACGACGATGAGGAGGACGACGACGATGAAAGCGAGGGAGAAACTGCGGGCCCCAGCCATGGTCACCCAGCGACGAATCCTGACGACTCTACATTGTCCAACTGATTGAGCTAGTTCTTGGGGGTTGGTAGGGGCGATGGGGATGGCAGGGGGCAGAGGAGTAGGGAAGGGAGGGGGGGGGGAGGGGGTTCCCGGGGGAAGATCATGTTGTGTTTTGAGCCTGTTTCCCTTTTATGTTATTGTCTGATTATCACCCGGCGTATTTACTAATTAGTAACTGCTTCCAACCTTGAGTTTTGAGTTTTTGCAGATGATAGAACCTGTAGACCTGAATAAATAGAAATAGAAATAGAAATAGAAATAGAAATAGAAATCTGAACCGAACTCATTTTTTCACCGAGACAGCGTATTTATATCATCTCCAGTTGGCAGAGTATGTATGTAGTTGGCTTATGGACTTGACGATCCAGCAGGTGTCAGCCTGGATCCTGATGTCCGGAGTTAAGTTAAGTTATCGACGGCCGCTGACTATTTATTGTGACTATTTATTGTCGTCGGGCCGAAGAAAGAAACTTTATCGGCACCATTGGTCCAATAGTTACATATCAATCCCTTTCTCCTACCGGAGACCTGAAGGTGAGTAAGATTCCATCCATTCGCATGGTAAATTTTATTTAGGGAGTGCTGAAGAAGAACTCAGCCGGGATAACTAGATATCCATCGATCACCTCCATACTAAGTAATTCCCATCCCCATCCATCTACTCATTCAAATACCATGCAACCCACAACATCCAAAAAATACAAACACATATCAACAAAAAAAGACAACACACCATCACCCATCCATCCGCTCAAACACCCCCCTCCACTCCGCCCACCTCCCCGCCGCCAACTCAACCAACTCTCTAACCTCCGCCCGCCCAACCGCCACCCCCCCATTCTTCTCCAACCTAACAATCCTCACCCGTCCCCCCTCCTCCCCCTCCCTATCAACAACCACACAAACCCTCTCCTTACACAACGACTCCTCAAACGCATCTGGATCCGCCAGAATCCACCACCGCGGCTTCTCCACATCCCCCCCCTCCCCCTTCCCCCCTTTGGGGGCCATAACACTCCCCGCCACATCCCTCTCAAACACCCCAAACGAGCTAGCAACCGGCAACCCACGTAGCCTCAACGGCCGCGCCTCCGCCACACTATCCGAACACAACACCATCTCACTATCCATATCCCACCAGGCCCTGGGCAACCTCGTATCACGGAGGGCAGCGACGACAGCGCCCCACGCGGCGTCGAAGACATTGCCCGCGTGGGAAATTATGAGCACGTCGATGTACAGGGTCCAGAAGGCCTTTGTTTCCGGCTCTGCGGTCGATGAGGTGTTGTCTTGTTGTTGTTGTTGTTGTTGTTCATTGTTTATGGCGGATAGATCGGGCGGGTGGTGGAGGATGCGGAGGTCCGAGGCGCGCACGAGCCGGGAGGAATGGAGGAGGGAGAGGAGTTGGTGGGAGAGGGATTGGGCGTGGGGGGAGGGGGCGGCGCCGGGGGTGATGCTGGGTGTGCAGCCGGTGTTGAGGGAGAGGTTGGGGACGAGGAGGTGGAAGTTTTGCAGGGCGGAGTCGTCTTCTTCATCTTCTTTTTCTTCTTCTTCTTCTTCGGCCAGATTTTGTGCGCCGGCGTTCGTTTTCCTCCGTTTCGTCGGCGTGGAGGTATCTGAGGATGAAGAGACGTTCCACGCGGCTATGTCGTCCGTAGAGAGGATCTCGGCCCGCACGCCGCAGACTGCGACTGTGTCGCCGATCCGCACTACGGCGCTGGCATTTGTGTGTGTGAGCGAGCCGGTGTTGATGGAGACGGGGCGGAATTGGGATTTTGTCCGGCCGTTTACGCGTAGAGGTGGGCGCGAGGAGGGTGTTGAGGGGGAAAGATGGGCGAGGAGATAGGAGTGCGGTTGGAGTCTGGCGAATTGGGAGGGGGGAAGGGAGAGGGATGGAGGGGGTTGGAAGGGTTTGGGTTTTGGTTCGGGGATTGAGGGTGACGCTGCTGGTGCCATAATGGGCGGTATTGACGGGATATCGGACTCAGTGGAGGTCGATTTGGGATGAGACCGGGGAGTGGTCAGTGCCGATTGAGGGCTGCGGGGTTTGGCATTGGGATTGGAGTTGAAGCTTTGGAGCTGTTTGATATTGACATTTGAGGCGGCAGAATATTTCAGTTCAAGGCGGTGAGAGTACAACTCACGATTACATAATACATAGATCACGTGATTATATTTGCGGAAATCGCAAACGAGGAACTATGATCTATGGATGCCGAAGCATAATCGTTGGATTTAAATTAAAATGCGCTCATGTGGAGAATTAGAAAATAAAAAATGCAATTGGCTATATATGTACCAACTGTATAGGGGTATCAGATTCTACCAGATACGTTGTCTGAGCTTTTTGAGGATTGGTTTTGATAAACCCCACCGGGGAGCCACTCCACAGCAATTGGAAGGATATCTAGATAGTTAGTAGTGATTCCATGCCAATGGTCCCTATCGAGAGAATAATTTTGAAATCATGGCATTATCACTGTAAGATACAAAGTCCGAGAAAGCCAGGAACCCTCCCAGCCCCTCCTCGACAGGCAAGACAAGCAGTCCATCAGAGATCCAGGGTCTTCCAGCAGGAGTTCGGGAGCATAAATATTAAGAACCATGCATACTATCCGATTCCGCGCAGCAGACATCCACGATCTGATTCTGAGACACCACCCACCTCTGCCTGCGCCAGCCACCACGGGGTTTCTTAGATGAATGACGAACAGGAGGAGTTTCGCGTGCACGAATGGGCTGCCATGCGGGTTGGGTTGCTCGACAGCTGGAGTGACCAGACCCAGGACTGATAGGGATCGGGTTCTGGTCGTGGACTGGGTAGTCGACATGCGGCGCGACCACACACGATCTGTTTTGTCCGAGACAGAGGATGGGCGCAAGCAGCCTACAGGCCGCGGAGCTGGAGATCCTTTGACGAAATTCGAGATGGTGAAGAGCCATGCTGCCAAAGACAACGGAGAGGAAGCTGCCAAGCAGTGACAGAGAGCAATGCCAATCCCGGAATGCCGACTAGTCCTGTTTAGGCCGTAGCCCTCGGATCAACTATTCTCCCGGCCGCTCTGCCGACGCAGCAGCGATCTCTGCGCTCTGATTGGCTGTGGGGCTGGGGCCGGCGGCGGACGCCGTCACGGGCGAGCCACGGCGCTAGACGGCGCTAAGCGGCGCTAATGCAGCGGGCAGCACGTCAAGCCTGGCAGCTGCGGCTTCTGCTTCTTCATTCGACAACCACCTCGAACAGTGAACATGGCGGGCGGCAAACACGGCCGTGCCATTTGTTCCCAGCTCGTCGTCTGCTCTTTTCCCCTCTGATTCCCCCGCTGATTCGTGCAAGTCCACCGCGAGCTGACAGATCAGATCCAATGATGTCCCCGGCGATGTGGTTGGCTGGATTGCTTACCCCCCGAACAGCGCCTGACGCTGCGGTGTCACCCTCTCCTTCGAGTCTTGCCCAGGACACCGCCCAGATCGAGGTGTGGCGTGTAATTACCGTGTATCCTTCACGGCTTCTGCAGAAGCAGGCACACTGCAACCAAGAGTGCTGCTGCTGGGGCCATCCCAGCAAATGAGGGATGCCGCGGAGCTATGAGGGACGCTGAGGAATGATTATGCACCCCGTTCGAATAGAACTGTCCCCGTTCAAACTTCAGGGAAGAGAGGGCAAATATATTATCGTTGCATCCAACAAAGTTAACCGACTTGCAAGAGATTGGCGGACAGTACTCCGTAGTAGTCTTGATGAAGACTCGACAGGCCATATCAACCGTTGCAGGGGACCGATGTAAGGGACGCTACCCTCCGGATGCCCAAGGATGTCATTCATTCTTCCTCGTCACTGTGACCGCCTCTGTCCCCGCTTTTGATTCGACGAGCCCCATCCCCGCTCCCTCAGGCCAAGGTAATAACTCCCATTGCATATCCAACACCCAGCTTCCTGCAACTCTCTCCCTGAGCGCGCGCGAGATACACATGCCATTTCAGGCCCGATAGAGCCTGCGTCTACGATATTCAGTACATCACACTACCCAATCGCCAACGCGACAATAAAGGAGTCTAAGTTTGAACTAAACTCCCATCACATTCCAGAATTTATGCAGCCGGCATTTTCGCGATTCATAACGAGTTGGCCTCTGTTAACCGCCGAACTTCGAAGCGCATCACATACCAAGACCGCCTTCTAATTTACTTCTATCATCCAAACCCAATCCCAAGGATCTCGACTCTGCCGGATCCCTGGAAATCCGGCTTTCGAGAGAGCATACATTGTACTACTTCGGCCCCCAAGTGACCGCATCCTACAGATCCGCCCCCCTCCAACCTGCATATATCTACCCACCACCTCGCAACGCCCGAAAATAACTCTGCCCGGTGGCTGACAAGCAAGGGGACATCAGGCTGGTTCTTGTTCTTACTTCTTCGTTCACTTCTCTCGTTACCATTTGCAACTGTTGTTTCTTCACCCTCATTTAGCGCCCTCACCCTCGCTTCGTGGCCTGACCATACTCGAGCTGAGCTGTCGCAAATCGGTGTGGACAGTAGTTCCTCTTTTGAAGGTCCTTGTGATACCCTCGAGTGCACGACAGTCCTCCTACGGATAGCTGCGCTATAAGACGGAGCCTCAGGCATTGACCAAAGGAGGCGGTTTAACCGCAATATATCCCAAACCTCCCACCAATTTCCGATTGCCGAAGCGCGTCTCCTCAGCTTAGACCTGGACCGATTTCAATATGTCCAGCTCTCTGCCTCTTTAATACGTTTCACCCACAATCCCCTGCACTGCGCTGAGACCTAGCCCCTGCAAGCTATCCACGACTGCCGTTGGCAGGGAACAACGAAGCTCGAACACATTTTTGGGACTATAGTTCATGCTGTTCCGGTCGGACCTTCAATAGGTAAAAACGCTGAATATATAACACGTTTTGGAACCAAAATGTCGCCGTTAAATAGGATAAGGGATGTGGCTGAAACTGTGGCGAGGCCGGACGCCGCATTCGTTTCGCTGGCGAAACGCATCAACATCGCAATCGGTGCCGGCGAACAAGATCCATGGAAAGAATCGGGCAAGTACGCTCTTGGATGGGTGTACTTTGGGATATGCCTTCTAGTGTTCACTGCGCTACTGCACGTCTACCATGTCTGGGGGGACAAGATACGGACGGGTCTATATAAGGAGGAAATGCTCACGAACAAAACGTCGTCACCGGAGTCCGATTTCGAAATGACGAGCCCGGGCACTCTAAACTCCTCCCGCAACTTTTTCCCGGCAGAGGGACCGATTCCATCCCCACCGAGGCAGGAATCAACGATTTCGAATGTGCGATTTGTAAGCTATACAATTGCATTCACGCGCCGGATGTTATACAAACCTATTCCCGTTATCAGACTAGGGGGATTGGAGATTGTGCCCCCGTCGATGGGCGCCGCCCTTATCGTGATATTAGCCCTGATATTCGTCACCCTATACTGCTTCCTACCCCAGCCTCTTTTCTATCCGACCATTCGAGCCGGATCCCCTCCCCTGGCGGTACGGGCAGGGATGATCGCTGTTGCCATGATGCCTTGGATAATTGGATTGAGCTCTAAGGCAAATTTGATAACACTGCTTACCGGCATAGGCCACGAACGACTTAACGTTCTTCATCGGTGGGCTGGCTACCTCTGTCTCTTCTTGAGCCTCGTCCACATGATACCATTCTACATCACTCCAGTCTGGGAGGACGGCGCGCTACATCTATACCGCCAATTTTATCCCGAGAACATGTATATCTATGGCTCTGGACTGGCGGCGCTTGTGCCCCTTGGCTTCCTTTGTATACATTCCTTACCTGTGTTAAGGAATGGGATGTACGAGCTGTTCGTCATTCTGCATGTCCCAGTGTCTATCGTGTTCTTGGGCATGCTCTTTTGGCATTGTAAAAACTTCTTGACCTCGTGGCACTACCTTTTTGCTACTGTCGGCATTTGGCTACTATCATATTTTGCCAGATTGTTCTACCTCAACTGGACCAACCCATTCCGATTATCCTGGCTCATCGGCGAAGAATCCGCAGTTACAATTTTGCCCGAAAACGCAATCAAAGTGACGATCCCCACACAGACGAGATGGAAACCGGGACAATACGTCTACCTACGGATGCCAGGCATCTCAGTCTTTGAAAACCATCCATTTACCATTGCCTCTCTGTGTAGTGACGACTTTCCGTCCAATTACGGAGAGGAATATCGAGATATGACGCTCGTTTTTCGACCTTTTAGCGGATTCACCGCCAAAGTACTTGATTCAGCGCTTGAGAAGGGTCCATATAAAACTTACCGAGCTTTCATCGATGGGCCTTATGGAGGGATGCGGCGAGAGATGGCATCGTTCGACGATGTAATATTCTTCGCGGGCGGGAGCGGCATCACGGCAATCGCCAGCCAGCTCCTTGATCTAATTAAAAGAATGAGGGACGGGAAAGCCCTCACAAAAACCGTTCGCGTAGTCTGGGCATTGAAGCGCCCGGACACTATGGAATGGTTCAAAGAGGAACTTCGAATATGCCGGGAATACGCCCCTCCTGGCTCCGTCTTCTGCCAGTTCTACCTAACCGCCGCAAAGCGATATGATGGGACCGTCATGTCCCGTTCGCGACCACACAGCGGCGTGTTTCACGATCGAATAAACGATGTGTTTCAAGGCGTTGCCAGCAAGCGCAATTCTGCCTTCATTCGCGAGGAAGCCGCTGGCGATGAGAATCGCGAAAAGGAACTTCGTCGCGAGAACGAGGACGACATTAGCGCCCTCCCTACCGCATACATCCCTGGCGGCCGCAATTCCGGTTCTAACTTCCCCTTCCCACAGGACCCCGACAATTACCAACAACCACAGCCCGATCCGCGTGGGTTCGACTTTGGCTTCCCCTCCACCCCGACACTCTTCCAGAAGAACCTCATGCGCTTTGCATTCCTGCCAACGCAGAAACGCGACGGCTGGCGAACCGAGTATGGCCGTCCCGATATCCCGTTTATGCTGAGGCAATTTTCGAAGGATTTCGGTCGGCGGACGTGCGTGTTTGTCTGTGGTCCGCCCAGTATGAGGATCGACGTTGCGAATACTGTTGCGCAGCTGCAGAGCAAGGTCATGTCGGATCCGCACCGGGACGAGCTGTATCTTCATACGGAGAATTATGCTATCTGATGGGAAACTGTGTCTTTTATGTCTTTTTTTTTTTTCATTATCATTTCTGCTGTTTATCATCCGGCGGATTACCTGCATGCGTATGTGTGTGTATGGATGGAAAGCATCTCACTTATTGGATCCATTTTCTTTATATCTCAATAAATAGCAAGCGCGCAATGCATTATTTGTCACCAGAGGCAACCCATCCTACCCTACCCTACCCTACCCTACCCTCTATTCCCCATACTTATTTATTTCTATATCTGTGCCCCTGTTCATCAGATCTTTGATAAAACTGGCTTTTTCAACCCGCTCCGCTCTCTACGTACGAACGAGCCGTACTTTTCCTTCATGTTGATTCTCGTTTGTGAATTGCTATGTTATGATACCCCTATCTCTCTATCTATGTAGTCTATCTACCCAATCTATCTATATATACTCAATATACCTTAGCTGTCCGTCCTCCTTGTTCCCTACACTATACACGCATCCTGTTCATATTGGTATGCTTCTGCCGGTGGCTTTCTGGTTAGTTCTCTACCTGTGGGCTACATAGTTGGTTGGTTAAGTTAGTTAGGTCGATAGATGCCGTCTACTAGATAGTTGATACCGGGATGAACAGCGTCTGGGATTCGTTTATTCCTTTTGCTTTTTTGCTTTTAGTTTTTAGGTATTTCTGTTTGGGGTGATTTTTGCAGATGAAATGCAGTAACAAAGACGATTTACCTAGGGTAGTAAATAGAGGGTGATGAGTAGTGAGTAGCTGTTACTACTTCTGAGTATGTTTTTTTTTTTTTTTTTTTTTTTTTTACCTTTTTTTTTTTTTTTTTTTTTTTGGTTTTTTTTTTTTTTTTTTTTCTCTTTTTTTTTTGGTGGTCAGGCCCGGGGAGGAATTCATAGGG
>JANTQD010000062.1:0-101191 GCA_032988205.1 Onygenales sp. PD_40 | reverse complement strand
TTTTTTTTTTTTTTTTTTTTTTTTTTCATGTAAACGATTAACACGCAACCAAAGCATCAATTCACATTGGTCTGCTGAGGAATACAAAACCCTGACTGATAAAAGGAGTAAGTAAATACATCCATCAGCCGCCCATCGTCCTCAACTCCATGCGCGGCGGGACAAACTCAACTCTAGAAGAATACTCCAAATAAGGTCTCATTATCCGAATTCCTGCAATCAGCATTAATACCCAGATGGAGGATTCAGAAGCACCTTAACAACCCGTTCATCCCCCTTATACGCCGCGACATGCAACGCCATCATGCCCGCGTCATTCTTCGCATTAACATCCACATCCGGGTGACGGAGCATGCAATATCATAACATTAGAAACATGACAACCCCCAGCAGCATCGATCAGCGGTGTCCCGTCATCTCTACCCCTACCTACTAGCATTAACATCGACGCCGGCAACGGCAAGCAGTTTCCGAAGACCCTCCCCTCCAGCCCAGCTCGTAGTGGCAAGATATACTGGTGCCGGGGATCCGCGGTTCACATCGACATCATCCCTGCGCAGCAGTGCGTCGACTATTTCCCCATGTTGGGGAGGCCGGGGAGAAGTTGGGGCATTGTTTGGTCTTGAGATACTAGTTGGATTGGGCTGATATTATATTGTCGAGGAAAGCTTTGAATGCCGGATAGAGGTATTATGAGAGATTGTAGCGTTAACCCTAGTACGTACAAGTAGGTACTAGTAATGCAGGCAAGAGATGAGAACTTGAAGATATAGTACCGTGGCTGTATCGATTGATTCCACCACTACTCTGTACTAGTATCTACAAGCGGGTTTCCAAAGCTATTTATGCTTCCGCGCGCGCGAGAGCAGAAGAGAATGAAAATAAAAATAGCTCGCAAAATGCGAGATAAACCATACGCGATCAACAGATATCCGCTATGATACTAGTAGTACGAGGAAAATATGGAGGTGAAGTTGGGGATAGGGGTTGATATCAGCCAAGAAATGCCTATCTCAAAAAGGCATAGCGCATCCACATTTATGCACATAAAATATTAAAGCATTTTATGCCGAGTTTAAATCACGTGACCCCGTCCCTGCCCGACCCGACTTTGATCAACGCCGAAAACAACATCGAAATGAACCCATCTCAACTTTTATCTCCCCGCAACCGCAACCGCAGCTCCCCAGTTAATTGCTCAAGTCCTCCGCCCGCTCTTTGGAAACCGAACAAGGGGCAACTCTGCCATCTGCACCCCGCCATTGCATTTCGAATAACCTGGGAAAGAGCTTGAAGAGATGGGAGCGGGCGGATCGAAACCTTCTACAGCGGCGGGGGCCGGGTCGAGACATGTTTTTTCTAGGTGAGTGTGGTTTGGTTGATAGGGTCGATGTTGCTTCTTCTTTTCTTTCTGTCTTTTTAGTTTTGTGTGTTTGGGGAGGGAAGGCGGGATTAATTGGGATGGATCTTTGCGGATGGAATTGGATATCTGTGTCTTTGTGTTCTGTGGGGGGTTGTGAGGCGATTGGGTATTTGGGGAGGGGCCAATTGGGAGGATTGGGAGGATGTTGAGTAGGATGAGGAGGTTGGGGAATTGGAAGAAAATGGGTGCGGGAGGGGGGATTGTTTGGAGAGAGAGGAACGGAGCTTGGTTTCTCTTCTTCTTTTTCTTTTACGCGGAATTTTTTATTGAGGCCGTTCTTGATTGAAGAATTCAGCTAACCATTGCCCAATTGAATAATATAGCGAGACCCCTGTGCAGTTCTCACCAGGATTTGTCGAGTCGCTGCAAGCGAGCGCAGAGGTATGTCTGATATATCCCGAAGATCTACCGGCGCATTCCATCTCTACCCACCCCCCACCCCAAAGAAAAAGAGAAGCCCAGACAAAACTCTGAAACTAAATACAACAACAAAAACAGACCGACTCCTCCCGCGCCCAAACGCTAGAACTCCACATCCAAAACCGCGTCGCCGCCGAGCTCGAACGCATCCGCGCCCGCGAAACCCAGACCCTCGCCGATCTCGAAAAGCGCCTGACACCTGCCCCTTCTTCTTCCTCCTCCTCCACCACTGCCGCTCAAAAACAACAAACCCCCACAGATAAGAAATCCTCGCAGCAACAACCCCAACCCTCCCTCTCCCTCGACGCCCCGCGCGTGCCATTCGCGGGGCCCGGGTCCGCGGCTGAACTTGCCGCTGCTGCCCCTACAACGGACAATGCTAATGCGGAGCCTGCTGGTGGTGTCGTCGTAGCGCGCAGCGAGCTGAGCAGTGCGCATGTTCAGTCCGAGATCTCGGCGCTGAAGGCGAAGCTTGCGGAGAGGAAGAAGGTGGTTGAGATGGATGAGGGGGTTGAGAAGGCAAGGGAGGAGGTTGTGAGGTGTTTGAGGGGTAATGAGAAGAGGCCGTTGGATTGTTGGAGGGAGGTTGAGGGGTTTAAGAGGGAGGTGGGGAGGTTGGAGAGGGGGTGGGTGGAGAAGGTTGTTGGGTAGATGGATGGATATTGTGTATGGGGTATGTGGGTGGGAATTGAGGTGATGAGGGAGAAGAATATGGCTGTTTTATTATATAGATTGGACGATGTTCGTTCGGGTGGTTGGTAGGATCATGTGTGTATACATATAGTGTTTTTCTTTCCTTTATATTATTTCTCTTTCGTGTTTTGCCAACAAGAAAAAAAAGGGAGGATGGCGTGGGTGTGTGCGTCTTTCCATATCGCCCGTCTCAGAGCCATGATATCATTCCCAGGAGGAGGACCAAAAGGCCACAGTTCAAAAAAGGCCAACCAACTAACCAATAAATAGCCCTCTGAAATATTTGCAGCATGGGGATTAGATATCATCATATCCCCATCCCAGTATATCCCAAAAACACATATCCAGAATCAGCACTAATATCCATCCATCCACAACATACCCCAAAATCCTCCCCCCTACTCACCACCTCACCTACTAGTACACAACCTACACAACGTCCCAAACCCCCAACCTCCCCACCCTCTCCCCCGCCGCCCTAACAATACAAACCCTCTTCATCCTCTCCCTCGACAACCCACCACCATTCTTCCCCCCCACGTCCCCCTCATCTACCAACCTCCCATCCCCCTCCAAAACCCTATTAACCAACACCCCCCCAACCCCCGTCCCCCGCCCCCTAGCCAAATTATAATTCCCCGCCGTCACAAACCCAATCAAATCCTCCTCATCCGGCAGCGGCAAATGGGCCGCCGGCTCCGGGTCCGCGGCGAGATCCGTCGGGAGCATTTTCTTCTGAACAGTTTCCTCGCTTTTTTGTGGGTTTTTGTACTTCTGCGCGCTAGGTACGCGCGCCCAGGGGGCGAGGAGGGATAGCCAGGCGGTGCGGAGGTGGGGGTTGTTGGATGGGAGGCGGTAGATGCGGGCGCGCGGGGTCGGGGTGCCGCGGTTTAGGAGGGTGAGGGATATTGTGGCCAGGGCTGGGTGGGGGGAAGGGGAGGGAGGGGGTGTTGTGGTGGTTTTTGGGTTGAGGAGGGTGGAGGCTGTGGAGGGGGGGAGGTGGTGGATTTGTAGGGGTGGGTGGGGAGGGGGGAGGAGGGTGGTTGTTTGGGTTGCAGGTGTAGATTGTGCAGTAGATTGGGTTGGTGGTGATTTCTTTTTCTTTATGGCTTTGTCTTTCTGCTTGTTTTTGGTGGTCTTCGTTTCTGTATTGTTGGCGGCAGGATCTTCTTGCTTTGAAGGTTGAGCTTTTTCTCCCTCCGTGTCAACGGGTGATGGTTTGACAAGTCGTTCCCAATCGCACGCCCAACCCAGTCCTATCTCCCCCTTCTTTACACCCCCCAAATCAAGACTTTCATATGCAACGCGCTTCTCTCTCGGCTTCCGCTCCCATTCCTTCCTTTTGATATCTCTCTCGCGCATCTCCCATGCCCAACCCGCATTCGTACCCGGGAAATCACCAGGGAACCATGGCTCACCACATTCAAAAGCCAACTGCTGCTTTTCGACTAAGCCGCCAAACCGCGGATTGCCCCCGGACGACAAGGGGTAGTACATTATCAAGTACCACACAGGAAGGAGACATTTCCATGGTAAAAGAACGGTGTAGGTACCCTGTGAGTTTCCCACGCTGGCGGTTTTTGGACGGGACGCAAGAACGAGGGCAGGGATTTTGGGATCGGCAGGTTTTGGAGACGGATATTCACCTGGCGGAGCAAGGGTTTTTCGGCGGTTGATTGCCTTTTGGCTGGGGAGGAGGCGGGAGGCTGTGAGTCGGGCGGGACGAGAGAAGATATCTGGTTTTAGCTGGGTGGAGTCCGGAGGCCATGAAGATAGGAGAATTGCGAGGTCGTCTGAACTGGTGTCGGAGGATGGTGGCTTGATGGTTCGAGGGGGATGGTGGAGGCGGGGGTCAGAGATGTTGAAGGCTAGCAGAGCATTTTGAGGGAGTGATGCAGAGTTAGTCAGCCCGGCGAGGGATATCCATGTTGCTTCAGGAGAGCCTTGGGGGAATTGCCTCCCTTCTGGAAGAGGAACCGGTCTGAGGGCGGCCAGCAATGCCTCGGTTGCCCCAGGTCCGGTTATCTCGATGCTTCCGATATCAAATCTAAGATCCTCAACCATGACTTGAGGCTTCTGTATCTTGGCCACTTTCAACAGCTCCTCCCAAACCTGCAAGAACGCCGAAGGGTGGACTCGTAGAAACATCCTCCGCTTGGTCTTCTTCTTCCCCTTTGCCGCAATGGTACCAGCATCAGCCATCTCAACATCCTCATCTACCTTCTCCGCACACCAAACAAGAGTAACCGGCGCGATAGCTCGCTTCTCCCCCTCGATTTCAAAAACCCATACCTCCAAACTCCTCGTCCCAGCCCTCCACTTCCTCCCCCTACCCCCCCACGCCTCATCCCCGCCAACGCCTAAGGCCCTAAACACTCCCTCCAAACTCGACTCCACCCCCTCCAATCCAATCGTCGAGATATAACTCATATCCCATGCAACCGCGCCCCTCGCCCCACTAGCCCGATGGGTAGGTCTATAACTCTTCTCCGTCGGACTCAATGGCACCGCAAACCTCCACAGCGGCTCCTTGGGACTCGTCATATGCGCTCTCTTCGCATGGAACATGTGCGTAGGCAGCCATGTCTTGCATTTTTGCCGTTTCTTAAATTTTGACTGTGGCTTTTCAGGGTGTGAGAGTTTGTTCTTTTTTATTTTGGGTACGCGCGGCGCGATATCGATGGTGTGTAGGGGGGTTCCGTCGGGTCCTTGGAGAGGAGGAGCTGCGTCGGCAGCAGCCTTTTTGGCAGCCCGTTTCGCTTTCGAACGCGTGTTTTGACCCTGTAGTCGTCTTGCGGTTTCTAATCGTAATCGGAGGAGCTTGGACGGTTTGCGTCGTCGAGCCGTTACCGTGGGCGTGTTATCTTCAATCATCTATACTTGCAACTCCTTTCAGCAAACATAGCCCCGCAAAATACCGCACTCAAACTAAACAAAACAACATGCATAAAACAAGAAATCAGATAGAAAGAAAAAAAAAGCAAAAACCCACCTCCCTCTTCGCCCTCGCCCTCAACCGCGCCGGCACCCTGGTAACATTATGACTCGCCGTCCTCCTCCTCAGACTGATAGGAACCTTCTGAAACGCCCTCGAGGCCAGCGCGTTCTTCGAACTGCGGATGCCGGCCTCGAGCGCGCGAATCTCAAACTCCCGCGCCGCGACAAAGGCGGCCACGTCGAGCTCGCCGGTCTTGGAGAGCGCGGCGTCGGAGCTCTGCACGGCCAATTTGCGCGCATCGTAGGTCTTGGCACGTTTGCGGGCGGCGGTTGCAGGGTCGGACGCGGGGGATTTGCGTTTCGGAGCTGCGGCGGAGCCTTTGGGGCCCATTGGGGGCGGTTTGGGAGGGATGGGTATTGCGAGGCGTTTGGTGGGCGGGGTTGGAGTTGGTGTGTTTTTTGGAGGAGTTGGAGATAGATGTTTTTGTGGCTGCGTGTGAAGGCTTGGCGTCGGAGAGCTTTGCTTTGGGGGATTCTCAACCATGACTTGTTTGTATAGTTATATAGAGATATATATCTATATATATTTGTTTACACGTTTCGAGGGGCTTTTTATTGCTTTGTTTAACTACCTAATCGTGCGGAGCTCACTTTTCTCCTTCTACTTTGGATTTCTATATCAGCTCAGCAGCAGGCTGGATTCCGACAGTGACAGGATCCATCATATCATTGCAAGACTGTATGTTGATTTACGACCTCAATTGATTGCTTGCTGCGGTAATTCTTCTTCTATTTATCAAATAGTATGTAGTTGCTTTGGTCTATCCGTCTTGTTGCTTTGCCTGGACATAACCGGACATCCCCCGATATCCACCATTCCGAGTCTACAGCTTGGACAGAACAGCATCTGCGCTCGACACCTATACAAATATTTAGTAAGTCCTCCTTGGAACAATAAGCGAAATGACGGGATTCATGGACTCACCGTGACGTCCCGAGCAGGCTCCTTCTCTGCATAAACCACCTTCCCATGGTCAATGACGAGAGCATATCGAGCAGTCCGCTCGCCCAGGGTCCAGCCAATGTTCTTGGAGAAGGCCGTATCCGCGTCACTCAGGAAGAGCTAGAATAGTTTACCCTTGTCAGTTCTGTGTTTTCAATCTTCAATTTAGTGTTTGAAGAAGGTGGATGCTCGAAATTGGCTTACGATATCGTCTCCCTTGATGTTGTTCGCCTTGCCCCATGCGCTCATAACGAAGGGGTCGTTGTATGCAATGACGGCCACGACGTCGACACCCTTGCCCTTGAGCTGGGGGAGTTTCTCGATGTACCCGGGGAGGTGTCGTGCAGAGCAGCCGGGGGTGAATGCGCCTAATGAACCGTGTCGTCAGTGTTGTACAAGGAATGGCAAAACGCCAAATTATCCTGCCGGAACATGATGGGCGGGGATTATCGCTTCTCATCTATTGGCGGGGATGGTTATCGAGGGAAGGCCGTTGACGTACCTGGGACAGCGAAAAGGACGACTTTCTTATCCGCCCATTCCTTGGAGGCGTCGTACAACTGGGGAATACCGCAGGCCGTGATGTCTCCCTTCTCTTCAGTCCAGGGGATATATCTACCATCAACGACATGAATTAGTAATTGGACTATTTGTTTGTGGTTTGGAGCTCAACTTGGCCGCGGGGGGACGAAAAGGAAAACAAAGGATCTCACGGGAATTTGACGTCGGCGGGGAAGTCATCGCCAGCCTTGAGAGGAGCCATCTTGTGCTGGACAGGAAATCGGAAGCGTCCGGTTGACACCTGAGGTTGTTTATAGGGTATGGATGGGGATATCTAGCAGAGAACAGTGAGTCTTGATTACCCCACGAACAGGCAAGGGGGGGACACCGACTGATTTACAGCGTATTTTCAAGAGTGAGAGAGTACAGCCAAGAGGAAGACAATGTCAGTCCACAGGAGAATTGCTTGACGGCGGGGAAAAGAAGTCTGTTGTCTGTCCCTTGTTCGCGCATCAGCCGGTGATATCACGACATCCACCAGCCGAGAACCGGCCATAGCCACCAGGTACCCCTCCACCTGTTTTGTATGCGGAGGTACTTTGTTACTGTGGCCCGTCAGACCTGCCCCACCACGCCCACCACCACAACAATCCTCGACATCATCCCTCAACCTCTACTTCGCCAACTGTGCTGGACATACCAAACCTTTCGCTCCAATACCCCCCCCCGGCGGAATACTCAGTCAATCAGTCGAGAGAGCAATATCCGTCTTCTTCCCAGACACTCATATCTGTCAATATGGCCATTTCATTCCCCTTGTGGTCCGCGTTCGTGTCGCGGCGCGGAGTGCCTCTACCTAGGACAGCTTCCAGCGCCTTCAAATCTAGCTTCAGCAGCGTGACAAGCCCAGATCGATGTCCATGGGCCAGCATGTTTCCTTTCTGCCCGAAACCAAGGGACTTGCGGTCGGGCGGGAGCAACAGAACTCTTTCATCTCCGTAAAAGACCCAGCTATGAGAACGATCGATGCCAAATTCATCCAACCCATTCTTGTCATTTTTCGGGGTTTCTTCTACGATATGAGTCTCCGCTGTATGGTGGCTCCCCCGGATCTCCCATCTTTGTTTTGAATTCTTTGCTTTTCCTACCAAATAATTGCCGTCTTCTGTGAAATACACATCGTCGACGCAAGTTTTGAGGTCGTGGAAGTCACCTTCCAGTTTGCCGGTTGTCGTATCCCACAATCGCACGTTTCCACCATGCGCACCGGTGGCTAGCAGATGGCCACTGGGTGAGAAGGCCACCTGTTCCACCCAGCTGGAGTGGCCCGTTAGCGATTGCTGGGAAGTGATATCCCATATCATCACAGTGCGGTCCGGACACCCCACAGCAACCGACTGACCATCGGGGGAAATTGCAGCGGCAAATAATCGATCTGCGATATAGGTTCCGTGAATGCTTTCCAGTGCTTTACTTGTCTCTTCGTCACATAGGCGTAGAAGATGTTTTTTTGATTTCTCTGCGGCCCTGTAAAGTGGTGCAGACCTTTTCCTATCTTTATGGGAGGAACTGGGACGTTTTTTCTCCGCATTGGATGATGTCGCGACCCACCTCCTTACAGTGCCGTCCATTGAACCCGATAATAGTTCTTCACTATCCAGGGTGAATCTTAGCGTCACAATCCAGGATGTGTGTTCATGAAAGCACTGCAATTCTGTCGCTGTTTGGATATCCCACATCCGGATAGTGTTATCACACGATCCAGACGCCAATAGTCTATACTTTCTCGAGAAGGCTAACGTTTCGACTTTTTTGGAATGGCCCACGAGTTCGAAGCACTCTTTCCCCTGTTGAACGTCCCACAGCCGAATCGTGCCATCGTCCAGGCCCGAAGCCAGTATATTTCCACTGGGCGCGAACTCCACGACACGGACGCCGTTGTCACTATTGTCGAGTTCCCAAGAGAGGTCGTTGTTGTCTGTGTCCCACAGAATTATTTCACCATTCTTAGATCCACAGGCCAGATACTTCCCATCAGGGGAAAAAGCTACAGTGAGAATTTTGTTGGTAGTGACCGTTTCGGTAGTGACGTTTTTCGGATTTTTCATATCAAAAATATAGAGTGTCCCTGTCGCTGATCCGCCGGCCAACCTTAGCCCGTCGCTATCAAAAGCCACGGCTTCAATTTCGTCGTCCCAACATTCGAGCACATCAATCGCCGTCCCGCACTCAACGTCCCAGAGGCGCATTGATCCATCATGCGACCCCGAAGCAAGCAGCTTGTTGTCTGGCGAGAATGCTACCCCCGGGATTAAGTCCTCATGGCCGTCCAGGTGCCGCGGATCAGTGACTGTCCCGTCGGGTATAGATCCTAAAGTAATACAACTAATGTATTTTTCCTCCTCGGTGGAAAACAGCCGTCTGATTGCGCTTCTATCGCTGCTAAAAATCAATGCCGAGCTATAAATCTGCAGAGGTGCGGTTTCAAGAATGGCTCTGAACCTCTGGATGAAGTATTTGGTATCCGCAACCAAGATAAGAAGGTTTGTTCTCTTTTGGCTTCGCTAAGAGCCACATTCGTCAGCTATGTAATGAGTTTGTTGGGACCGATAAAATTGAAACTTACCCGATATGTTACCCACGCGACTACGCTGATAATCACATATACGTACCAAACTAACATGACCAATGCGAGATTGGAAGGTACGTGGTATTCAGCACGTTTCAAGCTGATTTTCAGCCAGCGCTCAGGTGGAACTGCGGCTAAGCTATTTTTCAGCTGCACTTTCAAGCCCTATTTCCCACAACACTGTGAGTGAAATAATAAACACCAATATGTTTTTTTAATGGAAGAAGGATCTCACCTGGAGCATTAAATCCAGTCTCTTGACTGACTCTTCTCCTTTTGAAATTTCCCCGAGTATGCTGAGAGCCTCCAACCAGTGTAACAAATGGTTTTGAAGGAATATATGGACGTTCCCCCCGTCATATAGGCCGATTTCTTGATCATATCGATGACAGGCATGGGAGAGGTGGTATACCCAAAAACAACAAGGATATCGGATTGGCAACAATATCTTCATCTGATCCTGTCCGATCTCATCTCTGAAGATCCCTGGAGTCCTTAGATTACAAATATCCTTCCTCAGCATTCTGGACATGCCTTGAAGAGACCGAGAAACAATTTTCCCATGTTCTTTCTTTGCATTCACGTCGAAAATCCGTACAGACGTCTGAGAGCTCAAGTACTCTTTGGCGGATGAATGGATAAAGTATACAAAATGATTGCGGACCACGAGTAAGGGACTGCAATTGGTCACTCGTTTGCTCAAGATTTCCGGAAACGATAGAAGCTCCTGATCCATACCGTTGATAATGGCCAGTTCCTTAAGGTGTAATCGGCGCTGGGCTAACAAGACTGTGGATATGATCTGTCTTGCATCTTCGTCCGCCCGTACCTTTTCAATCATTTGTCTATAAAGTGGCCAGAGCCCCGACGGCATATTGTTGAGGATTTCGTTCAATATGCCAGATGTTTCCCATGTCGCCCTTCTTTTGAGTTCGCGACAGGCCAATGCAACCCAGAGAAAGGTTCCTTCGGATTTTTCTCGAAGGAAGTCGCGCAGCTGATCTAACTGGGTGCCTGTAAGGGATGGCCAACAACATTTGAATTCCGATATCTTCGAATCGATGTAGTTAGCCACTCCTTGCGAAACTTGGTGATGGGCCGATTCGTCGAAGTCGACTATCAGAGCTTCGTGACCTGGTACGTCTATCATCATCATGTCCAGCTCAGTCCTAGGTTGGCTTGTAAGAAGCCATCTGCCCTTTAATTTCCCGGCCGCGGAATCGCCTTTGATTAACCCCAAAAGTTGGCCGAGTTGGAAGTCGCTTCCATAACCCGCGTTGACGATACTCTCATCTAAAGCGTCGATCAAGAAGTATACATTTTGATTTGGGAATGATTCCAGCATTTCGTTGAGAACCCGCCATAATCGGAAGACGGTTCTCCGGTCTTGGATTGCCATTTTATCGGTGATGTCAAATTCGTTCATGAGGGGTGTTATGAGCGACTTCTTACTTTTTATTAATCGGTAAATGAGACTCCCGATGGCCGAAAGCGAATGGTTGAGTCTGCTCTCCGTATTTTGGCAAAAGTGATACGCCACGACCCCTGGCCTTGGATAGGAGCACTTTGATAGCTCGTTCACCAGCCCGGTTACCATCGTCGTCTTGCCCTTCCCGGCCCCGCCTTTGATGAGAATTAGTCGAGGTCCATGGTCACCGCGCCAGGCCGAAAATGATTTGTTTCTTAAGAACCACGAATATGCACTTGGGAGTAAGACATTTTCCGTCTCTATCCTAATCTTATCGTCCTCGGGGTCGGATATCCCAGCTGCCCGGAGCCAACGCAAGCATTCTTTAAAGCCATGATGGTGATGATCCGGGATTTGTCGAGTTTCCATTCGTTGCAGAGGTGGAGTGGTGGAGAGCATTGCTTTTGCGAACCCTGCGGCTGCAGCCGCAGCATAAGGCTGCCAGATCTTGTTCTTGTGAGAGTCACAGTAATCTGATATCCCTCTGATGACCACACCAGAGTGATCATTCAAAAACCCTGCGGCTTCCATTTCAAAGCAAAGGACTCCTGGAAGATCTCTGCTGACTTCATCTCGCTTTGTGGCATCTTTGATTAGTCTATTTCCAGATGCAATCAACCCATACCACACTGCTACTCCGTCCGAGTCTGTAGTCCGCGGTCCACGAACTATTTGCTTTTGCCTGTCGCAACCAGAGCAGCAAGGAAAGCTAGAACGTGAGAATTTCGGGACCTGATGCTCATAATCATGCGGGAAAAGAATGTCGGTAGCGGATGGGGGCCGCTGATAAGTTGTGCTCAAATTCGGATTTTGCTGGAGAGCCATGGATATGTACTCTTGAACCTGGTTGCGCCCATTTATGTCATGCTTTGACTGCATGTAGGTGAGTATGCTTAGCCACTGGCTTCCCGGCGCCTTGAGGGACCCAATCCGCTCGGTCCCGGTCACCTTCTCTTTCACCATGTCGTATTGTATTACTGCCGCTTGTTCGCTTGTTGGAACGCCCACCACTACATCCCCCAGGCGAATGTCATTGTCCGGACTAGGCACACCCCCTCCAATACCAACTAGTAATCGTAGGTGTATCGATTTGAACGTTTCAGTTAACCTTGTGATTGTTGCCGCGGCCACTGCAATCCCACGGGATCCCGGACAAGCAATAACCACATTATGGCCTTGGATATCGCCTAGGATGTAGCGGCCTGTGTCTTTCTGTTGTACGGGGGAGTCGTGTTCGTGGTCGAGCATTATTTGGACGGCAGTGAACTCGACTCCGAGGGGACATATTATTGCAACAGTGTAGTCGTCTAAAGATAAGCATTTCCCTCGGTGGGATGCCATGTTGACTGTATTCTGGGGGATGTCGCTTTCTGATTGAAACAATAGCGGTTCAGCAATCCAGAACGGCTTCTCGCCATCTGATCTGAAATCCATAAGAGGGTTAATAAAGAAAAGTCCATCGCGGGCGGGGGCAGTTCCAGAGAAACCTGCGGCTCAGGTATGTAACTAGTTAATTGGACGTGAACAGTTTTCTTCCCACTGGCATAAATTTTGATCCTACCCAAGCCCCATTTCTGGTTGTCCTCTAATAAGTGATCCTGACTTCCACTCTGCACGTACGTGGACGTGGAAGATTGGCCTGCCCCATGATAGTATGTAGGATGTTCATCCATCTGTTGCTGATGTATGGAGAGTGGCATGGTAGGCAAAGACCCGGGCTCTTTTAACAATTTCATATCGTCCTACTATTAATTACTGAAAGATAGTTAAATATCAATTAAAAGAAACTGTCCACTATACTACTTCCTTTCCCAATGACATCCCATTGCACCATGTACGGCAGGGCTGTACTGTTATCATCCTTTAAGTTATTTATAGAACTCTATAGAAAGGATCCCTCATTATATTCTTACCCCTTCCTCTCTGCCATACTTTATCTTACCCCCTTTTTATCCAAGAGAGAGCAAATAGTACCTTTAACCTCAAAAAGATTCTGCCAGTTCTTTCCTGTTTCCAGGTACGGGGGGGCAACAGGTGCCTTTAAACCTCTGATAAGTCGCGCCTTCCCTTTTAAAGGGCATAAAAAGAAACTGGGCCGTTGCTCGTTCCTTCCTCCTGTTTAGCTAGTCGCTACCTTGGTAGATTTGAAAATTAGGAAAGACCGGGATGTCTGCCAGGGCTTAGGTACTCTGTCTTCGGATGAAGAGCTTGTTGTGATGATTTGAAGATATCAAAATTGGTGGGTGAAGACTCAGGGCGTTTATTTAATCCATGTCTTGAAAGTTGAAGACTTTCTCGATTGACCTTGAGTCGGATTTGGTGGCTGCCAGTGGTTATGAGCAGTCTTACGCAGTGCGGCTGTTGGCGCTGCTCGGTTGAGATATTTCTAGCCACTAACTCCGGGGAAGCGGGTTATTTATGATGCAGTGGTTAGTTAGGAACTTGGGCCTTGGGGTGTGCGATGCAGGGGACGTTCAGGGGTACACCCCTGCTTAGATTGCAGCGGAAGTCGCTAAATGTGCCATGGCTGGGAGAAATGGGAAGTGGTAAACCCATGCCATGTACATATGGGGCGCGCGCTGCGGTCGTGAGAAGTGATGGTTAAATGTAGTTTGTGTGGCGGCGTGGCGGTGTAAATTTGGGCATTATTGTTGGTGGGGGAGTACTGGGAGTACTGGACCTGGGTTTGATGTTTGTAACTTGGGAGTATATGGCATGGTATATGGTTGACTGGTAAAAAGAAGGCAAGCTGAAGGAAAAGAAACCGATGAAATAACCAAAACGCCGCCTGGGTGTGTGTCTATATATAACTGTACAAACAGAATGTGAATAAAAGGAACACTGGTAAGATCCCAGAATGAAAGACAGCCACTTGCCCTTCACCTCCTGGTAATCAGCAAAAACACAATGAAAAGGTCATAAAGCATAAAAAACGTCGATGAAACCCGTGGCCCGCCCAAATATACACTTCTCATGAAGAGCAACATCATAGCAGTTGCCACTCTCATCCGTAGAAGCGCAGCCGCAGTGCGCTTGACGTCTTGGAGCAGCGGATCATAAAAGGGCGGGTTCAACAACTCAAGCCAATGATCATGTAAACTGTTGTGCTTCGTGTTATCGAACAGTTCGGCGTTATTAAACCGTTTCTCCCAATATTCGTCAAGCTTGCCTTGCTCGTCGTACGGGCGGTGGTCATGAAGCCAGTCTCTCCATTTAGCAGCGACCTCGTTTGCTCTCGTCGCGTCAATCTCGAACCACTCGGTTTTGCCTTTTTCTAGCTTTTCCTTTTGTTTTCCCTCTTTATTCCTTTGAGGGCTTGCTAGTTCAGGATTTGGCGTATATTTTGACGTACGCCGATGGTTTCGGAGCTCTTCGTGTGTTAACTCCTCACTAAACCGAAAGTGTATGAATTTTTTGTGTGTCCTATGTGATTGGAAATGTATGGTTCCAAATTCTCCCGTGCAACTATCTCTCTTCCCTCCCTTCGAGCCCCTGATTTCGTTCAAGCGCTCCTCAATAGATCTGTGGGTATGACCGATCTTACAGTGATCTGGACTTTGTTTTCGAGTGAATACGTAAGTGTATCCAGCATCGAGTTTCGTTTCGCGTTTTGAAAGAAGAAGCTCCTTGATCTTAACATCGATGTTGCATAGTGGAAGGTCATTCTGGTCGATTTTGTCGAAATTGGGGGCTTGGGCATTCTCACTGGCTTCGATTTCATGCCCAAGTCGTGGGCTACCAGAGTTTGAACCACTGCTAGATATATTTGCACCATGGCCATCTGCGGTATTCGGACGCGATTCGGACGGGTCTGAGTCAGTGCTTCCGGCACCCCTTCTGGAGACCCTCTCTACGCACGGCGATTCCGGTGCATTATCAGATTTCGTGCTGGATAAGTTAAAACTCGAAGCTGGAGAGGTCGATGGTGTCGTCAGGTCGATAATAGAATCCGAAGGTGTTGCGGGTGCTGAAGAGTCTGACGAATCGGGGGAGGACGGAATATAAATAGGGCGGGTCCGAGTCGTGCCGGGTGTCGCTGGTATTTCATCCGGGCCGGGTGAAGCGTCCCTTCGCTCTGATTCTCTGGAAAGTTTTCGTTTACAACTCCTTGGTGGGTCGCTTACTCTCCGTTTGGATTGGCATCGCCCCCTTGGGTCTCGAAGTTTTTCACCTGAAGGGGTTGTAATATCAACATGTGCTTCTTTGTTGCTCGTTGGATATAGTCCGTGATGACGCTTCGGGCTGCGAGACACTCCGCGTTTCTGTTTCGCCAGTTCATCCTCCGAACTCTCATCCGGGACGGGTAGAAAGATAGATTCTGGATCCCTGGGATCCATTGCGCTGAAAATACCCTGAAAAAGTGCTCAATATAACTTGGTTAAATAAGCTGGGAGAGATGTGACTGATTCAGGGGATGCCGCTTCTCTGAATTGTCATGATGGCTGCGACCTCGATATATAGGCAGCTCTCCGTCGAGCAAGCGTTCGACTCCTCAGCCATATGGACATGGGAGAGAGCATCGTGCATTAGCGAGGAGGCCCATGCGACGATGGGCGTCTGAATGCGAGGGGGTTGGGGAACTTTTGCATGGGTTATGAAGTTTGTCAGGGTGCGAACTCGACTCAGCCGCACTGGTGTAGGCGCCTGCTTGGATGGAGAAACGCCGGATGCAGTCTATTGATGCGCCACTTAAGGAATACTGGAGAGCGGTTGAAGACCCCTGCCTGCCCCTGGAGGCGGAGCTTTTTGGTTGCAGCAAGCGCTGGGAGCTCAGCCACAAGGTTCCCCTAGGGTGTGGCTGATGATTCCGATATCGTCATCCAGCGGGAAGCTGCCTGGGAAGCGCAGTTCGAACGAAGGGGATATGACATCGGATGGCAATGTCAACCAGGGAATGGTCTAGAGAGGTAAGCCGCGCCAGCCCATCTCCAAGAGCGACATTTCCACTGTCTTCCTGGATGGCACGACATACATGGAGCTTGAGTTCTGACAGCCGGTTGGCGTCTCAGCGCTAGGGAGGGGGGAAATCAGCCCACCCTCTACACAATCAACCGCATGTAACAATAAGATAGTAACCGCCATCACGACAGTTTCGAGCCACAATGGTTCGGGTGCCACCCATCGGGAAGCCGAAGGTCGGAACCTTATGGCGTGAGGCTTTCGGATACAGCCGATGTCGACCGATTTAAGCTTTGGGGCGCTCGGGATATTTATTAGTCATATCCCACCTCACTCCGTCCTGCACTTCACCATTTCACTTCTCTTCGTCTTCGCTTTTGGAATTGTTTGCGGCCAGGGAACCAGAGATATCGGACAAGATGGCGAAGTCAGAGAAACAAACCATTGTGGTGATTGGGTGAGTCAATCAGCTCTGCCCGGCCCAAGCTTCATGTCTACGGCTATCTAACCCCGCCATTTCTTGTACAACAGAGCTGGTATCCTCGGCGTCTCGTCTGCTTGGACCCTCCTCGAAACGCTTCCCCGCCAAAAATACAATATCGTCCTCGTTTCCGAATTCTTCTCGACAGATGGGCTGAACCCCTCCTACCCCAGCACCCTTGCCGGTGCCCATTACCGCCCCATCCCCGCCACTACACCCCAACTCAAATACGAAGCTGGTTTGGCCAATGCAACGTATAAGCAGTTCAAGAAACTAGCGGCAGAGTACCCGGAGTTTGGCATTCGCTTTATGGAAGGCATTGATTATGTGTCTGGGGAGGCTGCCCCCTCCTACCAGGCACTGCTGCCCGAATACGCCGGTCTTGAGGGATTCCGGGTTCTCGGACCCAACGAGAGACCCGAAGGTGTAGAGTTCGCTGCTAGATACGACACATATACGGTAGATCCGGAAATATACATGGTGCATATGCTGCGGCGGTTTAAGCTCAGCGGAGGAGAGGTGCTGCGAATGCGACTAAAGTCCGTTGCCGAAGCATTTGAAATAAGAGGTCATAAGAATGTGACGATGGTGGTCAACTGCACTGGTGTTGGCATTGATGATCCAAAGTCCTTCATAATTAGAGGTATGTCTTGCGTATGAAATGAACCAGGGCGTAGTTTTTCCCGGTTGAGTAAGGGGTTTTTTGAACTCTTTAACTAATCTATATATTCAGGCCAAACCTGCCTCGTTTCTAACCCTTGCGACAAAACCATCACTCAGCAACTTGCAGATGGCACCTGGTCATTTGTCATCCCACGCCCTTTAAATGGCGGCACCATTGTCGGAGGCACAAAGCAGCCGAACGATTGGAATTCCGAACCGTCGCTCCAAGTCAGGGAGCAGCTGCTCAAGAATGCGGCGAAATTATATCCCTCGATTCTGAACAAGGAGGGAAAGTTCGATGTCATCCGGGATATCGTTGGGCGCCGACCTGCTAGGGAAGGAGGGCTGCGGATCGAGCTAGAGACGCTTCCCGGTAACCGGAAGGTTGCTCACGCATATGGAGCAGCTGGAAGAGGCGTGGAACTGAGCTGGGGTATTGCCGAGGAAGTGTCCAAGCTGGTGCACTCTGCGCTGGGAGAGGGTGCTCGTAGCAAGCTATGAGAAGCACCTGGAACTTTATGTTGGAATCTCCATGATGCGACGGCCGAATTTATGGGCACACAGCTGGCGCTAGAGAGCTACACTATTCCTTTACTATTAGACTGTTTGGATATTAGGTTTTTGATTATCTGTTCTGTATTTATGTATGATATGATGTGATTGATGGGTGTATAATATATAGATGAATCTTCGCGAGTTTCCATGTTTCACCCCACTGTTGAGTTCGACCCCGCTCGGATGGAATTATATACGCTAACGGAGCATAAAAATACAAAGTGAATGCCATCGAAGAAAGTAATAATCTCATCGAATGCCCAAAAATTTCCCCTAACGCTGCTCTCAGGGGGATATTGATTAGTCATCAAACACAGGAATGGTTTAGCGCTAGGGCTTGGCAAGGCGACCAATCACCATCGCCATCAAAAACGCGTCTCTCAAGGCCGCAACTTGCCCTCAAAAAGATAGGATCTCATATCATCCGGTTCTTTGGGCACGCCGGCCATGCATGTTTTCCGACACGCCAGGGTTCTCGTCGCGCTTCCACATCTCTTCCTGGGCCGATAACGTTACCAGCAACACGCCATATCTATCCCACGCAAGAACGCGCCCGAAACCCCTTGGTGCATGGAACAAATCAGGGCCATGATGGCTTTCATTTGTTCTGGGATAGCAATGGGAACCCCTACAGGAAATATCTGTTCACTGGTCTGATCGTTGACTTTCGTCATGAGGAGGCACACGAAAGTAAGAACACGAATCGCCCGCAGCAACATGGAGATGACAATGCAGCGCAGACCATCGGCTATGGCAGTGATAGCGCAATGCCCGTCTTGAAGGGGCCCGATTAACAATAAGCGATGACTGAGAGATGGATTCTTTTGACATATTTCTAGCTACATACAGGGATTAGAACGCTGGACCCTTATCAGCATCTATCAGTGCTGGTCTTTCCTACAGCTCGATAAAGGATCATCAGCACGGAGATAAGACCGCCCAAATAATGCATTTTTTGACCGAATCATAGCTCTCAGGCGGATTCCCACATGGTGCGTGGAGTGTCGACTATAACGCGTGGTGTCATAGCTTGCTTGATATCTCCCGAACATGTCCAACAACCCTGTTCGTGGAACCAGTCTTCTGGCAGCTTCCTCTTGTCTTGCGAACCCACACTTGCTTTAAAAATGGAAGACAAGCTACTTAGCTTGAAATGTGGGCAAAGGACAGAACTGCCTCATAACAGCATCTCACTTTTTCTTCTTGCGTCCTTCTGCCTGGCCTGAAGAACTTCGCAGTTCTATCTCGAAGCCATGGGACTTCGCAGCCGTCTTGTTGTTTCTAAGAACGACAACTCTCTAGCTGATGGAATCGAGTCTAACAGGGACCTCGACCCGGTTCCTCTTGATTCCCCACGACGAACTTGGACATGGCCTAGTTTATTGGGATTTTGGGTTGCAGAGGCATTTGCAATTTCGATGTATCAAGGTTGGCTGAACCCTTGGCCCAAATCAAGATAAACCCCCAAATATGCCCGTTTAACTAACGTGTGTTCTAAAAGTATCCTCGTCGTCAGTGACAAAAGGATTAAACCCAGGCCTATCAATCCTTGCCGTACTTGTCGGCCACATATTGGTTTGCATCCCTGCGATGTTGAATGGGTACGTCGGAGCCAGGTACGGAATCAATTTTCCAATATTTACGCGAGTCAGCTTTGGAATGCGAGGCAGTTATTTTGCTGTATTTGTCCGTGGCGTCGTTGCGATGATTTGGTTTGGAACCCAGTCCTACCAGGGCGGCCAATGCCTTCAGTCCATGATATCGGCAATCTGGCCGTCTTTCAACCATTTTCCGAATCGTCTCCCTGAGAGTGCAAACGTTACGTCGGCAGAATTACTCTGCTTCTTCTTGTTTATTATTGTCCAGCTACCATTGTTATATCTCAAAGTTTCGACGTTGAGGTATATGTTCATGGCGAAAACCATTGTCATGCCAATTTTTGGCTTGACCCTTTTCATATGGGCTGTTGTTGGAGGTATGTCACTCTAGATACTGAGATTATGGTTATGGCAAATGTTTTAACTTTATATTCCCCCATAGCTCGTGGTTTTGGGCCAACATTCTCAAAGCCTACACATATCAAAGATGGCACTCCTGTCGTGGTAGTATTTTTCCAATGCGTCACGGCTGCAATAGGGCCGAAAGCTACGCTTGCACTCAGTAAGGACCCCCCGCTCTGTTCCCAGCTTAATGTGTGTCGTGTTTTTGCTGACTCGCCCGAAGATATGCCTGACTTTACTCGATATGCCAAACGCCCCCGTGATGTCTTTTGGACTCAATCTGTGGGCCTTATAGTTCTTGTAACGCTGTGTGGTGCCTTGGGAGCTGTAGTTTCTAGTGCAACCGAGGTTATATACGGCAAAGTGACCTGGAATTCCCTTGAGGTGTCAACGTTGTGGAACAATCGTGCAGCTCAATTCTTCTCTGGATTGTGCTGGGCTTTCGCGGTCATAGGCACGAATATATCTGCCAACAGTGTCTCATTCTCTAATGATTTGTCATTGTGGTTCCCCAAATACATAAATGCAAGACGAGGAGCATATGTCTGTTGTTTGCTGAGTGTTGCGGCAACGCCTTGGAATATCCAGAACAGGTATGACTTATCCAGCATCTTTTCGCCATTTCCACCTCCACCTCCGCAAATACTTATTGATCTAATTTTCTTAAAACAGTGCGAAATCATTCACTTCCTTTTTGGGAGGCTATGTTCTTTTCCTCGGTGCCCTCACTGGCCCCATCATCGCCGATTTTTGGATCTGTCGAAAGCGCCAGTTCAGTCTCCGATCCCTCTACACAGCACATGGAACCCATTATTTCACCCGTGGCTTTAACATTCGTGCCATAATCGCCTTTCTATGTGGTATAGCCCCGAACCTTCCAGGACTGGCGGATGTATGCGGTGCAGTGGGTATCCCAGCTGGCGCCAAGTACCTCTACAGTCTCAGCTGGTGTGTCAGCATCATAGTTTCGGGCGTCGTTTATTGGGTGTTGTACAAACTGTGGCCGTTCCCAGTCGAAGAGAGGGAGCGGTACTTGGTTGGGGTGGATACTAGTGACGGCCCCCCTGGCATTAGTGATTCTGAGACTTATGGTGGGAAAGAAGGAGATTCAATCGCTAATGCGACTGATAAGAGCCTTTTCTAGCGATAGTCAAAGCTATGGGCAGTATGCTGATAACGATTGCCAAACACTGGTTTTATCCAATTATGCTGCAGAATGGATGTACTAGTTAATAGGGGGGCAAATGCCAGCACAAATGAAATCTCCTCGACATCTGTCAGCCTCAGGTACGATAAGATAACAACTCGCCCCTATTTTCGCTAATTATTTTGTGGGGATTCGCGGAGGCGAATGCGGAGAAGCGACCCGCATGAGATTTGCTATCAGAGCCAGCTTATGTCAACTGTCAAGCTGCTTGTTTCTCAACCTTTCACGGCCCTCTTTGATCATTACCGGCTCCCGGACTTGATGATGATAAGACTAATTGAATTCTAGATTATGATACGGCTAAATGCTACGTAAAGTGTCCATAGAACAGAATTTCTATCGCGATAATCCACAAACGAAACCGCTCAGCGATAGGCTTAACCGATCTAGCGGCTGCTTTTCGTCGACGCTCATAGCTATCTTATCCGCACTTTTATACCGGCCGAAACTCATTAACAAACTTCTCCCTCGGCTTACTCAGTGTGCTCCGCCCCCGCTTTAGGAAACTACCGTACCCCTTTTCCCCAACAATCCCCCCCTCGTCCCGATTCCATACAACTTTCCCACGAAGGATCGTGTATCTCGGCCAATTCTTAAATTCCATATCTTCAAATGGCGTGTAATCGATATCATGATGAAGCATGTCATTTGTCAAATTGAACGGCTTCATCGTCGCCTCATTTTCTCCGGCTTTCGATATCTGATCCTCCGTCGGATACCAAATTACGAAATCGGCATCGAATCCGGGAGCGATTGCTCCTTTTCGATCTCCCATGCCATATAGCTTGGCTGGGTTTGAGCTTGTGAGCTCGACGAATTTTTGGATGGAGATGCGGCCTGTGAGGACACCGGCGGAAAAAAGGGAGGGAATACGGGTCTCGACGCCAGGTAGGCCGTTGGGGATTTTACGGTATGATGGGATCCCGTCGATCAGGCCGGCTTTTTTGCCTTGCGGGTGGTCATACCTAGAGGAGGATTTCACGTTTAGCAAAATAGCTTCAACAGGCGAACTCTCTTGGAAGGAACCTGTGTCTACCGACTTACTTTGACGGGGCATGGTCGCTGGAGAAGGTCGTAAATGTCCCGTTTGTTAACCCCTGCCACATTGCTTCCAAATCCATTGGATCCTCACGGAGAGGTGGCGAGCAGACGCATTTTGCCCCTTCAAACCCTTCCCCCTTCAATTTCTCGCTTGTTAAGAACAGATAATGCGGACAGGTTTCGGCGTGGATAGGCAGCAGGCGCGTTTGAGCTTTCCGGACATGCGAAGCTGCAATTTTCGATGACATATGGACGATCAGGATAGGTATATCAGCCAGTTCAGCGAGAGAAATGACACGATACGTGGCTTCATCCTCTGCAATGGCCGGTCTGGAAATAGCATGGTAATAAGGGTCCGTCAGGTGCTGCTTCTCGAGTTTTTCTGTGATCCAGTTGATCATATCGCTATTCTCAGCATGGACCATGGTCGTCATTCCAAGCTTGCGAGTGGCCATCATAACGTCCAGTATCTCCCTATCATTGAGTTTTAAGGGCTCATAAGTCATGTATATCTTGACGGAACTGATTCCATCCTTGACCAAAACCGGAAGCTCCTCATCCACAGCTTTGGGGCTTGGTTTTGACAATATGAGATGGAACCCATAATCGCAGTATGAATTTCCCGCAGCTCGTGCGTGGTAGTTTTTTATAACGGGGAATAGTGATTCGTCCTTTCGTGTCTGCGAGGCGAATGCTAGGATGGTGGTTGTTCCTCCCGCTATAGCTGATCTCGTGCCGGTTTCAAAGGTGTCACCGGAGGGGGCATTTTCTTGCTCAAGGTGGACGTGTGAGTCAACGCCTCCAGGGGTCACGTAGGCGCCTTGGGCATCTATAACTGATTTGGGTAAGAATATCGAGTTGAGATTTTGGCCTAGAACTAAGATCTTCCCATCTGAGACGGCAATATCTTGGTTTGGTAGAACGTCCGATGGGGTTGCCTATATGATGTCGTCCGTGAGTGAGTTGTTTCTTCTTATATCTAAGACGAGGCTTGCATGGGAGCGGCGCAGAACTTACAATAGTAGCATTGCAAATGATTAAATCGACTTCAACTTTGAAACTCTTCATCTTGAGGATTATAAACAGGGAATTTTGACAGTTCAACAGACGTGGCGCAGACGGGAATGGGATTGCATCGTCTGCCTTTTGGCTGCCTTATCTCCATTCTTCGCCTTATAACTTGTTGTATGTTCCCCTCCCTTATCATGCCCCTCCTTGACTTAAAATTAGCTTTAATTCTGCAAGTTAGGCAGAATAAATTAAAAGTCGATTTTCTTATCTTCGGCATATTTGATGCAGTTAGTCGGTTTCGCCGACTACCAATATGCCTATCTAGCACCCTTATTAATGTTATTTTCTCCCGGCTATCACTCTCCTGCTCAGCTAAGCTAAGATAACTAGTTAACTAGTTACCTTTGTTAACTGCTGATAAGGCTCAGCTATGGAACACAGAATAGGGGCGGTCTTTCCCCGTTTTATGCAAGCATCAAGCTAGCAACCAATGCTTTACCAATGCCGCTGCCGGGGCAAGTATAGCGATGCGGGGAATGTGAGCTGGTTATCATAAAACAAATACTTGACCGACATGACAGGAAGTGTATAAGAACCCTAGCAATTATTGTGTCGACCCCTTTCTAACAAAAGTTGATATCAAGACACTTCTCTACCGAATCACACCAAAATGCCTCGAATAATCCGCCTCGCGGCCGCCCAGATGGGTTCTACCCATACAACCGATTCAAAAGAGAAAACAGTCGGTCGAATGATCAAACTGCTCGAATCCGCAGCGGCAGAAGGTGTCCAGGTCCTACTCTATCCCGAAACTGCCTTTACCACATTTTTCCCACGCCATCTGATCAAAGACGAAGCGGAGCTCGATTCATACTTTGAACATGGAGATCTCACCACTTCCCCGCACGCAAAGCCACTCTTTGACAAGGCGCGGGAATTAGGCGTTGATATCAGCGTTGGATTTGCCGAACATACAGATGACGGCGAACGATTCAACAGCACGATATACTATCAAGCCTCGACTGGCTCCGTTCTTTCCAAGTATCGCAAAATTCATCTTCCAGGAGACGTGGAGCCATTCGATGACCCCCGCGCCCTGAACCAACTTGAGAAGCGGTATTTCAAGCCCGGCAACCTAGGCTTCAGGGCATTCCGCGTGTCAGACCTTGTAGAATCCCCCCCCGAGCGAGGCGATCCGATCTTCGGCATGATGATTTGCAATGACCGGCGCTGGGCTGAGGCGTGGCGTGTCTACGGCCTCCAGGGAATCGAGGTTGTTCTCTGTGGTTATAATACTGCTGGATATGCGCCGTTCCTCCGTGGTACACCTGTCAACGAGGATCCAGCGGAATCTGAGCGGATGGCAATCTTCCATCATCAGCTCGTTATGCAAGCCCACTCTTACACCAATGCGTGCTTTTCCGTGAGCGCTGCGCGATGTGGGATGGATGATGGGAAATATAGCCTTATCGCGGGATCTTGTATCACGGATCCAGAGGGGAGGATTCTCGCGGAAAGCAAGACGACAGAGGATGAGCTGATCATCGCAAATTGTGACTTGGAGCTCTGTCGTCCTGGAAAGCAGAGGGTGTTTGATTTCGACAGACATAGAAGAGTAGAGCACTATGGCTTGATCACTTCACAAACAGGGGTGGTAGAGCCTCCCAAACTTGGCACGACGACGCCGGACCCGGCCACGTCAAAAAATGGTATGCATATCCCTATATTTTATAGTGCCCCCCTATTATCAGTCTCAATTTTGCTAATTACCTAAAAAAATCGTCGGTGGGCAGAATAGTCCGCATCCTCCTCTGCAACCCCAACTCCACGAAATTCATGACAGACAACTGCATCAAAGCCGTGCAGCCCACTCTGCCTCCTGACGTCGAAGTACATGGATTCACAGCCCCTTATCCCTCCCCCACCGCCATAGAAGGAAACTTTGACAGCGTAATGTCCGCTGCTGCATGCATCCGCGCCATCATTCCTATTGCAGATCAATACGACGCATTCCTGGTAGCTTGTTACAGCGACCATTCTCTTATTAGAGTCCTTCGCGAGGAAATTGGCAAGCCGGTAATAGGGATCATGGAAGCTAGTTTATTCGCTGCACGCACACTCGGAAACCGCTTTGGGTTGATAGCCACCTCGAAGCGGTCTAAAGTTATGCATGAGGATTCCATTGCGCACTATGGATTCGAAAAGTTCTGTGCGGGTGTCGGAAGCTGTGGTCTTGGGGTGCTGGAGCTGGAAAGTAAAAAGGAGGAGGAGGTGCTGGATATTATGTGTGGTGTAGCTAAGGATTTGGTAGCGAAGGGAGCCGATACTTTAACTTTAGGATGTGCGGGAATGACAAATTTGAAGTCTGCTGTTGAGAAGGCGGTGGGGGAGGATGTGCAGGTTATTGATGGAGTGGTTGCTGGTGTGCATCATCTTGCTGGGCTCGTGAGGATGGGCGGTAGGACGGCGAGAGCGGGGATGTATGCTAGTTCGAAGGAGGGGAGGGCAGCTAGGGGACAGGACTATTACTAGGAATAGTAAATAGATTATGAATATAATATCCTCTTCACTAATGATGAATTGACATTTTGCCAGGAAAATAGACAAGCCGTCAGCAGTGCTTAATCCAACGATGCCCTAAAGAGTATTGACTCCCCTTATTCGATTCAACAACAGAATAGCTTATCATGCCTGGCCCATAATTAAACAACCAACTGTGTCCCCCCATCACTGTATGATTTTATATATCTCTGACGCAAATAGTCCTCAACCCTGACCGGCTCAAACATAGGCTTCTCACCCGGCTTTAAACAGCCCGGGATACATTCGATAACTTTATCAAGCAATCCTTCGTTGAAAAATGCACAGCTGTATCTATCTGTGTTATTCAGAGGACTGATAACCCGGTGCATAGTGGATCTGTAGCGTTTATTGGTCCATCTCTCTGGAGAAGCGGTATATCAGCGCGCATCCTGTCTTCTCTGTTGATTGGGTAAATTATTGAGTAAGGAAAATTAATGAAATGTTTGATTCCTACCCATAAGATCCCCTATATTGACCACATATGCCCCCTTTACGGGAGTCACAGGATGCCATGTTCCTGTTGGTTTGTGTAGAACTTCTAATCCACCGACTATGAGGAAAAGGAGTTATGCTTAACATTCTAGTACCATTTAGAATGAATGGGTTGAAGGCTCACCCGTGTCTTGCAAAAGCAGAGTCATGGCTCCAAAATCCGTATGGGCCCCAACACCCCTGGTAGTGCCCGTCGCGTCAGGGGGTGTAGGCGGATAATGATGCGCTCGACACAGGTTGAGACCTTTTGATAGATTACTCCTTAACACAATAACTCATTGTCTTTGAACTCGGATACGTTCTGCATCTCTCTCAAATACTACATCAGTAAATCAGAAATAGACTCACCATCCGCATCCGAAGCAAAATCCGCAAAATAATCCTCCTCAAGCCCCAAGGATAGCGCCATTACCCCAAACATAGTCTTGGACAACGCATGCACAGCATGGAAATACTCCATATACGCCTCCTTAAACCCCGGCAGCCCAGCCGGCCACTGATTCTCCCCTTGCAAAAACCGTCCCAGCGGCCGATCCTGGCGGATAGAAAAGCCTTCTTTCTGATCAGTCGTCGCATTGACATCTAGTTCATCTAGCTTCTGGAAACCCAGCCGCTCGTAGCCTCGGTTGCATTTCGAACGCTGCTGGGAGACTTCTAGCTTCTGGGCGATTGGCAACGAGAAAAATTCTGCGATGGCGGAAATAAAACGCTCTTGTATTTCGGGGGAGACTGAGTGGCCGGTTATTTGTAAGAAGCCTTGGTTCTCGCAGGCGGTTCGGAAGAGGGTTATGGTTTCTTTTGTTGCTGCGGGGTCGCCGGCGAGGTAGCCTGATATGTCGATAATTGGGATGTCAATGGGTGAGGGCACTGGTTCTTTTGTTGAGGAGGCCATTGTGGAGGATATTAGGAGAGGCAGCTAATGATAGAGACGAGGATGGCAGGAGTCTGGTGAAAAGCATATTTGATAAAGGGTCTCAATTGAAGGGAGGATGCGAGAATGCGGGGTTAGTGATCTCCAGTTAGCTGGGCTGGCGTTGAGTGACTTAAAAAGCATATAGTTGCTGGAGCAGCGCGCTGCTTCCGAAGAACAATTAGGGGACAATAGGTCGTATATAGCCGTATTTAATCTCTAGTCATACGTTTGTTAAACTCCCGCAGAATATAAAGAAGGGACGAAAATATATAGGGGTTGGGTCAAATATCATGTTGAAGCCACTCTGAATGCTTTCCATCTCCAAGGTATCTCCAATCGCTCCGATGAACACAGAGACATAGCATCCATACGCAGTTTCTCGATGAATAGACACCCCGTTGATAAAGGAAGTATCTACCCAATTTGATGAGTTGGGGGTTGACAAGAAAGTAAAATAATAGGAAATACAGGAATTAGTGGAGAACAAAATAGAATAGTAAGCGGGTAATAGACGACCGTCCACGGTATCGATCATCCGTACTAGAAGAAAGGGAAAATAGCCACCCACTCTAGACGTAAACAGATGGATATTCTACTTTTAGAAATCTTTATGGATTTTGACAGAACAAATGAAGTATCGATCCCTGTTTCGCAACCCAGCTGACCGAACCCCTCTCTAAACATAAAAATCCAGCCGTGCAATCAGTTCTTCGAGAGTCAATTCACCGGCTTCAGCGACAGGTTCGTAATCCGGAGGGGATGGGATTATAACATCGTCAAGAACGTGGATCACCCCGTTTGCGACCGGAACGTTCGGTACCGCGACAGAGACGAGGCCGTTAATTGTGAAATCTATCGTACCGTCGGTGTTCGCGATGTCAATGCTAAGCTCGCCTTCCCGGATGAGAGTAGGCAAGTCGACCTTGATATAGAGCGTCAGTTAAACAAGACACGCCCCACCCCCCAAAATGGACCCCCGTACGAGGATACTTACATGATCCGGCTTAGGATTTGGCTCTTCGGCAGCAGGACTGAAATATGCGTCTGAGTAAAGTATGTGGTCAACGGCAATGTGATACTTCAGCAGAGCCGTCAGGTACTTTTTGCCCTTGGGACTGAAAAGGAAGGAGTTGATTTCAGAACCAAGCTTCTCAAAGGCAGCATTGGTAGGAGCAAAATATGTTGCGCCAGAATGGGCAGTTCTTTCAAGAAGACCGGTTTTGGCGAGTCCTTCCTCTAACGTGCTAAAGGTAGAAGGGGCGGCGTTGAGCGTATCGGATGCGCTAACCGGCGGAGTCAAGATGGTTTCTAATCCGTGGATACCACCGTTGCTACCGAACTGTATGAATTGAGAGCGTTAACATTCGCATATAAATATAAAAAGGTGGGGTAATACTCACGAAATTGCCTTGAGTAATGCCGTTAGAGAAATTTATGGTCGAGCCGTTCACTCCAGCTTGAGTGCTGATACGATGACGATAAGACCCAAGCTGTTCGGAATCAAGGAGGGTAGGAAACGTTGGCGAGGAAAGGAATGATTTTTGCGAGTATACGCCTATGCCAATATGGTATTTCGTTACTTTCTTTAACTCTTCCGGATCACTCGTGTTATTCGTGAACTCCTGCAGGGCGGGATCTGATGGCACAAAAACCGTATAGTTCCCGGTGGTAGTATTGAGTAGTTCCACGATGTCATCGAATTGGGATATAAACTGGGTAAAAAGCTGGGTATGGTGGTCCAGCTCTAAAAGTTGGTATATAGTCTCGTTATAATGATACTCTTTATCCGGATCTCGCGTCTGCAGTCGTCCATTACCCGATGACGGTTGCTGCCGGCGAGGAACAGCCAGTACTGCCGCAGTGAATGCGGCAAGGAGAATCAATGCCTCCCTCATAGCTTCGATAGGAAGATAAGAGGAGATTTGACGGCGCGGGAGGGTTTGGGGCTGAGAAGACTAACAGAGATGCCTCCACAAAGCACACCGTGTTAGCAAACGACGAAACTGATGAGATTTCCTCAATAGAATAAGATAAACTCACTGGTCTGTTAGGTTCAGAGAATCATGGTCTTCCCAAGCCGCACCGGGAAAGATGGAGCTTATGAACGACACTCCATGGCCAGCAGGCTCATGTTCCCGAAGTAAAGACCCAGGATGTTTCCGCGAGACAGTCCCCTGAAAGAGATGCATCTCTACCCAATAGGTGTTAATCAGTCAGGCTGGATCCCTGGTATTTTTGGCTGGTGACTGGCATTTTAGAGCAATTTTTTATACAGCCTGCGGTTAGGCCGGCGGGGAATGTTGCCGTCCTGCAGGAACCTGGCTCACTTCAGCTTGGAGTCAGGGGTTTGATGCCCGCCACCGCGAACACCAAGTCCATAAACTCGAGAAGATCGAACGGCAGGGTAATATGGCCCGCGCTCGAGCGTTTAATCACCTGCTATTCATTTGCTGGGGACATTAGCATGGTCATTTTAGTGAAATATGACATGATCAAGGATAAAAGCGCGTCAACGGAAATAATATTCCACTTGCATATCAATCAGCTCAGCTAACCAGTTCAAGATGAGCTCTAAATAAATGCACCCGCGCACCCTGTAACACTGTTATTTTCAATTTTTTTTGTGGCCGCTCCCTAATATTCCCCATTATCAATCGATTTTCCCGTCGATCTTAGCTTCCCATATTTGTGTCGTGGTGATATTCCTTTATAAACCTGGTGAAGCACGCAGAGCGTCTCCGTCTCCCAGCCGCCATATTTGGAATTCCAAGTGAAGATATGGGTAAACAATGTACGGCCGTATATCCTAGTATTTGACCCCCACCAATTTTTCTCAGGCGCCGGAAAGGCCTATCCCCTCAGGAGTCAGGACCAAGTTGTGAAGGCCCTGCCACTTTAATGTATCGATCCAGGCTGTAGTTGGGATAATAGATTGGCATGGATAAAGGAAAAGAGACACGGCTCTTGAAGACCGCTGGCTGGTCTCGCTATGATCCTGGAAGCCTTCGACGGCACCTCGGTCCCGATGGTTACAAGGGTTTTCCTTGTCGCAATTTGTCCACGCCATGAACCACGAATCCAGGGTAGACGATACGCGGTAACTGGTCGCTTGTTTGGGATTGGGGCTAGGATCCCGGCGGGGGCGTATTTCGCTAAATCAACGCGATCAGGGGATGGCGTTCAGGCCATGGAATCGAGGTTCGGATGTGATGAAGACGGAAGTTGAATTTGGCTTGAATATCACGTGGATTCAGACACGCCGAGTCCAACCATCCATCCACCGCTCAACAACCGCGATTCAGTGTCCATCTCCCCACTCCAGATTCATTTTCCGTCTTGTGAAAGGATATGCAATTCCTACATAATATCGGAACCGATATGCCCGGTCTAGGACTGCTAGACGAAAAGGATCAACTTTTAATGGTCTTTGCAGCACAATGGAATTTTCATAACAGCTTTCGAACCCATTAAGCCTCAACTTGATCGAATGTAGGATGGATCATTGCGGCAACAAAACAATATGGGAACATGAAAGGCCTTGGAACGGTCCAGCGCGGTGATTGCTCGGAGTCGAAAAAGCTGAATGTCTGGCTTCATCTTCTTATCAACGTCCTTTCGACCGTCGTCCTCTCCGGAAGTATCGCTTTTGTACATACAAGCGTTCAGTTCGCCCACATGGAAAGAGATCGATCGAGCGCATTTCAATGGGCGAGGGCTGCACGCTGGTGTTCTGAGCCTTAGAAACTTCCTTCACATTTCTAAGAGGAAAACCTTTGTTAGTGTGATTCTTGTAATCACATCTCTCCCATTCCACCTTCTGTGACCCGCGAATCACTTGCTTCCTCTTTATTATTGTCAAGGCTAATATTTGAACTTAAGCTACAATTATCTAGTGTTTACCTCAGTAGCCGTCAACGAGCACGGTTGGGCGGTGGTTACCGAAGACTTCGTATATTGGGCCCGTTCAATGTGCCATTTTCGAGGTTTATATACCAGAAGTTGCGCAACGTGAGGAAATACGGTTTACAGAAATTCAAAAAGAAGTGAAATACTACCAGCGCATTGACTCCGGCGAATGCCTTAAAACATATGCTTCCAGGTTCCAAAGGAAATGGCGAAATGTGGCGTTAATTTCTAACGACCGAAATGCAACAACATCCATTCTAACATGCGACGCTATTGCTCGCTATGGTGAAGGGGCATGGCTCTATTCCGGCGATAAAATATGCAATGCAGACTCGCTTGTTAAAGCGCGAGACTCGTGGGAAGTTTACTGGCACCCAGTCCAGTATTGCATGGCCGAGAAGGTTTCTGAAGTTTGTTCCGTCCATTTCAGTCTTAAAATCATGGGCACTCTTATTGTATTTAACTCTCTGAAGTTTCTCTCCATGATTTATATTCTCTATCGCTTCGATATCGAGGATCTGATCACTTCGGTCGGAGACGCTGTTGCATCCTTCCTGGCTAATGAGGACACCACAACACATTGGATGTGCCTTGCGAGCAAAAGGTAACTAGCTAATTTCTGGTTTCAGGACAAATATAGATTGCCCACTACATTTTCCAATGATAAGCGGGAATGGAGTTGTGCTATCTCCAGAACTTGCGGGTTAATATTCCTCGCATTGTAAGTATTGTTGGCCTATATCTCTGCGAATGAAAGCTCAACTGACTATAGTTGATGTTTAGTATGATCATATGTCTTACTTTGGTTCTCATTGGCCTACTTGATTTTCCTCCACGAAAGGGACACATCAATGTCACCCTCCCGCCTTTGGGCAATAGGACTGGGCGGTCTTGATAGCAACGCTTTGGCGTTTGTTGGGAATGGTCACTCCTTAATCCAAACCATCATAAAAACAAATATTCCACAAGTCTTCCTAGCTATCATCAACGTCGCCTACAATGGCATCTTAGTATCCATGTACATATCCTATGACCGGAGCCAACCCGCCTCCCTCCCGAGGACCCTCATGGTTAGCTCGCCTTCTGGCAGACAATGTGAGGAACATGGCTTCTTGGGATACCTTTCGCATGTGGTCTCCCACTTCTAGGTGTCCACACCGCACTACATTGGCTAGTCTCACAATCCATTTTTATCGTCCAGGCTGACATATATGACTAGGATGGCAAACAGTTACTGGAAAGAGAGTCTAAATGTAGCTACTCTCCCATTGCTATCATATTTTCATTAGCAGTTGGCGTTATTCTCCTCATTGTTATAGTTTCGCTGGGTGGGCGGAATTTTAGAGCAGGAGGTCCTCCCATAGTCTCCACATGTAGTGCTGCTATTAGTGCGGCTTGTCGCTTAGGATATGCGACTGGCAAGATGGTATATGAGGAATTGCGGTGGGGTGAGATACGGGCAGGAACATGGGCTGTCGGGTATTGCTCACTGGCCCCTGCTGAACTTTGGAATGGTATAAGCAAGAGATCCGATTTTGGGTCAATTTTATGCCTAATATCAATATTTGCTGGATGGGTCCATCCAGCTTGCTGACAATTTAAAGCAATTCGAAATATCCCAATGCTCATTGCCCAGATAATAATACTTTCTCAACTTCATGACCCGTTCGCGATATCGTCCAATTGGACGTTTTCTCGCTCGTTTCAAGTTAGTTTTGTTGTTTCACTTCTCGAATTCAAGCAGGGTTAGAGTTGCTAAGCCTTCCAAGGTTTCCTCTCCAGGGACTCCCGTATCTAATATAAGCTACGAGTAGTTACGCGGAGTTTAGTTGCTTGTCTCCCGCGGTTGTTGATGTCGTCCTCACCCCACGCTTAGCGGCTAGATCGACCATGCACGATCCCCCACTGACAACCGAAAGATCTACGCTTCCCGCCATTAAACGTCGCAGCTTCCCCTCTCAGAGAGCTGCTAGTTAATCTGCAGCTATGCACAAGTCGCAGTTCTAGTGGGAGAAGAACTTGGAACAATCCGGGTACTGCCACACTCCCGCTAGCGCTTCAGTATCAGATTCCGAAAGAATACGAGCCGTTAAAGATACCAGCATAGCCCTCTCAAGGAGTTAAGGTTACGCAAACAGGACTTCTCCCCTGATGCTTCTCGTAATCGGATTGTGCCAAGCAAACCCTTGAGGGGAAATTTGTGAACCGGGAGGGGAAAGACATCTCTTGATGGACAATCACCCTCAAATATCTCCCATCTCACTCGAATGCCCCCAGGGAAGACATGCCATATCGGAAGCATTAATTCCATTCAACTGCACGTTACGGTGCATCACGATACTGTGGTTATCCCTACTTTCATTGAATACGAGAATATTCAAGCCAGGGATCTCAAGTTTTACCCTCCGCGACACCCCCTCACCCGCCCCTCTGCCTGGACGAAGGGGTCATTGTGTAGCAGCAGCTATCTCGCTCCTTGAAAGATCATATTTCCTCCGTAACTTCTAAATGTGTTACACCTTACAGCAATAAACATAAAAAGGAAGACATCCCGCTTCTGCTTGAGCGATTCCTCTGACCTTTTAGTCCCCATAATGCCCACATTGTTCGGCCATATCACCTAAATTTTTTTCCCCGAGAAATCATGCAGCTCTTGCCTTTATATTTTACGTTATTGCTGTGCAGTGTGGTACTCGCTGTCCCCCTTGAAGAGCTATTCGAGCGCAAGGTTGGGGGGAAGTGCAGCAGTGCCGAAGGCAAAGGAACCTGCATATCACCGAAAAAGTGCAAGGGAATTTCATACGCGTATGATCTTTGTCCCAAGGACTCTGACAATGTTCAGGTACGTATAATAATTGGTCTATCGTCAGCCAAAAAAAATTCATAATGCTAACAATGCAATACGCAGTGCTGTGTGGAAATTGAATGCAAAGTCGGGAAACAAGAAGGGTTCTGTCGTAGTGTGTCTGTGAATGGCTGTTCAGGCGGAGAATTTCACGCAGGATCCGGGAGTGTGAGAATCAAAGCTTTCATTTCCTTTTTGCTCTCCTTTTTGCTCTACCTCTTTTCCCTCTCCGACTCTAGGAATTTGACCAACATGCTAATACCTCCAATAGACTTGTCCCGGAGGGAAAGATATTCAATGCTGCATAAAGGGCAAGCCAAGCCAAAAGCACGCAGAGGGTGGCAAAAAGGGGGGTAAGAAGGGTGGTAAGAAAGGGGGTAAGAAAGGGGGTAAGAAAGGGGGTAAGAAAGGGGGAAAGAAGGGCTCGAAGAAAAACGTTGGAAAGAAAATACTATCTATAGCCAGGAAGGAGAAAGGCACAAAATACGTCTGGGGCGGAGGAAGCTGCAAGGGCCCTACCGGGGGAGGCTATGATTGTTCCGGTTTGCTTGGGTATGCCGTTTGCAAGGCAACAGGCAAGAATATATTCTCAGCTGGAGTCCGAGTTACTGGGACGATGTATTGCTCCTCAAAGTCCAAGTTGAAGAGCGTGGGCGCCAAGTATGTAGAGCTAACTCTTCCCCGTCATGATAGTTAACCCATCTTTCCTTCTTCTTGTCTTTAGAAACGCTAACATTTATTCTCATCAGACGAGTACGGTTTTCGAAGCGTCGCGCTGGCGATGCTGTTTTCTTTGGGCCGGACTGCGGCTGCGGGAACCCAAAAGGCATCCACCACGTGGGGATTATGGCGTAAGTATTACTTTTACTCCTTCCCTAGAATATGTAATCTAACCAAGTACGCTTCTACAGAAACTCGGGAACTAAAATGGTCGCGGCACCGTATACAGGGGCAGTGGTCAGGGAGGAGAGTTTCAAGAAAAGCAAGGCCTGTCCATATGTCGTTCGATTTGGATGAGGGCTTCAATTAATAGTTGGAACTTGTCAACCCCTATTTTGCCTATGCTTCATATCACAGCTCTATGTTCCAGTTTGGGCATTTTGCTCCTTCCCCTTTTTGCTGTTTTGCGGATCCAGACTCGGAGTTACAAGGGTACTAGTACCATAGTTTGTCATGAATAACGTCCCTTTTTTCTATATTATTCAGTTGGCTTCATGCCAGATACTCTAGATTGGCCTTGGAATCTTGCATTAACAGGAGAGAAGGTTGTATCTACTCCTGCCCATTTGGATTGCCAGTTTGGTTAAAATCAATTAGGTCTTCCAATATCACGTGATATCAGCGACATACCCGACGGGAGGATTGAATAGCGTGGTTGAATTCAATATAATTTGATCTAGATAGCTAAGAATTTTTTTTTCTTTTAAGAAGAATGGAAGATGCAGCGGAAAGATAAAATAGAAAATGGGGGTTGGGCGATTGCGGGTATTTTGACACAAGGCGAGGATGACATCAAAGCGAAGGGCAAAGGGGGAGGTATGGTATGGTATGGTATATTTTAACGTCCAGGGGTGCAGGCGAAGCCTGCAACCTGAGGCCTCCCAAAGGGCATAGGGACGCACAACGCTACATCTCTATCTCTAAATCTAAATCTAAATCTGTCTAATGTACAAGAGGTGATGAAGTGATGCAGTGTGTATGTGGTGAGGTCATGAGAAAACTGGCAAATGCCATACATCCATGCTTGGCCTGATGTATGGCCTGGCACAGTGGGCAGTAATAGCAGTGGCAGGCTGCAGGTGCTCTTGCAGGGCATGCCCTGCTAGTTGGAGGGGTTTGGCACCCCCAGAGAACAAAGGAGATGAATGAGAGATGAGTGAGGGAAGACAACAAAATAAGTGAACATAGAGAAGAAAGAGAGTGTGATAGGTAGTGCCTGGGCTCAGTGGGTGCAGATCCTGGAGTAGAACTGTGTGAGCTCCAGGAGCTCCTTGAAAGAGGATGGGGTGAGGGACCCCAGGTAGGCAATCATGTTAGCCTTTGTTGATGGTGGTAAGAGTAGCCTCTATGGTTAGTAGGTAAAGAGATGGTAACTCTTCCAGCAGAGGATTAGGTGCTCTGAACTCTTGTTGTGCCCACAGGAACATGCCAGGTTGATGTCTTTATAATGGAAGTGCCTGTGGTACCAGGCAAAGTCTCCATGAGAGGATCATATAGTGAGCCAGTAGTGGAGGATTGCTCTCAGAAGCTCAAGCTCTGGGGGCACTGCTATCTTAATGGCAGCAGTTCTTAATTATTCTCATTGTTAGTATCAGGTGGAGAGCTTCATGCTCACTGCAGCCCATCAGTCAACCAGAGCTTGGTATCTAAGTTGTCAGGCAATTAATTGTACCCCACTGAGGGTTAGAAGCATCTCATGGCCTTGACCAGCTATTGCAGAGGAGGATGCCCTATATTTAGCTAGCTTATCTGCTATTTTGTTACCATCAATCCTCATGTGGCTGGGTGCTCATTGGATGTGGATGTTGCATTATTTCATGAGGTCCTGGCACCACAGGAAGGCTCACTGCAAGAATGCAGGAGCCTCCCCATAGATGCCCTAGATGACTGAAGTGCTGTTAATGTACAGTCAGAGCTTCAATAGCTCACTGGAGGGGATGGTAATTATGCACTCAAAGGCCCAGTAGGTGCCTATGACCTCAGTGTCAAAAATGTAGGAGTAAGTGTCAAGTGCAGTAGTCAAGCTAGCTACTTGAGTGTGCCCTATATATATGGTGAACTCATAGCTGACATGCCTTGTCCTGTCATGCCACTGTTTGAATCTATTAGGGAAAATTATGATGCTACTGGGCATTAGGGTGTTCCACCAGTCCTTAAATGTAGCAGCTGCCTCCTCTTTGGAGACACTGCTGGTTGGTTCCATCAGGCACCTCAGTGAGAAGTGTTACTTGTGGGTGATTAAGTGCTCAATAATTGGAAGAAGGGTGCTAAGGATCTAAAGCTTGATCTTGGGCTGCTATTTACTATCTGCTTCATGCTCTCTTTGAATGAGAGGGGGTGCAATCTAGGAGGCAAGAGAGTGTTGGTAGTCCACTGCCTGTAGGTGTACTGCAAAGTGGAGTTTGACCTCTTTGAGAGCTATCATTGCTGATGGGAGCCCTGTGTCATGAAAGAGAGTGACTATTAGGATTATGTAAAAAACTGAGAGAACCCTGCATATAGTGAGCACCAGAATCTTCTCTACCATATTAATGTGCTACCCTAAATGAGAGCTGACTATTATTAGCCCTAGATGCCTGAAGGGCTTCATCTGATCCCTATATCATGCCTCCATGCCATACAGGAGGGAAGAAGTCATGCATGTTATGATGATCTTGCATAGCAGGCAGGCTGGCAGGCTGTCTTTAATCTGAATGAGATTATAAATGTGTTGGGCAACTGCCTGTGCTTTCTTGGTGTGCACTGTCAGGTAGGGCCATTATGTTAGGCAGCAGTTGAAGTGTATTCCCAGCCAGTGGAGTGCTGATTCCCAGCCTGTGCCAAGGGCAGCAGAGTGGATGATTAGGTCATTATTGACCTCAATTAGGGGGTTATCATTATGCTACTTCTTGATGAGATGAATCATCTCAAGCTTGTTGGGAGCAAAAGCTACCTTATTAGTGTTCCCTCAGCTGAGAACATTATGTATGTCCTGTTCTAAGAGCTCAATATTAATGTGTAGGGAGTCAGAGGCCCTATAGAGATTGAGGTTGTCAGTGTACCTGAAGTGCAGCTCTAGATCCTGAAGGAGGAATACTGCAAGGTATAGAAGGTAGAGGACCAGGAAGAGCAGGAAACCCTGTGGTATACTGCAGCAAATAGAGTGGGTGGCAGTTATTAATCCTTTCAACTGCATGTGGGCCCTTCAATCTCTGAGAAAGCTATCAAGCAACTGCAGGAGGGGCCTGGGCCACCCCTGTTGTGCCATCCATTATAATAGCCTTTATCAGTGCAGGATGTCAAATGCCCCCTATATATCCATTGTGACCATAGTGACCTCCTTGCCCTGTGAGAAGGCTATCTTGATGTTGTGTGTGAATAATACCATCAGATCTATTGTGAAACATTTAGGTAGGGCCCCATCATATTAGGGGCTTAAGATACCTTGTATGAGAGCAATCTGTGTGATCCACCTCACAATGATATGTTTGAGACCCTTGGAGATCACTGAGAGGAGTATTATTAGCTTCTATAACTATATAGAGCTCTTATCCTACTTGTCTATCTTGAGTATCATGGTAACTTCTGCAAGCTTTCAGGGGTCTGGGAAGTGGTGCAGGCAAAGATAGTAGTTATACAGTGCCTGGATGAACAGTTTGATATCATCCCAGTAGGTCTTAAGTAGTCACACTGTGATGTCATCTGTCCCTGGTGAGGTGCTCTGCATCTCAATGGTACTACACTCAACCTCCTTAAGGAAGATGTGGGGGTCCCAGGGGAGATGCTCTGATCTGTCCTAAAATTTATTCACTAGGAGATCATGATTAAGGTTGTCAGTGGAGTCATAGTGGTTCAGGATGGCAAGCCAGAGGGCCTTTATCTTTGCTGTGGTTTCTTCAATGATGTTATCCCCTACTCTGAGTGGCAGGGCCTTGAATTGCAGTTCAAGCTTATGTCATATTATGATGTAGTATAGGTTCTTGTTGTTCTTAACCCTATTAATGATATCCTGCCAGTAGGCTTTCTTGGCCTTATGCACTGTGTCCTTGAAGTGGTGCTTCACCTCTTCTGACTGGAGGGTAACCTAGTCCAGATGAGTGTTGTGGTAATTATCTGTTCATCATGGTGCACTCTAGTAGCTCTCTCCTGCAGGCTTGCCTACTATTTGCACAGCATCTGAGAAGTCTTGGGTGAGGTCTTCCACAATGTTATTGAGCTGCAGGGCAGTCTTAATAGAGTTAGGAAAGGGTAATAATCAGATCCTGATTTATATGAGCCCTGCAAACTTGTCAAGCTGCTGTTCTGGGACTCTTCAATGGAAGGACTCAGGCTGTGCTTGCTACTGTATTGGGATGAGAATGAGGATGATCTGATGATCTAACCTGCAGTGCAGATCCTACTGGACCTCTAACATTGCAAAAGGTATGTTTGAGAAGCTGAGGTTAATGGTGTGCCTGCTAGAGTATGTTGGAACACCTACCTCCCCAATGAAATTTATGTTACTCTCACTTGCTTAGTGGGTGATCTCCTCTCCCCTGTGGAGGTTTGGGGTGCCTGGCTTGAAGGTGTCATGCCTTGCATTGAAATCCCCTCTGACCAAGTAGTTAGCAGGTGAGGTGAGATCTGTGATGTAGTTAACAGTTTCATCTGTGGTTGATTGGTGATAGGCATTGAGGATCCTATAACTATTGATGGTAACCCAGATCAGATCCCTGCTTTGGACTGACTAGTGCTATTAGGCCCTGATGTGATTTCCTTTATGAATATAGGTTATTACCTGTGAGTGCTTGAGCTTCCTCTGGGCAGTATCTGTGCTGTCTCAGCAGTTCAACAGTGTGTAGTAGTTATAGTCAGGGTAGTTTGAGGTCTTAGTACTAGGGAAGATATAGGGCTCCTGAATGCAGATGATCTCACATTCTTGCTTGAAAGCAAGCTGCAGGGCTGCTGTATGTTAGGGTGCAGTGTGAGTAGTATTAACTCAGTAGATCTAGAGGAGTTCAGAGTCTTACTGGTAGTTATTATGATGAGTGCTACAGTGCTGGTTTCAGTATTCTAATATTAAGAGATGATAGGAATGTTAGCTGTTAAGTTCATAGGCTCTGAGTTATTAAAGACCTGGGAGCTGCAGTTCTGGAGGTCATGCCAGTTGAGGCTGCCTTGAAACACAGTTGCACACCTGTGGTGAATTTTGAGGCTAGAGACTGTGGTCCAATCCTGCCCATTATATGAGCTCTTACTCTGGGATGTAGGGTGATTCCTCTTCCTCATCTTGTGGAGCTCTACAGCCTGTGTCTTGTGGACTTTACTGTCAGATCCCCCAGTAGAGCTGGCAGGTGATGATGTCAGTACTGATATTAAGGCACATTGCAGGGCAACTAGTGTAGAGCCATTCAGCCCCATGCAAGCTACCTCCCTGAACTGTGCATCCTAATAGTATTAATCTCCATATCATCAGATGCTGGTCAGCTTCTTCTTTGATGGATACTTAAGGGTGCTATTTATCTGTCTGGGGGCTGCCAGGCAGAGATCATGCCCAGCTGGGTAGAGGCTGTGGCAGTTCACATAATAGAGCTTATTAGCACACTGAGCCTTCATGGGACCCTCATGCTGGCTGAGGTGAGTGCTGCAGTTAGAGTAGCATGCAAGCTAAGTGTATCTAGGTAGATGGCAGTACTCTTAGCACCCTGAGTTGTACCTCTGAATAGTAGGCTTCTTAATGATGAGTTGTGAGGACTTACTGGCATTGAATAGCTGAAAGCTGAGGATCAGCTTGAGAAAGAAGATGATCCACATTATCTTGCCTGTCTGTAGGTTAGTGTCATGACATGATGGTTGGTAGTTAACTAGGATCTCTTTAATCTGTGCTTTGACCTCAGAGGATATCTCTGGGGTGATATGCATGATGAACTTATTATAGCAGGTAACAGATATCAGAACATCAGGGATGATGTAGTTGACCCACTACTAGGAAATATAAACATTAATAGCACTAAGGACTTCATGCAGTGCTGTGATAGCCTTGGGGCTCATCAGAAGGTCTCAGACAGATAGGTCTATAGGTGTAATAGCCTAACTGATTCTGATGAGCTTAATCCTGGAGATTCTGGTGATGCTGTCCACACCTTCCATGCAGGTAATAATTGCCTGGTAGATTGCATATGACTCCTGCTGTGCAAGCTGGCATTCAGGGGGAAGAGTGATGAGGATCTGATGATCCTCTCACTCAACTGAGAATGTTGTCAATCTACTCTGTGCTGAGGCAGTTGAGATAGTAGGGCAGCTCTTAGTAGTAGCTGAACTTGCTGTCTTGGCTGGCTGAGGTTCAGAGCTGAGATTTTTCAGGGTCTCAGTGATGCCCACCCAAGTGATGAACTTCAATGAGATAGTTGTGGTAGATTAGCTGCACACCCATAGAAGAATATAATCCTCCCTGTTGATCTCTACATAGTTAGAGAAGGAAATAAACTGGACAAACTTCTTGCAGATGGATTGCACAAAGTCCTTATAACTAGGCTGCCTGTGAGTAGCCACAAACTTGTTGATAGACACCATAAGAGCACTGAGGACCTTGTGGTGGATCTTGGCCTGTTGTTTGGCCTCTTACAGCTAGTTTTGAATGGCTGTAGAGGCAGTGGTAGGTGCTGTGCTACTTCCTTTGAGAGCTAGTAGTGGTAGAATATAATGACTGTGCTGCCTATGCTTATTAGCTTCCTCAGTGTGAAGGTTGGAGGGTAATTTGGGGTCCTGTGGGCACATGAAGTCTGTAGAGGTGGTGGTGATGCCCTTCTGAGGAGGGTGAGATGGAGTTGAGAGCCCCATGACCACTTGTGATAGTAATAAATCACTGTATGAGAGGCTGAGGTGGTTGTAGGTGTAACAGTAAATATCTAGAGGGTTTGAAACTATAGAAAATGATGTGAAAAAGTGATTTTTCAAAGGTACCCCCTCATTTGTGAGATGTTGTAAGGATGGCAAAGAGGGAGAGAACTATAGCTATGCTGAAAAGCATGTTTTTCTGCCACTAACCTCCCAACTACCAAGTGAGAATATACATCCCCCTTTTTTATCAGGCCCAGCCCTTTACCATTGTAACCATCCATCCAGCTTGCTTGCAGTTTTTGTTTCACAGAGAGGACCCTGCAGGGGGAGATATACCTACCAGGACTAGATGTCAGGAAATCAAACCCTCTGCTGCTCCCCCTTTATGGAATGCCTATATCACTCTATAGACCTCAATGTATGGACTCAGGTAACCCTAATTTAAAGAGGAAGGGTGGGCCTAAGAGCTCCATCCTACTGTAGACAATTATACCCATATTACTCAACTCTATACTACATTTAGACTCCCTGAGGTGGCCTCCATGAGGCAGGCTGATCTGGTAGAGAGGTGGATTCTAGCTGAGTTCTCTCCTCAGGTTTCATGGAACTTTCTAGCTCTTTCACCTCTATTCTCATAGACTGCACTGAGGCAGGCTGCTCTATCACCCATGATATACTTATTCAGTAACCTCTTAAGGTGCTTATAGGCTGGCTCTGGTGCCCAGAAGCTCTTCCTTACCTCTCATGAGTGAGATAGAAAGGCTTTCCATAGGGTCCAGCTTGCTGTATTATATACTGTCCTCCAATGGATTCTTTTCAGCTAGGTAAGGAGCTGTAGGTGCAGGATTATGAAGGCTATCATCTCCTCTAAACTCTCAGGTGTCCTTAGGGGGATGTTACTCCTCAGGTGTCCCCAGACATGCTCTACTTTTTATTACACTGCTTTCATTATGAAGCAATCTACTTAAATGTGTTCTCTAGTTAGAAAGACTCCATGAATTGAGCATTATTAGAGAGTAAGGTTAATTTAGCTTAGATCTACACCTATTCTTACTTTATCATGCAGAAGCTTTCAGATCAGATCATTACTCTTTAGAAGGCTTAAGAAAGATCTTGCTCTTTTCTATACCTTCTTTATGGTTCTGGAGCTTCCAGTCAGGTATTTATATACTCTCAGTGGTACTTCTATTTGATTCTTAAATGAGGTCCTAAGGAGCTTCTTCCTAAGAAGAATCCTATATGCCTTAATAAAGAATACCTCTCTGATTCTTATGTCCTTAACAAAGAATTCCTCATGGGGGTTCTGATGCCTGAACCTAAAATCTCTGTTTGACTCAAAAAGAGTCTTTTAGTTGTCTGATAGCATTTTAAACATCTTTTAGATTATAGAGATAGTAGTATCCTTCTGCTCTGAGTGAAGCCAATCAGAGAGAATTGAGACCCCTAGGAGGAGGTTTCAGATATTCCTTAGCTGATAAACACCTGTGACTCACAGGTGCTTCTATATACTGGAATTTCAGTACCTAGCTCCTACTCCCACTGTCACCCCAATTAAGAGATGATATCAGGGTGAGGTATTCAGAACATCCCCTGCTGTTCACAGAGGAGATATTTACACTAACCTATTATCACATTAAGGGCTAACTAACCTTTTCTATTAGAGTTATCAATTCTTCACTTCTGAGGGCATCTCATATCAGCTAGACAGCCATTGAACCCAAGAATCTAAGATCTTCTCCAGATTTGAGAGGCATGATGCTTTTGTGGCTCAGATAATAGTCTTCCTCATTAGAATGCTCCATGAAAGGTTGAATAAGATGCTAACTTTAGCTATTACTATTATAACTGAGGCATTAATAATTATTCCCAGATTCATACATCCTACACCTCCCTTTTCTTGCCTCATGCAGGCTGAGGCATTGCTGATAGGGCCTCATACCTATTTGTCTCATATTATTTTATTATACTGCCTCTCCAGATTATTTCTAACCCAGGCTGGCATATCTATGAATCTCACAGCATATCTTGAAAGGGCTATAATAAGGAAGTTGACTATCAGGACCCTCCCTTTTATTAAGAGATAGAATTTAATCTATTTGTTCATAATCTGCCTGGCTTTCCCCATTATACCATCCTAGAAGGCTGTGATGTGTTTGGGGTCATCCCAGTCCACTGATATTCTCAGGTGGAGGTATCTGTTCTCTGGCCCTACTACTTTAAATCCTCTAGAATTAATGTTTGAACCCTGATTAATAAGCTAAGTTTTATCCCAGTTCACCTTTACTCCTGAGACTCATCTATATATATCTAGTAGGGTTATTAGTGTCTCAACCTCATCATTATTTTGTAGTAGGACTATTGTGTTGTCTGCATACATCATCACTTTTATCCTCTAGTTTCCCAGGCTGATGCCACTGATTTCAGGACACTGAATGATTACTTGAGCTAGAGTCTTAATGATCATAATGAAGAGGGGATAACTTATTAGATTCTCTTGTTACATCTCACTCTAGACTCTCACTCTGTCTCTCAGGTAGCTATTAATGAAGACCTGAATGACAGCTGACCCATATAGGGCCTTAATTACCTGAATGAACTTGTCAGATATGCCTAGTGCTTCAAGGACCATTCATATGAAGTCATGACTGACTCTATTATAGGCCTTTTTCTGATTTAGAAAAAGAGCAGCCCCTGAGGATTTCATGCTTCAGAGCCTACTCAGATAGAGCTGAATAAAGTGGATATTATCATTAATCAGCCTCCCTAGTAAGAAGGCTGTTTAATGTGTTCTCAGTACTAGCTTCAGAGCAACTATTAAATGCCACATTAAAATGATGATAAACATCTTATAATCTATACTCATTAGACTTATTAGCCTGTAGTTTTTCAGGTCTAGAGGATCTCCTTTCTCTTTATACATGACTGTAAGGATTGTCTCATTTCAATCATTTAAAATATATCTGGTCTGTAAAACACAATCAAAAAGTTATATTAGCTATAGTATGATTAGCATCTCACCTCTCTCTTCCTTCTGGTGCTACAAGAGAGTCTTATAGAATTTGCAGATTAAATCATCAAGATCAGGTAACTTTCTTAAAGGTATCTTCTTAATTGTTTAACTAACATCCTCCTGCAAAATCTCTTGCATTAGAAGACCTTTATGTTTGAGGATTATTTGCTGCCTCAGACATCTCACAAGAAATCTTACCAGGGCTTCCTCACACTATTTAGAACTAAAAAGATCCTCATAGAACTAGTTTGCTATAGCTAGCATTGCTGGGCCATTACAGGCCTCAGTCTCATTAAGTGCTCTGAGCTGTGGGATCCCCCTATTAGTTTTATATTTAATTCTTGAGTAAAACTATTTATTAGCTCTCTTGTTAAATAGCATGTATATTACCATTGTATTGTAGGAGTAATTCTTGTAGAATCATTCATTCAATCTGTCCTCTTATGCTATTATTACTACAATCTTTGTCTTTAGGGTTAAATCTTTAGCCCCAACAGTTTGCATCCTAATCAGGCACTTTCACCTCCTAACTAGGCTAAACTGTAGCTTCCTAGAAGATTTTTGAACTGTTTTTTCCTTCAGCTGGAGGGCTTTAGTTATTAGTGTGTGGAACTCTGATCAACTCTTAATAGGGTTATTCTGATTTACCTGGAGTAGCCTAAGAGCCTCTCAGCAGAAATCCCTCACATAATGCTATTTAATTGTGCTTGATTTGAGCCTCCATCTTTCTAAGCTCTGATTAGTAACCTGAGAAAAGTAGAGGAAGAGACATACTACATGATAGTCTGTCTGAAGCCCAGATGGGAAGATGTTACTCTTTGCCACATTCTGCATCTAATTTACTCTCATATAGAGCCTATTAATCCTAGAGATATCAGCTTCACTTGTAAAGAAGATAAATATTAGAGTATTTGAATTCTTATGCCTCTAAATGTCTGTTATACTACATGCAGGGCTTCCAGCATTAATTAGCTTCCTCATCTCCTCTAGTTGCCTCCATCTAGAGGGTACTTATAGATGATAGTTCTTAAATTCCTTAATGAGGTTCTAGTTACCTCTAACTATATTTTAGGTTCTATCAGCCCACTAGAGTTCCTCAGCAGCCAGCTCAAATCAGACAGACCTGTCCCCCTGATTAGCAGGAATGTAGGCATTATCAATAACTAGAGTCCTCTCTCTGGATTTCACCTTGCAGACAAGTAGGCAGCCCAGAGAGTCTCAGTGAAGAACATATAGAAATGTCACTTTCCTTAAGTCTTCATCATCAACCCACTGTGTCATCTTTAGGTTTATTATGGTAGCCACCCCCCTGCTATTAGATCCCAGGTAGGAAGATATAGATATCAGTGGAAAATCAGACTCTAACTTTATAACACCATTCTCATTTAATCTAGTCTCTTGAGTCAGTATAATATCTACCTTCCAAAACTGGATAGCATCATACAGCTTCCTAAACTGGGCAACATTCAGGATAGACTGCACATTCAAAGAAATAATATATATACTATTCATAAAGAAACATTAGAAATAAGGGGGGAGGGTAGAAGTTCTACCTTTAACCCTTTCAGAAGCATAATAGGCTGCATGGAAGCACAGTTAGTTACAATATAATTAAGAACTATATTTCCACACATCTTGCATCTAGGTTCCATTAAATTTATTGCCTGAAAATTTATTTGGAATGTAGGATCCCCCCTGAAATCAGGGGGCCTTAAATCAATAGAAAAGGAAGAAACACCTAATATCTTATTAAAAATAATAAGGAAAATATCCTCAGTAATTTCTCTTTCTTTCTATTATTTCATTCAGAAGGATAGCTTGTCCCTCTGTGCTATCTTCATACTTACCACTAATACTACCATCTCAGGCAAGCTAATATCCTCTATGTTTTCCTTAGAGGTAAAGATTCAACTCTCACTTGATCAGTAGATATAAATAGATATCTTAAACTTCTGAATTAGTAGGGGTTTATCTGCCATCAGAGTAATAATATGAACTGCTTGATTTACTATTTAGCACTTAGTTATCTATTTCTTCTTCTCATTGTAGAGCTGTACTATATTGATTTCTTAGTCTGAGATATATTCAGTTTTGAGAAGGTAGATTACCTTCTTGAAGATAATCACACTATCCCCTCTAAGTTCCTTTAAGAGGCTAAGAAACAGCTAGATCTCATTGCTGAAGTATTCTAGTATTAGGCTCATCTACTAACTGATATCTCTTATTACCTCCTTTAGATTTCTTAGGGGAATTATTTGAGGGGTCTACTTGTTCTTCTTCTATCACTTGTTTTTGATGCTACTAATACTCTCAGGGTTTAAGATCTGTATAAGAGCTATCTTGCTGTTCTAGACATACTACTCTAACCTCTTATATCTTAGATCCCTCTTCCTCTGGGCTGAGCTCCTAGGTGACTCATTCAAGTAGCTTATAGCTGAGGTGAAGGTCCCTAGGAGGCCATGTAGCTGGAAGTAGTGAGATGTTACTTCAGAGTCTGATTGAGACCCATCAGGTTCTACCTTATCAGATATGGTAGGAGTAAGGACTGAGGCCTTAAAAGGGATATTCTTGCCTGTCAGGACCTCATCTATGCTTCTACTTAGGGTGCCTTGGGCTGAGGAGGACTCTGAATGTAAAAATAGAGATAGCTCTCTCTCTAATGCTAAGCTCTCTGGGGTTACTAATCTATTTAGCTCTTCTGGGCATGTCTAGAATTAGTATCCTTTCTTACTATAATTAATATAGGATTGCAAAGAGGAGATGCTTGCTTCTACTTCCTCTATTACTTACTCTACATGTCTTTTCTTTCTCTCAGACTTTCTTATCTTCTTATTGAATTCACAGACTTTCTTTCATTTGAGGTCTGAGGACTTCTACTTTTTTTATTACTCTTCTTCATTCATTTTGTTAGCCTAACTAGCCACAGTTGAGTTCATTCAATATAATTAAGGGCCTGGGTTTTTAACTACTAACTCACTATGAACCTTTTCAGTCAGCAGGCTGTCTCCATTGAGTATACCTGCTGTTTTGACCTCCCACAGTTTAGAGGCCTGGGACTGGATTTATGACTCAGAAGAGAACATTGTAGACAGTATAAGTATGAATAAGTTTCAGTTGAGGTCATAATCTCCTAATAAGTGTGGTTTCCTATTTATTCCTCAGAGACTTGCCAGGCCTAGGTTCTGAATTTAGGGGAGGGCAGTTGTGGGCAGCCAAGCTCTGCACTGTCATACTACTCTTTCTAATGTGAAAATAGCAGTAAGTAGATTTTTCAAGTTACCATGTAGCCTCAACCACCTAGAAGATAGATTTCATCAAGCTATACAACCTTTTGTTTTGTCTCAGGGCAGCTCCTATCCTAGTGGATAGGCTTTCCTGAGAGTACTTAACCTGTAGAAGCCACCAGTGATAAGGTGTTGTACTTGTGCTTCAAGCTGACCTGGTCTCTTGATGTGTAGCCAGGATGGCCCTGGATGGGAGATCTTTTAGCAGAGGAATTCTTTTGACAGTGTAGAATTGTTCAAGATTGTTTATACTCAGTGTAGCAAGTGTTTTGTGTGTGTTGATGCTGAGTCCCTTCCGCGGGGTTGTAACCATCCATCCTCACCTATGTTAGCTCCACTAGTTACTAACTATGGGGTTATCCATTAACCACCTCGAATTTCCCGTCCCCAGTTGAGAGACTTGACACCACTTTTTCTAAAAACGTTTACACGCTCTCGTTGTCAAACCAAGGTTATAACAGGTTTAAGTTATGCATAACTCTTTATTGCTATCACCTCCGGGCATACGACGGATTGTGCTCCGTTGTCCATCCTCAACCGATGAAAATTCCCGGCCAATCCGAGAGCAGCGCCGAGTGCCCAGGTGCTCCCGTCCGAGAAGCTGATTGGGCTTGGCTGGTTAGTTTGGCCAATAATATGCTAGTTAGCTGTTCGTGGGCAGCTTCGTCCTCCATTGACCAACCATGAGCTTCCCATAAAGCATGTTCTTGCTTCAGCTTGCTCCTCAACTTCCAGGATTCTCAGGACCAGCTCCTCGCCAGGTCGACACCCAGCATCCATTTGGAAAGCTCGAGTAACTACTCTACCTATTGTCGACATGTTTGATCTCAACAATTGGCTTCGGCAGAAAGGTTTTGTTGCCATCATACGAAGTTTTCTGCACTGCCCTTCCCCCCCCTTCCCTAAGTTACCCCACAGCCAAGGGAATGGGGTAGGATCATATGGCGCCTTGGCGCAGGCCCCTTTCACAACTTCTACATGGACTGACTTGGCGACTGCCACGAGAGGGAGGGAGTGGATGACGGCGTGTCCCGGCCGCCTGTCCGTTGATGGATTGGGTAACTGTGGAGTGAATAAATAACATGTGGGTAAATATTATGAACTCGTTGTCGGAAAAAACGGCTGTAAGACAAGCCGGCTAGTGGTTCTTAAAGAGCCCGGGTGCCGCTTCTCTATGAATAAATTTGGACTTTAAAGGGAGCACAGGGAAGACGAAGGTTGGTTGGATAGATCATGATCCGGTCAACGATTTTACTCGCGCTTGCGAGCACAACGCTGGCATCATATGCTGGGAACCTCAATTACCGCAGCCCATCACATAATCATCCCAGTCTCGGTATCTCGATTCCAAAGGTCTTGAAACGTTCAGACCCCGTTGCGGACCTGCCCCCAGAGGAGCTCGACTTCACTCACGGCGTCGCGTCCGGAGACCCCTACGCCACCTCGGTGATCCTATGGACTCGATGTGCGCCCTCTACCGAAAACGTTGAGGATGCAGTCGACGCGGAACGTGGTGGTGAATTATACGACTCCGTTCCGATTTATGGGGATAATGAAGGAAATGCTCCCGTGTCAAAAGCGCCTGTTTGTTTGAACTATAATGTGGCGACGGACAAGGAGCTTAAAGATGTGGTTGACTCGGGCACTGTTTATACCAGTTCTGATGTTGACTACACTGTCAAGGTACGAGACAGCCTCTGGCAGTCAATATATACAAATTTTTTTGTACTGTTCTAACCATGACATCAGGTTGAAGCCAGTCACCTGAAACCCTTCACTACTTATTATTATCAGTTCACCGTTTGCGACTCGGAGAAGTCTAGCCCCGTCGGACGAGCAAAGACTGCTCCCTCGGAACAGGATGAGGTCAGCGATATCTCGCTGGCTGTATTCTCCTGCAGCAACTTTGGTAATTTCGTAAAAGCCGGTGAATGAGATCGTGGCTGACATCTTATAGCCAATGGATACTTCAATGCCTACGGCAATTCAGCACGAAAGGATCAGGTTGACTATGTTGTCCATCTTGGGTAAGTGAAGCTCGTGCCTCTATAATCCCCAATATATAAGCTGATGATTATAGTGATTATATTTACGAACTTGGAGCGTGGGTTAATCTACATACGCGATATGAAGTTGAGGATTCTAACTACATACAGTGATGGCTCGAGTATCGGCCGTACCCAATACCCAAAGAAGCAGATTTATACACTCTACGAGTATCGAAAGCGCCATGCTACCCACAAAACTGACCAAGACTTGCTTTTGAGCCATGAAAAATTTACGTGGATTCCCGTCTGGGATGATCATGGTTCGTCTCTTTTCGGCATATTGGTGTGGAACACTTGTGCTGATTCTATCCAGAGGTTGCCGATAACTCCTATAGAGACGGATCCTCGCTGCTCCGAAATATAGAGGGCTCGTTTATTGTTGATGGAGGGGTGTCCGTCGACCAGAGGAAGATGAACGCGGTCCGCGCCTATTTTGAATGGATGCCAATCAGGTACGAGAGCTTCGCATATTATTTACATGCTTGTGTATCTGACTGGGCTTTAGGCAAGTTGAGATGGACGACAATCTCAGAATATGGAGGAATTTTAAACTAGGCAACCTACTAGACCTCATTATGCTCGATACGCGCCATTACGACCGATCCATCACCGATCTATATCTTAACACGGGCTACATTAGGAAGATTTCCGACGACGTCGGCCGATCAATGATGGGACCCCGCCAGGAGCATTGGTTCTACAACAACTTGAAGCAGTCAGCCAAAAGACATGCTACTTGGAGAGTCATTGGCAGTCAGACCGGTAAAGCTCCAATCCCATCCGCTACTTAAATGCGTTAAGGTGGAAAACTCCCGCTAACTAATTTCGTAGTCTTCTCCCGTGTCGATGAAACCGGCTCGATCGGCCTCGGTCTCGACATGGACAGTTGGGACGGATATCGCGGAAATCTCAACCGCACCCTGCGCACGCTCTACGAAAATAAAATCAACAACAACATATTCCTTGCCGGCGATAGCCATGCAAACTGGGTCTCCGACCTGACCTGGCTAGACGAATATCCCTATGACCCCGTAACCGGCGAAGGGGCCATTGGTGCCGAATTTGCCACGACAGCCGTAAGTAGCAGCGGCCCTGCAAGCACTATCAAGGGCAGCATTTCGAAGTCAAAAACCTTGATAAAGAAGAACAGGGAACTGCAATGGTCAGAGTTGTATTACAGGGGATATTTTGAGTTGAATATGTCACATAATCGGACAGACGCGAAATTTTTCGGTATCCCGGACGTCAAGGTCAGAAGCCCGAATGAACATTCGTTGGCGAACTTTACAATTTTTGCCGGGGAGAATCGATTGGCGAGGACAGAGGGTGTGCCCACGACTGATGGGCAGAATGTGGAGAACGGGGCCTTGAGAGGAGGAGAAGTAGTGAGGACGAAGCTGCAGTTTAATACAGAGACGGGGGAGTGGTCGACTCTTGAGGATTAGAAAGTGAACATTCTGGATTGGGGGATTAATGGACACGCGACCCGGGATCTGGCTATCTGTATTTCTTGGGGCGATCTGTCCTGATATCCTTGCAATCTTGTTGTTGTTTTGCTATAGCCTTCCTTGTATAATTAGTTATATAATTAGTTAACCTCTTGGTTCAGTGTTCGGCAGTGATGTTTATTAGTTAACCAGAGCAAGCCTGATAGCCAGGCGGCAGCATGTTGAATATGTCTACGAATGACGCTGGGCTAGAAGCCATATTTAACCAGGCTGCCAATTGCTAACCGGGGCCTTGCACTACTACTACCCTCGTATGCGAGGGAACTGTTTAAAACGAAAGGACGCGATTTCCGGCGCTAACTTGCTGAAATTGATCTTTCCCCTCAGAAGCAAAATGCCATATATATTTGACCAGTGGAACGTTTTTTCTATTGTCGAGGGGACACACTCTCGATCCTGCCGATTCTAAGATATCTAATCCTCTCAAAACTGCTGGAGGCCGGCCTCAGCCTCGATTGTACCAGCATGGGCCTTGGTGGTCTTCCGTACGATGTTTTCCTCGTCATCGTGGGACACCTGGTTCCCTTGATAGGGATAATTAAGGCTCTCCGGCTTAGGTCGATAAATAGTAAGTCGAAAGCCTATCCCAACCTCTTGAGAGAAAGATACGCTAACATACTATCTAGAGGCCTTCGACAACGCCATATTATACCAAATATGCATAGCCAAAGTAATCGATCTCCGCCTTCGCTCGAATCGCCAAAGCCTCTTTCAAATACCCCCGTCGGTCATCGGACGGATTATCCTGGCTAACTCTCGTTCCTGCCCCGAAAAGGAACAGGTTTTCATGGCCGTTGCGCGCGTCAACCGAGAACTAGATTCCCGAGCGCAACATGCTAGTGAGGAGCAGCGGATGAAACGACATAAAATGATTGCCGAAGCAGTAGCGCAATCAATCCCCCCAATAGAAATCATCGCACAAGGGCGTCAGTTCGGGTTTACGCCAGGGGGTGTCCTTGCGGAGAAAACGAGGCGACAAAATATTATCTCCGGTGCGATTATTATCGGGGATTTACCCCTAGTTAAATCCCTTTTTGCAGAATGGGCCGACGGGCCTGTGAGCACAAATAAAAAGTCTTATTTTGGCAAGCCACTGCATATAGCCGCTGCATGGGGACGGTTGGAGATTGTCCAGTACTTGTTGGATAACGGGGCCGATCCAGAGCGAATTGCTGCGCCACATACTAACGATAATGACTGGAGGCCGAATGTTGAAACTGTCTGTCTCTGGTCAAGGCATGCGGGTCGATGTCCAGATGGGAGTGCGCTGCGCGTGGCTGCCCTGGCGGGCCATGAAGATATTGTGCGTTTACTTCTACAGCCCGAATATCGTGTACGAACCAGGTCGCCGGAGTACTATCGAGCAATTCTGGCAGCAACGCGGGGTGGGTATATGCAAATTATTGAACTTCTGCTTGAAACCGCTCGTATGAAACTTGAGAACATGCCAGACTTTCGGTATCAGATGCTTTTGGAGGCCGTTAAACATAGACAGGAAGGGCTTGTGCGGATGCTGTTAGATATGGGGACAAGCGTGGATCCTCCCCAAGTCTACAAACCTAGAAGGCGCAAGTGGACTCCATTGCATATCGCTGCGGGGCATAACTATACAGAAATAATAGACGTCCTACTCGACCACGGAGCCTCTCTGGATGCTACATGTGAGGATGGCTTCACCCCGATCGAGACGGCAGCGAGAAGTGGACACGAGGAGGCCGTTGGGAAGCTTTTGGAACAAGGCGGGAAAGGAGGAAGCTTGGTGTCTGTGCTCCCCGCCGCCGCGCATGGCGGACAAGTCCACCTCGTCCGGTATTGCTTACAGAAAGGTGTTGACATTGGTGCGAAAGGTTGCAATTGCACTTACGACTGCAATTGCACGCCTGTTGGCGTAAATGCACTGTGTGCGGCGATTTATGCACAGAACCCTACCATCATACGCATGTTGTTTGACGCGGGGGTTCCAAAGGATTCAAATTCTGTATATCCACCGAATGGGCCAATATTTGCTGCCAGCATGTCTGGCATGATCTATATGACGGCTTGGATCAAGGAGCTCCTAGTGACAATGGGAATAAAACCAGAGCGGCCCACAACGGCGTACTGGGGCTGGTATGGCCGACTGGGTACTTGGAGGGGAAGAATTGAGCGAGGGCTTGCCATTACTGAACAGACATGGGAGATGATGGGGAAGTATTGAAATAAACACCCCAGTTGTGCTAGAATACTCCGTATCCTGTCGTAGAACTGGAATAGGGGGCGGATTAAACTCGGTTACTAAGCTCGGCTAAAGTCTTGGCGCGGCGAGTTCTATTTCAACGACATTTTGTTCTGTTCTTGTTCTCCCATCTCATCTTCGTCTTCCTGGACCATAGCAATTATTATGTGCGGATCAACTGATCGACCTTCGGAATTTTTTATGGTGACTATATTATACATCTCTATGCCTGCCGGTTCAGTGCATTTTCGACATAAATTCGACTTGATTTTCCATGTCCTATAGAACGGGTGCTGGGAAAGGAGGGATCGAATGATCCTTCTGGAGCGGGCTACGGCCCTTTTTTATTTTCTAAATGTCCGATTCTCGTTGTTTTTGGCGCTGAATCGCCTTTTCAGCTCCGTGCACACAATATATGGGGAGACAATACCGGGGTATCTCCATGAGATGACCGGTCTCAGAAACCCCCTTCTTTTGTACGAACAGGGTCACAGAGGGTAATAACCTCCACGGCAGTGTTTCATATGGAAAGTGGTGTAATATATGCCCAATGGTATATAGCTTGAACTATCTACTCCCCGTTTTCCCTTGTTGGGCAGCCCCAAATATGGGCATAGAGTAGCTCTGAATCTTCTTGAATATGGCGCCCGAATCTCGATTTAAGCCAATAATCAAGAGCTAATATGGCTCACGTCAGCCCTGCTGGGAAGATGTGTTGTGTGTTGGTGTTGTTGTTCCGCCCCCATCGCAGCCCCTGAAGTCTGCACGGACTCGGTTCCCGCGGCGGTCGTGTAGAAAACAAAACAACCTCCCCCAACTCCCCCCCAACTCCCTCCAACTCCTCCAGACTCCCAGGACTCCGCTCCTTATATCCAACGTTCGCCCCCGCTCATTCCCTACTTTCTGTCCCTTTCATCTGCATTTCCTGCTGTCTTCACTGTTTGCCTTCACAGCAAAGAGCCTGCGTATCTCCTTTCCTCTGGACCCGGGCGATATGAGATCTCCGCGTCTTCCTCTTATATACGACCTGGACAAGGCGTGAGCGTTGGGTATGCAGGTTCCTTCGTTGGCGTAACACCAGTTCTTCGCGTTCTACTGGCTTGTTGAGTCTTTTGTTCGTCATTCTTCTGCGCAATCTCCTTTGTTACGCGCTATTCTGTTCCGTTCCTAGTCGCCCATCGATATATCCACAACAGCCAGCTCGCGTTTGATATACTAATTTGCTAACTTGAGTAATATTTACTAGGCAGCTTCTTCGTCTCCATTTATGCCAAGTTCCCTTTCTCTACTTTTTATCAAAAGTGTTTGTCTTGTTTTGCTTGTAATTAGCCCGGCAAATTATGGACAATTCGTCCATTACATCCCATTCCCGATCCAACCGGCCGCCTCTTCGCGACGCGAGTAATAGGGCCAACATCCCTCGACGCCCAAAACAGCAATCACAAGCACCACCCAGTTCACCTCCTATACAAAAGCAACCCATGTCTATCCAGTCATCAGACCATCCAGGCCCTGAGGATAGCCCCAACCCAGAACAAACGCCAACACCACCGGGCACCACTGCTGAAAACAAACGTATATCCATGGTTGTGGACTCGCAGCCAAACTCAAACAGAAACTCTGCGATATCAACCACCTCGACCGCTTCCGGGAAGTCCAGACGCAAAACACACATCGGGCCATGGCAACTGGGGAAAACGCTGGGAAAGGGGGCCACGGGTCGTGTTCGACTTGCCAAACACGCGTTGACAGGTCAGACGGCTGCGATAAAGATTGTCTCTAAGAAATCCGCGGCAATGGCACAGAGTCAGAGCATTGCTGCCATGGACAAAAATATTGAGCTTTCTACGTGTGTTCCGGGTGGACGTGTCATTCCGTGTGGGATTGAGAGAGAGGTGGTTATTATGAAGTTGATTGAACACCCGAACATTATCAATCTATATGATGTGTGGGAGAACCGTGGCGAACTGTATGCATGAATCACTTTTTCATCCGTGTGATATATACGCGTCTGAGATTACTAATTTGTGTCTATTCCCCCCCTAGGTACCTCGTTCTGGAATACGTTGAAGGGGGAGAGCTGTTTGACTATGTTTCGGAAAGTGGACCCCTCCCGGAGATAGAAGCCGTCCGCCTCTTTCGACAAATCATCGCAGGACTTTCATATTGTCACCGCTTCAACATCTGCCACCGCGACCTCAAGCCGGAAAATATCCTGCTTGATTCTAACTGCAATATCAAGCTTGCAGACTTTGGGATGGCTGCCCTCCAACCTGCTGGGCATTGGCTAAACACATCCTGCGGAAGCCCTCACTACGCGTCGCCGGAAATCATATATGGCCAGAGATACCATGGAGATAAAGCCGATATATGGAGCTGTGGGATCATCCTATTTGCCATGCTGGCTGGTTATTTGCCATTTGACGGCGGAGATCTACCCAATACCTTGCGACTTGTCAAAAAGGGGGAATACGTGTTTCCTCCCTGGCTAAGTCCGGAGGCAATGAATTTGGTACAACGCATATTGCAGAAACAACCTGATGAAAGAATCACTATAAATGATATGTGGAATCATCCTCTCTTGAAGAAGTATGAGAAACATCATCTTGTGATGTCATCGGAAGGTGCTTCTTTGGGCCCTCCTCCTCCATTGTCAGAAAAGGACTGTGGGAAGCGCATTAATCGTCGCCAGGATATCGATATGGAACTATTGAGAAGCCTCCAAACTCTCTGGCATGGATCAAAAGCGGAGGAACTTATCAGCAGGCTCCTCAGCGATGAGTATGGCATTCCACCAATTCCCCATATCATCAGTATTTTGTGTTTCTTTCACTAATATTTCAGTAGAATAAACCACGAGAAAATGTTTTATCATGCTTTGGCAAAATTCCGAGACGAGCAGCTTGAACACTACGAAGGCCCTCCAATGGGATATTCCACCAGCGATTACCATCATATTTCAAAGCCGGTTGTCAAACCCCAGCTTCGAATACCCAGCAGCCGTCAGCAAGGGCAATCCTGGCGACGTTCCCAGTTTTCTATTGCGACAGACCGCTCTGGATATAAGGAGAGCCCATATAATGAGCCTCCCAAGTCCGCTCGAACAATCGCAAGCTACGACCCGTACAGATCATCTCGGACACCAATCTCAGATCCTCAAGTAGAATTTGCCAATGTTATCATTCACCGACAGTCGTCCGAATCCCAAGGTATCGGAAATCCTAGCGGGTGCGCTGAGATGAATGAATCCCGCGCCCATTTGACTGCCAATGGACCGCTCTCCAAAGACCGATCCTCCTTTGGCCGAAGCTCATCCGTAAATGGCAGCCGGTGGGATAACTATAGAAAGGGTTCTATGGTCTCTTTTCAATCCCGGAGCTCCATTGCAAGTTCTCGTCGCCGCGCAAAAGGCTTTGCAGCTTCCCGTTCCACCAGCTACAAACGCAATGTCCAATTCCGCCACTCCCGTAAACGCTCAACTGGAAGAAACACTCCCCAGAAAATTGGTGTTGCGCAAACCCACTCTCAATATTCCCTCTCGCCAGATTTCACAGGTAGAGACGGCCGACGTACAGCTAGGGGAAATAGGCTTTCGCTTTCCTCCGATAGGTTCAGTAGCCCAACCCTGCCCACACCTCCGCCTCCAGTCCGCACTCGCAAATCCCCAGGGAATGGTGACGAGCTGGACGTTGCGAAACATCGCGTTTCTGGCCAGTACTGGAAAGACGAAGCGAGAAAGGTGTCCACTGAACTTGGCAAAATATGCGAAGAAGCATTCAACCGGACCTCCGTATCGTCCAGCTTTAATTCTGTTCATACAAGTACTGCAAGACATTCTGATTCGCCACCAACTTCTGTTTCAACGCCAGGGGACATTTGTAGACTAGAGGAGCAGTATAAGATGCGCCCTCTTCCTGAACCGCCCGCGGAATCATTTGGTTCCTATACAGTCAGAGAGCTGGCCGAGACGCGTCGTCGCCTCATTGAACACTCTTTTCAAGCAAGCGTTGAAGGGCTTCCTCAGTACCTATCCGAAGTCATCGCGCATCTTGATCGTCTCATTGGGAATGAGCTTACACCGGATCCCGACAAGAACATTACCACTATCCCAGAAACTTCAGAGCCGGCGCATGAATCTTACCTGCCATCTATCTCAGAGGATGACATCTTTCAGGACTGCACCGCCATGATTGAAGATATCCAACGTCAGCCAAATAAGTTAAAGACCCAGCCCCCAAAGATTGGAAACTGGGAGCCTTCAAAAACTATCCGCATTGTACCACCCAGCCCAGTTCCCGCAATGGACACTATAAAACCACTGACCATCCGCAAGAAATCAAGCCAGTACTCGACACACAAGGACGGGTCCGTAGATTCACTGGGACGCCGCACTCCCGTTCCAATTTCTGGAAATGAAAGCTCCGTTAGTGTTCCTACCAGCAGACGTAGCAGCGCCGCTCGATTTTACGCCGGTTTGGAGCCAATTGAAGAGCACCCAAAATCCCCAAGATGGAGTGACGCTCGAAGCTCTGGGGAATCAAGAAAGTGGACATGGTTCAAGCACAAGCCGCAGCTAAGTCAGGATGAGATTCCCCCGCCGCCACCAACGAAGGATATCTCGCCATCCCCAACTCCTCAGGCCAACCCTGAACTGGGTAAGCGGAAGAGCGTTCTGTCGTTGGAGACGATGACACAAGCACCAAAGGTCATTAAAGCAGCCTCACCGGAAAAACCAAAAGGTAGATTCTGGCTGTTTGGAAGAAAGAAGACCCAAAAGCAAAAGCCTGTGCATGAAATTGCGAAAGGAAGTAAGATAATTCCCCGCCTAATCCGCTTAGCACGTCCCGCCCCTATTAACCAGAGTTACCAGTCAACGACCTCGATGATGGAACCCAAAGCATGCTCAGTCTTGCAGCAACTGCTCCTGAGACGCCTACATCTCCTAGCCAGGCCAGTTCTCAGAACAACAATAATAATGTCAAGCCCGAACAACGTCGCCCAAGCAGCCAAAACTGGTTTGCCCGGTTCTTCCATCTCAAACCAGCATCCAAAACGCTCGCATTCAGTGTCTCCAAAACCCGAGCAAGAAAGGAAATTGTCAAGATCCTACAAGAGTGGAAGAAATACGGCATGGAAGATATCAAATTTGACAAGGAAACTAATATCGTCACGGGCCGAGTAGCAGAGATCAACTGTAAACAACCTCACTCCTTCTAACCAATCATCAAAATCATTAGAAAATTTCGTCCACCACTAACTCATCTGATATATATAGTCCTCCGCCTCAGCCCCGTTGAACTCTCCGGTGAATTCTTCACCGTTCTAGAACACGGTAGACACGCGAATCTCAGCCTGTTGCATCTAAAGCAAGAACGGGGCGCGGCGTCTTCCTTTCACAAGGTCGTTGATACGCTGCAGATTGTGCTGAAGCAGCGCGGATTATTAATTGAGGACTCGGCGAAGGCCAAGAAGATGATGAAGGTGTTAAATATGAGAGCATGATTTGATTCATTCGTCTACGGGGTGCTCTTGGTTTCGATATTCAAGGTTCTTTTTTTTTTTTTTTTTTTGCTGATTCTTTTTGGCTTTGCTTTGCCTTGTTTCCCATCCGTCGATCTTACATGCTCTTCCGTGTCCGAATATCCGTGATGATTTTAACCCACCATCCGCGTTTCCGGTGGCTAATGTGTGATCATCCCCCCCAACTTTAACCCTATGCTTCCACTCCCCTACCTTTAATGATTATTTTCTGTCGTTTTGGTTTTTTACCCTTTTCGCGGCCCCTCGATCTGCTGTTGGATTGCAAAATATCCTGGACTACCTTTCCTACCTACCACCTCACCTACCTCTACCGTAATAATCTGTCTGTCCTTGCAATTTTTCTGAATATGTCCACGCGGCAAAGTATGGATCTGTTTGTTCGTCTGTCTGTTGATTGAACTGTTTATCTGGCGGTTTTTATTCGAACGGTGTCGAGGTCGGGGTTACATTTGTCATTTGTCGTTTACAATTGCTTGCCTGTTTTGAATGTTGAATATCGTGAATAGTTTGATCTCTCAGTCCCTATTCGCTCATATCCTAAAAAAAAAAAAAAATAAATAAATAAAGTCAGAAAAGGCATTAATTATTCATTCAAAAAAACAACATTTTAATAACACAGCTATGGAAAGAACAAGTACAATCTTTGAGGCATATCTGGCAAGATGGAAGGAAAAGAAAAGAGAAAAGAAAAATTCATCCATGCTCTCAGAGATCCACGTCCGCATAAAATCAAGGCATGACAAATATGAAGCATCATCCCTTCCTACCCTCCCTTGTGCTGCTAATCCCGGAGTCCAAAGGGGATTACCTGTCAAGATGGGAGTGTAGGATGTATACGACCACGACCACGGTCCCCACCTCCAGATCCCAATCCTGAACCGCTGAAGACAGCCAACATCCTCTGATTCAACATGCAACCGCACTCACCACCCACGAACCCCCCGCCTTTCTCAGCTCCTGCAAACCAGGCAGATCATGATCACCCCTTAGTGAATAACAACGGCAACATGGTCATCCATGTAGTCCCCAATATTCCCCAAGAAGCACGCGCAAATCGTACACACGGCCCCAAACGCAATACTAACATAATACACCCACTTGTAGCTCTCAGCAAAAGCCACCTGACCCGCACGCACCAGAATCGCATACGCAGTCTCATTGTGGCCAATGCCAGGGATGTGGTGGAGTTCCTCGAGAAGGGACTCGCTGGTATACATGATTGCGGCCTTGATGAGGGTTGAGTTGGTGATGCCGAGCTTCATGGCCATCGCGCCACCGATGTATTTTGTGCCGTATTCGGTGAATTTGGCGTGGAAGACGTTGTAGTAGACTGTGTAGCCGACGCCGCCGCCAATGACGCGGATGGAGAGGGTTAGGGCTGCGACGGTGGCGATGAGGTCCTGGGGAGGCCGTTAGTATGGGAAGGGTTTTGGTGAGGGCGTGAGAAAATGTAGGCGGGGAGGGGGGTGAGGCTTACATCTGGACAGATGATGGTCGTGATAATGGATGCTGGGACGACAATTCCACCAATTCCAAGAGCAGCAATAATCAAGATACCCCAGAGTTTGTTCAAATTGTCGGCATCCGCGAATGCCATAGCACCACAGCCTAGATTTCACATATTATTAGCAGTTATACAAGCAAACGGGGTTATATCAACACGAACCAGCCGTCATAAGAGCACTGCTGACGATCATGAGCTCTCTGTTATTTCCTTTGAACACACTAAGTAGCCACAAGACAATACAAGCACCTGCCAAAATGCCAAATCCAATGGGAATTCCTCGGATACCGACTTGAACGGGGTCATGACCGTAAACATTGAATGCTTGAGTCGGCCAGAACATAAGCACGGAGAAGAAGTTGGCGCCGGAGATGAAGGTGATTATGAGAGTGAGGATCAGGGTTCGAGGTTCCTGCTTCAGGCGTCGTGGGAAAATAGGATATTTCGCGCCATAGATCTCCCAAAATACAAATGCAACGAGCAGGACGAATCCAACAATAAGCCCACCGAGCACATGCGCGGAATTCCAGGGGTACTAAAAGCAAAGTTAGCCGTGATTCAAAATGAGCGTATTCGACCAAAGCAGGAGGGGAAAGCGAGGTTCTTGCTTACTTGATAACCTCCCCATTGTAGACCCGCAAGGAAAACTATCATTCCGGAAATGCTGAGAAGGCCACCTAGGAAATCAATACGCTGAAGGATATCCTTTTTATCGAGATCCTTAGAGTTGACCCGAGGAGGTGGGTGATAGAAGAAGACTGTACACAGGAGCCCAAGGAAGCCCCATACACCGCAGAACAAGCCAACATAGCGCCAATGCCCGTAATAAGCAATAAGCTGGGCCCAGAGAACGGACGCAGCAAATGGGAAGATGGTGAAAATCAGTACAGCGACGTATTTTCCTCGCTTGGCAGTTGGTGCCATTTCAGACGTTGCAGCCAGGGCGGTCAATTCGTTAACCCCTGCACCAGCTCCCGCAATTGCCATACCACCTATCGAAAAGTTAGATGAACAGCCATGGTCGATATAAATGCACCACATATTGCAAGCATGGTGGGAACTAACAGATGAAAATGTTCATGGTTTGTGCGGTACTGGATATAATCATGCCGATACAGATAAGACTTGCGCCGATGATCGCGACATAGCGACGCCCGATAAGGTCCGAAAGTGATCCAACGAAAGGGCACACTCCTGCCAAAGCCAACAAATTTGCCAGGATCTTGTTATGTCGAGTTAGCTTTGGTTGTACGGCGATAGTCAGGGGAAGGGGGAACAAAGGTACTCACAAACCAGACCCAACGGTCGGTACCGCCGATATCACGATAAATGTAAGGGGGGATACCTCCTAAACGAAAAACATGGGTTAGTAAAATTAAATGCCAGAGGAAGAAACGCAATGACTTAGGTATCACTTGCCGAAAAGATAGACGGGGATTTGACTTCCAGTCCATAAAAATGCCATAGCGACGAAGCCCATGAATCGGTGGACGGTCATCTATCGAGATGTCAGCCTTTTGTTTTCGCTGATATAGTTCGAGTTATCGCTATTCAACAGGAACGTACAGGAGGTTCATGATCGTGGTCTTCGTCATCCCCGTAACTCCTAAGGCCATCACCCTTCGACCCTTTAGCCTGTTCAATGTGCTTCGGGCCTTTTTCTTCGTCAGGCGTGTCTGACGACGACCCCCGGTATGCGGATCCCATTTTGTATTTCTCTTGATCGAAACGAATGTAAAGGCTGTGGTATCCCGGCTGGATGGAAGAATGAGTGGTCTCCTAGAGTACTTGCTCTAGATAGGACATGCAACGGACAACCCGTGACCCTAAATAAGAAAAAAAATGAGCGAAACTCCACGACCACCAATCTTGGTGTGCAGCTCGAAGAGAAGTGAAGGGAAGAACGATATGAAGCTTGAAGGAAAGGAGGAGAGGGACAGTTATAAATGGGGCACGAGTATGAATATGTGGGGAGTATTTAAACAACAGATCGGTGGATTAACACAGCAAAAGACCCCTGCTCTGCCCGGCAAACAAAGAGGGGTACAAGGAAAAATTTCCAAAAAAGAGCAAGGGAAACCCCCGAGAAGCATAGAAAGAGAAGTACAGGCTAGTCGGAATGACAGAACAGCCGTGTGGAGACTCTAGCAAACACTAGCAGACAGGCTGCTTCCCACAGCTGCCGATATAACTAGATCTATCCTCGGAGCAAGTCAGGTATTCTCCTTTTGGGGGTATTCTGGAGGTTGCCACCACGGGCATATACAAGCCGTATATGGCGCTCGTTTGTACCACCAAGATTGCGCCACCAGTAGGCGTTTCCGAAAGGTATCTTTTTGTCGGAGACAGGGGGGATGGGGGCTACAGATTGCATGTGCTCAATTCCCTACTTCTAGAATACCAGTAGATGTCAAAGAGCCAACGAGCAGGGTGCCCGCAGGACCCATTGCACTCTGGGCCCCTTTGCATCATCGAATGTCCTCCGCCTTCAGCGGTTTTTTATAGCATCGTTTCGAGGCTGAAACCGGCATTCGTCAACCAAGAATGCGTCAACTGCTGTCTTTCCTGAGTTCGGATAACCTGTTGCGGTCTGATCTTGCGAACAGCATCTACGTATTTCGATCACGTTGAGCAATCGGAGATAGAATTTAAATGCGTTGAATTGCGGCATCCGGCTCATCCGTCCCTCTGCCACGGTGGCACGACTGGTAACCAGGATGGCCATCTGCCAGCATTCGAAGCAGGCCAGAGATGGAATCGAAAACTGTCTAGGCGAGACTCGGAAAGTGAGATCCGGCAAGGCTTCCTCTGCAGCTAAACTGGGGTATTTCTGTTCGTTTTCTGTCAGCATCCCTATCTTGAAATTTTTTCGTCTTGGGAAGTTGGGATGAGGTTTCATTATGGTCTGGTGGAGCCGTTGTGCTATGTTTACCTCACTCTAGCCCGGCGCTATCCCCGCGCTTCCCCTCATTAGGCTGAAGATGGCGTCCCCCGCCGGTTCTGTCCAGTCAAACCGTCGCCTTCGTGGGCTGGGCCGAGGAATCTTGACTGCCAGGCTCTATGTCGACCTCCATCTGCCGAACACTAGAGGCAAAAGAGGAGCCGTCACCCCAGGAAACTTGAAAACATGGATGAAACAGAGGTTGGATAGTCATGTACGTCGTGTGCATTTGGGCCTGGTGGCTGAGTGGTGTCATGGATTTTGTCGATATTATTCCATGTAGAACTTGAAATGTTCGTTGTGGTGGTCTGATCTTGCGGCTCAAGCAGGCCACCAAAGCGATCAGTCAACTACATCCAAATATCCTAACTAACTGGTTCACTGAAATACTTAAAGTTCCATACTCGACGAGATTTACCACAGACAAATACTCTAATTCTTTCTAGAAACTCTCTCTGCAAATCACCAATTTCCTGGCCTGCATCCCTCCCACATCCACGGCGGCCCTGCGCACGCCATATTCTACGCTCTGAAACAAGCCTCGAGAACCAAGTTCCCCAACTCCCCGCAAGCCGTCGCTGAAGCCAAGAATAGTCTAACCCCAGACGTCCATATCCAGACTCTCTCGTCCATCTGTGCCTCGGAAACACCGCCTGATTTCAAGCCAAGCGCGCCCTCGCTACCGGCAGTTAGAGCTTAGCTGATATGACCTCTTGGCTGTCTTGTCTTTCCGGACCACTGGGCAGTAAGTTCCATCTAGGACTCTTCTTCTTGGCTGGTCATGAGGATGCGATAGGCGTGGTCAGGGAGTTTTCAAGGCCACTTCTAAATAGCAGTTGTGTGTGCGTTCAAATATCCACCTGATATCTTCATTATCATCCTCGGTCTACCGTTTGGTTGATATTTTACTGGCTTGGCGGTCAGAACGAACACTCGCACGAGGAAGGTGATCATTTGAATTTGAAAGGAACGGGTCGAGGAGTCATTCTCATGCGCCTGCATAATGCTAGTGAGACATCAGTGAGAGAGAGAGAGAGAGAGAGAGAGAGAGAGAGAATAGGGACACGCCATCATGGCCACTTCATAAATCTACGTTTGCTCGATTGTGCAACGGCAATCCGTCAGCGCTATCGAGATCGATAAGGGACGTCATACTCGATGCAGGGGTATAGGAAATGCAAAGTGTCTGTCATGCTGTGCTTAGTACGCAAGCTGGTTGCGTATCAGACCATGCGGTCCCCGAAGGAAAAGAAGCCTGCCATCCTGGCGTTGGTGAAACGAATGAAGGGGGATCAACAACCCCAAGTGACACGAAACAACGCCAGAATCACCCAAAGACGGGTTCTATTAGTTTGACAGTGATGATCTATGGTTGAATCTCTGCCCAAATGCCTCTATCGGGGAAATACCAAAACAAATTAAAGGGTATCGAAGATCAGGGGGGGCATATCCATCAACCCTACTCTATCTGGAAGATTGTCTTCTATTCATCATTCCGACTGGCTCAGACCCTTCGAGCCGCCCCCCGCTAGCTCTATGCTGACTCTGGGGTCGTCGTTATCTGACGCTTTCGTATGTCGCGCAGATGATAGACCAGCTCGATCTGCGCCCGTTCAGCCAAGACGCGGGACCAGCCATATGCGCCCTTGTCGATTCCATGCAATAATGCCCAGAACTCGTTGATGCATGTATTTTTGGACCCCAAAAGTCCCTTATTCTCGGTCCTCAACAACCGAACGTCAACGCACCGAGGCTGTTCAGCTATGCCAGAGACCAAGAATAATCTCTCCAGTCCATTCAGTGCCCTCAAATCCACCACGAACCCCTTGAACCTCGCCTCCAATCATCATCCTTCATATAATCTAAACCCTTCCCGTAGCAAAAACCTAAAATCTACCCAGCGGCTTCAGCGTAAACTTCTTAGGCACAACAAACAGCCCCTTTGCCTCGGCACATAATGCACCATCGATATCTCGAACCTCTCCGCTGACCACGGCTTTCCGCTCCGTGCTATTTTCGTTGTCATATTTCGCAGTGACGGTGTAGAAGTAGCCTGCGTTGACGGGTTTGCGATAATCGATATCCAGGTTGGCTGTTACGCCTGCGCGGGCGGGAAAGCTGCGTATCGCAACTCGTCCCAAGCTCTCGTCCAGGACTGTTGCGATTGCGCCGCCGTGGGTTTTTCTGGGCCAACCAGTCAGCGCGTCGCCGAAGTAGACGACCGTGACGGCTTCGTGGCGTCTTTCATTCCAGAAAATACGCTATCCAGGTCACATCTCAACGATTAGCAGCGGAAAAATAGAAAAGAAAAGAAAAGATCCACCCACCTGCACCCCCAACCCTTTACTCCCACTCATCGGCCCACTCGTAAGCCGATGCGGCTTCTCCTCCTCCTCGAAATCCTCATAAGCCTCCCACTCCTCATACTCGGGATCCGCACGCAGCTCCTGCACAATCGGCAACCAAGCCACCTTCTCCCGCAAAATCTTTAACTCTATCACGTCCTCCGCCGAGCCCGGCCCCGGCGGCCGCAAGACCCCGTCCCCCAGAAACAGGTCCGGCATAAAATATCCAGCCCCTCCAAACAGGACCAGGTCTAGTAACAGGTTGAAGCGCCAGCTGAATGTCTTCTCCGCCTTGTCGACGGGCGGAGCGGCGGATGACGCCCTGCGGAAGAAAGTGCGTTTTGCGGGCGAGGACCGCGTGCGGAGGACGGGGTCTATGCGGGGTGTGGAGGATATTGGGTTGGTCTGGCGCAGACCCCCGCGGGGGAGGGCACGTGCCAGTGCGCAGGGAGGGCGGAACATTGCTGGCTCGATTCAATTATGAGAAGATGGGGCCGGATGTTCTTGGTTTGCGTTCCTGGACGCGATGAAGTTGGGCGGGATTTTACCAGGCACCGAGGTTCTATATCACGTGATATCAAGGAACCAAGAAAGGGGACAGAGTTTATCACGTAGTGGCTACGAAAGATACCAGAGAGCTTTATTGGGAGTACATTGGAAATTATAGGGTTTATGATAAGACGGGCTTAATAGGCATCTCATTTCAAAATAACATAATGCAAAGTAGCACAGGCGTGGGTCCATCTATTTGCTTTTGATACCAAATTTCTCCGGAAATTCAATGGTGTCTAGATGCAAAGGGACTAATCATGGAACTCATGTCACATAAGCGGAAACAGATAGCCTTCGCAAGTATGTCGCAAAATTCAAGCTAAGGGCGCTTTGGAGACTCCAAGAGACTCCGCATCACTCTTTAACCTCCTCCGCAGATGGCAATTCGATAGCCCGGTAGAGTAGAATTAACGCAGAGTGGGATTCGCCTATAAAGTGTGTTGGTTAGTTGCTGGCTCTGGACGATCAATAAACGGAAGACGGTGAGCCACTTACCACCACCAGATAGAGTCTCGATCTTCTCCGCTTCAACCTCGGATACCTTGTCGTCATTGAACCACCACCACTTGCCATCTTCCTCCCTTCTCTTGCCCCCGGGGGCAGAAGGATCATCGACCAATCGTCCCTGTTTCTTGACGTAGGAGGTGTAATGGCCACTGTCAGCACTGGCGCCCTGGTGGGTAATGACTCCACGCAATTCGTAAACACCGGATTTGTTGGCCCCATCATCTGCCGCAAGCTTGGGATCGATCAGAGCGAAGAGTTCCTTCTTTGCAGCCAAAACGGCCGCCGCTCGCTCAGCTTCGTATTCAGCATCGGTTTTGAAAGTCTCCGGGGGGGCGCCCTCCACAATTGCATCAGCCTTCTCCTCAACTTCCTGTTTCTTTTGAAGAGGCTCGGTCATCGAAGTGTCGGCTGCACGGTCTTGTTCCTGCTTATGGGCAATCTTTTGGCGCTTGCGGGCCCGTTCAATGTCCTGCTCGTCCTTGCGGATCTCACGGATCTTGTCCCTCACAGGAATAAGCTGCTTTCGCAGCTCGTCCGTGCAGAATTCAACAACATCCAGTTCCGCAGGGAAGGTGACCTTCCGCATGATTTTTGCCTTCTTCTGCGTGTCTCGTTTCCAGAAGAAACGCACAAAATGAACAGTAAGGTATTTCGGTAGCCGAGAAATGCGCGAACGTTTCGTGTAAACAGCATCCCTGTCGAGCGTAGGTGAATGCTTTTCCATCTTTTCTTCCAGACTGGCCAGAATGCCATCCCGAAGGTGGTTAATGTTTTTATCAATGTGGCAATCTAACTTGAGGAAAGGGTCAGACGTCTCCACAGCTGGTTCCCCGGCATCTTTGGCCGCCTCTTCATCACACTCAAGAACCGAATCGAATCTTCCAGAGAGATACTTGTCGATGAAGGACATATCACCGGACCCCTCGCCGGCTTCGGGCTTGAGTTTTTGGCGGAGCTGTGATATAATTTGAGACCAAGCCTCTTCCGCATCCTGCTGAGCATATCCGTGACCATCCCTGGCTTTCTGGGCGAATTGTGGGAACGCACTTCGGAGAGCATTCAAAAACATAATGGGTGGAAATCCCTCCTGTGTTTCTGACATTTGTTTATATAGATCTCTCAACGATGCAGTCAGGTCCATGGACGAGTTCATTCCCAGGAGAGCAGATGTATTACGTTCGCGGCTCGAAGGCTTGTACTTTAAAAGCTCCTCCTGCAGCTCTGGCACGATCCGTAGAGTTTGTAGCGTCGAATTTAAGTAGCAAGTATTGCCCAAATTTTGCAATCCCGCAGGAGTAGCACCCTCAGCTCTGGCAGCTTCAGCTTCCGTCATGTCTTCGATGAACTTTGTGGCCTCTTTTGGCTTGCCCAAGATCGACGAAACGTCGCCAGATGCCGGGGTTCCCAGCATCATGAATGTTTGGCCGCGCCGGGCCCCGAGGGTCGAGAGGTCGGTGTCATCCTTGAGCTGGCCGCCTTTGACTAGGACCTTCTGACGTTCCGGTTCAACGCCCGTAAGCGAATAGAGCTGGAACTTGAAGGTCTCTCCGTTGGAGTTGGGGTCAAGATCGACTTCGTGGCGTTTGCCTTGGTGCTTTACAATCACTAGCAAGCAGGTTAGAATAACGGCCATGTGACGAGAGAGACGGGATATGCAGCTCACCAGGTATCGTGGCCATGGCTGCAAAGGGTATGCTGTAATTGTGCGCACTCGAGCAGGATGTATGTTCAAAGTCTGCAGCTGTCAACAGGAGCTTCGATGGGTGTCCAGGCAGGTCCAAGCAGACAGCTGGGAAAGCGGTGGGGTGGCTGCAAACAGAGCAAACACGCAGCTGGTGTCAGCAACGTCAACGCCCCAACTCGACCCAGCCCGACGACAACAGCGGCATTCCAGGGACGGCGGCTTTTCCTCTGCGACGAATACTGTGCAAGACGCCAGTGGTGTGCTTGCTGTCTATGCTTCAGGACTTCTGCATATAATTCTTTGCCCAATCCCGCCAATTCCGAACTGTCAAGGCCAGGCCGCCATTCCCCGCTTCCACCATGGTATGTTGCATCAGCCCGGACGGATATGGACGTCTAGCTAACAGTGTACAGTCTCAATCATTACGTCCATACCTTCAATGTGTGCGATCTTCCCTCACAGCCGCCCTTGCGATATCGAACTTCGCTTCGCAGACGTCGGAACGACACAACGTCCCAGAAGTTGAAGCGGCCACCTCCCCAGAAGTCCTCCTCAACCCGCTCACTATTGCGCGCAACGAAAATGAGAAGGTCCTCATTGAGCCAAGTGTCAATAGTATCAGAGTCAGCATTCGGATCAAGCAGGCAGATGAAATCGAACATATCCTAGTGCACAAGTTCACGAGGTTCCTGACTCAGAGAGCGGAGGCGTTCTTCATTCTTCGACGAAAGCCCGTCAAGGTCAGCTAGTCCATTATCGGATATAAGATGGATTTCGTCCTGGCTAACATAACTCAGGGCTACGATATCTCTTTTTTGATCACCAACTTCCACACGGAGGCTATGTTGAAGCATAAATTGGTCGACTTTATCATAGAGTTTATGGAGGAGGTGGATAAGGAGATATCAGAAATGAAACTATTCGTGCGTATCCCATCCCTGTGGCCGATTATATGGAGACCGAACTTAAGCGTTCGTTCCCCGGAGTTTCTATTTCGTCGACTAACTATTGTGTAGCTAAACGCACGAGCAAGATTTGTGGCGGAATCCTTCCTGACTCCTGTAAGAGTCCCCCAACCCCCCTCTTTCCATAGACATACTAATATCCGTCCTGTTAGTTCGATTAATTTCATTATTTTCAAGCGTCTGTCTCAACGATTCCTATGCGATATGTTTTTCTAGCACTCCAGTATATATCCTTTGGCGTGTGGTGACGCAGAATGTCATGTCCTTCCTACAGTTTCTCTTCTTTGTGTAGGTCACAATAGATCCAACGCTTTTTTGTTCTTTGGGCTTCCGTTTCGACTGAGTATCAGTTATGCGGTGCAGAATAACTCGTTTATTCGGCTTCTTTCTTCATTCTCTCCGCTTTCTCTACCATCGTGCTCCCGCAGCCTACTATGCGAATCCCTCACTCTCAACTGTCCCCTGCAAATTTTCCCTCGTGCTATCTACTCCAAAGATTCATTGCTCTCGGACGTATAAGAGTGCATCCCATATGGGCACAACATCTTGTCCAAATGGCGATCTCAAATACTTCCTCCGCATTAAAACTTCAATCCTCTTATCCGACAATGGCCTCCAAACAGCGGCCAAATCCATTTGCGATATCCGAGTCTTTTCATTCATATTCCACAACCGCAGATTACTCCTTTCACGTCTTTTCAGGGGTAAAACGATCCCCAAACCATGCTTTCTTTCTCGGGCCAGCCCCCACCAAATCAAAGAACAAAGGACTATCTGTTTGTTCAACATCTCAGTCAAACTCAGCCAGCCTTGTTCTAAATTCAGTGAAAAGGCAGGACCATGATCACATCCATGGCCAGCTATCAATATGGTATGATACTCCAAATCCACCTCTCTTCTCCCATGCTCACTCCTATATAGCCGCCAACTAATCATGTCTGCATCAGATCCTGCTGCGGGTGAGTAAGGAACGACTAAGCTTAACATGGACCAGTCCTCTTGTTTTCTCTTTTGATGTGTTATCCTACCTCCTTTTCATCCTATCCACAAACACTACATCAACGCGCCAGTGGCCTTTCCATCCTGGTTCTTAAGAGCCATTGCCGTCCCCGTTCCTCGAACACGTCTGCTAGTTCTGCGAGTCCGCAATTGGAAAATATTCGTGCCCATCGGGGTTGTCTATTTGCCGTCATGACCCGCATGACCGACGCGGGTAAGGGGAACTGGGTTAGGAGTCCACCGGCTTCCCCCTATACAATTCCGATAATGGCGAGATCCGATGCCTCCCCGTCAACCGGAACGCCCGTGCATCGCCGCAAAGGTCCGTATGCCCAGGTGAAAACCAAACCGGACCAAGGTAGCCCAAAAGCGCGTGCCAAAGCCACACAGGAGCACTCCCCCGCGTTTGTTGATAAGGACGGCGAAATTAAATCTGAGAATCCTCCTTCACCAGCTACCACCGGCTATCGACTCACTCCACAGGCTGATGTTCAGTCCCGCCAACCGAGATACTACCCCGTGCCCTTGATTCCTCCTCGCACTTTTCTCCCTCGAGCCAGTGCGGCGCGTTGTTCGCGTGGGTATCAAACAACCTATCCATCCGGCCCCGACGCGTCATTTGTCCCTCGTGTTCCCCCTTTTCCAACAAAGGTTGTCCTTGGTTATCCACCAGCGCAACAGAACGAGTTTGAAGGTGGACAAAACAGCTTGTTGAACAACAACCTTAGGGGGGTTCCGCTCCTTGGTCCTGACCCCATGGCGCAGTTCATGGCACCGCAGGAAAACATGCCCCTGCCTTTTATTGGGATGTATCAGGTGCAGAGTAACGCAAGTCCTCAAGAAGCAGCACAGTTTTCTGGCACTACACAAGCTCACTCAGGAGTGAATCAAATTGGGGTTGGCCAGCCTCGTTCTGTTGGGGCAACCGCTCAACAACAAACGTGCAGCCAAGTGTTTGGAACCCCTGGCCCCTTTAGCCCTCAGCCTTCACTTGGTCCTCAAACTCATCTCCATCCCAACTACAACCACAACAACAACACTATACATCCAACCCAGCATCAGCATAGCTGCCATCTTTACTGCTCTACAACACCGCCAGCTGGAGGAGCGACAGGAATCCCAATCATGGCCCCGGGGATTACCAGCCCCCTGGCGGGATATCAAGCCGGTCACTCAACCGACCCTGTCTGCTACCCGCATGCGATGCCGTTTGACGACGGTGCGAGATACAGCCTGCCACCCAAATGGGGGGTCATCAAGATCACCAATGTAAGTATTAGTTTGATCCTGCGTGCCATATCCATGACTTCTCGCCCTTGCCATTGCCTTCTTGGTGCCCTGAGGGCGAGGACCTCGATATCTGAACCCACGGCAGGTCTCTAGCGTAGATCCAGGCTAACTTGACATATAGATACCGTATTCAGTGACCAGGAATGAGGTGCTCCAGTTCCTTGGCCGCAATGCCAAACCGCTCAGCCCTGAGACGGGATGTCCAGTCCATATCATCATGGAGCGCTCCACCGGGAAGACCATGGATTGCTACGTCGAGTTCCCCAACGAAGCTGAGGCCGAGTCCGCCCTTGAGTGGGTTAACCGTTGTCTGGGCACATTCCGCACCCCAAAACTAGGCAATCGCCATGTCACGGTCGAGGCCAGCAATCAGGATGAACTTCTCCGTGACTTGTTTCCTCGGGCCAAAAATGTCACTTGGAAGGATGGGATTCCGCAAGTGAGACATGAAAAGGATGAGTATTGCTCTGGCTTCCAGGGCTTCTTTACTGCGGAGGAGATTTATTGCACCATTCGCCATGCTGAGGTGCCTCATCGTGTAAGTTTGCCCTTAAGTTAGCCACTCGTTCACATTCCTCCTACTAATTCTTGTCTTCTACAGTCTCCCTTCTGCAACAAATGCCTCCAACGCCCTTACGAGAATATGATAAGCACGTTGTACAAGGTAACTCAACACAAGCCTCCTCTCATCCGATAGCTTCCTTTCTAAACTTGTGTTGTAGTTCCCTTGGTATGCATCCATGCATTACACCGTGGAAGACCGCAACTTGCTTTTCTCGGCCACTCTGCGCCTTATGCACGCTTTGATACCTCAGGTTGAGCGCGGGAAGACTATTGGCTTGGATTCACGTCTTGTGACCGATTTGCTAGATGCAGGATCTCGCTGCCCAGCTTTTAATGAGCGTCAGAAGTTTACTCTCAGTGCCGCAGCCAAGAACCATGCTTCTTTGCTCAATACTCCTCCTTCTTCACGCTTCTGGCCCTTCGACACTTTGTCTCGTAAGCAGAGCGCCAGCGAAGAACATGTCATGGTATGTCTAGCATCCTTACATGTACCCCCAACGTGACGATAATCATGAAGCTAACACGTTACCTTCTCCAATAGCAATATGCGAACTTGATTGCCACCGGCGCCGCCAACATGGACTGCGGTACTGATGTTTTGAACAACAGCTGGCATCCGACCCTACATGGCGCCTCTCCGTTTGGTAGAATCTGGCTGGAATGGGGTTGGGGCAATACTGAACATTCCTGGCAGTCCGCCGTGAACTACGAAACCAACGTTCTGGTTACCATGGTGACTGAGGGAGTTAGAGTGAGACGTGCTATTGAGGCACCCAAGCCCAAGCCCTGCACTCCGTCACCAAAGCCACCTGCATTTAATAGCAAGGAAGTGCCAACTACCAACACTATTTCTCGTCCAACTTCCCGCAGCAACCTTCGATATCCCGTGCACGCCACCCACAAACTCAACCGTCATGCTAGCTCTGATCCTAATTTCTCAATGGACGGCCAAGGTTGCGCTGATGTCTTCACCAACGGTAACCACTATGGCGGGGTTCGTGTCCCTCACCCAACGCACCGTATGCCCTCCAACTCCTTTTCCGGCGGGATTGAGACAGGCACTGCTGTCAATGCTCGTAACAATATTTTTGGGCCCGTGGGTACTCGTCGCCGCCGTGCTGCGACTAGCGCTAGCTGCCACCCTCCCGTCCTGGAGGTCGATGAAGACTTGATTGGGGAGACTTTTGCATGATGCGATACACACCTGCCACCGCCGCCTGTCTAGGATAGGATGGCTTTTTTTCGTCTCGACTCATTGGGTTTTTAAAGGAACGTCTTTCCATCTTTCTGATTCTTTGTGATCTGATTTCCTCGTTGATATCCTCCGTCCGAATTCTTCTTTCTTTATTCTTTTTTTACATTTCCCTTGTTCTTCTGAAATCATTCAGTTCCATCTTGGTTTCTCTTTACCACTCCAGGATCACAAGGACCTCAGCCACACTTGGAAATTCTCCAAAGCCCGTGTACCAAAGGCCCAAAGGAATTCTGATTCAATCGTGTTTGAAAGAGAAGGAAAGCGGTGTGCAATTCAGGATCATATTTCCTTCTTGGGTCATTTCGCAGCCGTCGAAACTTCATTTCATCGCGGAATGGACTGTCCGAGGCCAAGACGAAGGACCGAAATACCTTTTTTGTATTTCTGCCTTTGTTTCGTTGTGGTCAAATGGCTTCTTTTTGTTTTTGTTTTATCCTTTCTTTTCTTGTCTCATGGCTTTCTTCTTTTCTTTCTCCTTTACACATTTTTTATTCCCACGGATCTATGCCAGGCGAAAGTTCCGGAATTTTCAAAACGAAACGGTCTGACGAAATGGCGTACGGCAAAAAGCAGCCCCCTTGGTGGACGGGATAGGTCAAAGGCGAACTGGCGGAATCCCCCATTACGGATGGCATTTGCACATTTGTGTCCTTCTTTTTTTCCCTGTATCTTTCTTAACAAAAGTGATCTCTTACTCGTGGCTCCTCTGCAAGATTCGACTGACTGTATGTTTCCCCTACGGTCTATCGCTCTTGCCTTGCACATGTGGTGGCCTACTTTGATGGATATACGAGCAGAGGAAATCGAATGGTGGTTTGAATTTGGTCCAGTTAAATAGTTAGCAAAAGTTAGTTTAGCTAGTTGGTTTGTTCGTTAGTTGGCAAGGAATGATATGCAAGTGAAGTGCCACTGCTACAAGCAATGTGCTGTGGTGATCATGAAGTGAATGCTTCTTCGGAGATGGGAATACATCATAAAAAACCTCACTCCGTAGATAGAGGCATATTCGCCCTATATACATTAAAAGAAAGAATACTAACATTCCCTTCAATACATACCAACAATCTCCAGCACCAACCCTCCCAGAGTTATCTCAGGGCAGCAACAGCGGGAGATCCTCCTCCTCCCCATTCCCCCCTGCCTCTCCCGATCCCCCAGCAGCAGCCTTCTCCCCCAACACAGCCTCTCTCCTCCTAAGCCCCTCCTCCCTCTTCCTCCTCCTCCTCACCTCCGGATCCTCCCACCCAGGCTTCCTCGACGAAAAATCCCCCGGACTCCCCGCCGAAAGCTGCTGCAACTTCATCCAAAACCTCGCCCTGCGTTCCGCGTTCGTCTTGAACCGCTCATTCGCAGCCGCAAGTAGCATGCGCAGATAGCTTTCGGGAACCAAACTCTGCACGACGTCGACATCGTCGTGCTGCACGTGGCCGATGATAGACTCCAGTGCGAGGCCGGAGGACCGGACGGCGACGATGGGGTAAGCGTCGGATTCGTCGAGGCAGCGGAGGCTTTGCAGGCCGCTTTCGCGAAAGCCTGCGGCGGTGGCGGCGGCGAGGACTGGTTGGGCGTGTTTTAGGGAGGAGGCCATTATGTGGAGGATCTGGGGGGGGTGGTTAGGAGGTGGACTTTAGTGATTTGTGAACTAAATCGGATGGTGCTGGGGGTGAAGGGATGGATGAAATGGTGAAGGAATAAGAATCAAAGTAAAGGGGGAAAACTGACCATAGGCTCGAAATGAAAACGGACAAGTCTCAGACTCCCAGATGAACCCGTCCCAACATTTCCGTTTCCGGGAGTCAGATTGAAGAGTTCATGAAGGGTATCCCCTTCACTGCTAAGATCCATCTGTACAGGATCATGCGAAACAAACAGCCATTTGCCGCTCCCTTTGCCTCCCGTGGGCGCAAACTGGATCGACTCGGGTTCAATATCCTTCTTAGATAAATCTTTATTCTCTCCTTCTCTTCTTCCCCCTCCTTCTAAGAATACACTGATTCTCCCCGCACAGCTGCTCGTCGTCACCAGGCCTGGGATCTGATTGATATCGTAGATCAAATCGCGGATACCCGCGTCGACGGACCCCTTGGGCGACAGATCGGTATATTCCTCATCAGGGACAGCTAGATCTTCTAGGATCTTCTGCTTCTTGGCCTCGAAGCTTGTGCTTGGTGTGGTCATCTTGGATTTGTTTCCTTGCTCTTTCTTTTGCTCTTTTTAACTTGAATGCGGGGTCAGCCTTTGGCGAATTGGAACAGTGATCCGCAGCTTCAAAGAATCCTCTTTTGCATGTTCAAGTCTTGATGCTTCATTTAGGGGGAGATATCGGCTTTGTCTGTGCTGTTGTCCACGGGTGTTGAGCTCAATGATTTGTTTGTGCAGGGCATAAATTGATGCATGAAAAATGATGCGGCGTTTCTCCCAAAATATATTCTGACGTCCAAAACACAAAACACTTCAACTTCTGATCTTCAATCCACCACGTTCGACGACTTTTATGGCCTCCTTTTGATCAATTTTGGTCAGAAAAAGACATGGCCTACCCCGGCCCGGTCAATGGCTAGCCCCAGCACTACAGAGAAGCTAACATTGCTTTTTCGTCCTTGTCATCGCCCCATCCTTGTCCATATTTACAAAGCGGGAGGATACGAGCTAGAACAAAGCCATGGAACCTCCCACCCGGCCAGGTCCAATCTATATTTTTTGGAAAGCAAATATCCTGACTTCAGCTTTTTCGAATTGATCGAGTCTATATATATACAGTCCTCACTTGCCCTCGTGTCCAGTCCGCAACAATCCCACCATCAAAATGTCCCGACGTTCATCACGGCTCGTTCTCCAACCGTCGCCCGCCGCGCAGCAAAAGAAACGCGCCCCCGACAACCCCTCTCCCTCCCTCGAGACGTCCAGAGCGGCGAAACGAACAAAGTCTTCGGGCACGAAACCACTCCCTCGTGAACGCAAGCCACGCAAATCGACCGGGAAGAAGAGTAAATACTTCGAGGAGCAGCCGTCCGAGAGCTTGGATGCGGAGTCTACGGAGCTCTCTGAGGTAGCTTCAAACACCCCCTCAGCCTACGAAGGAAGCAAACAAGACTCGGCTGGGGTCCCGTCGGACACGGATGAGGCGGAATCTATACAGGGTGACTCGGAGTCGGAGCCTAAGAAGAAGAAGAAGCGTGGTGGTTGGGGTTGGGCCGGTGGGCGGAAGAAGAAAACAAAGGAGGATGCTACGGAAACAGAAGCTGGATCTTCTACAACCGGGAAAAAGGGAAAGGAGTTATGGCGGGAGGGCGTGCGGACGGGTCTGGGTCCTGGAAAGGAGGTCTTTATCAAAATCCCCAAGGCCCGCGACGCGGGAGACACGCCCTACGAGGACGGGACGATACATCCGAATACAATGCTATTTTTGAAGGATTTGAAGGCAAACAACCAGCGGGAATGGCTGAAGAGTAGGTCCAATATGGCAATTGCTGGATGGAATTATATTTTCATTCTGAACTGTTCTAACGAAGCTCTACTGCAGTGCATGACGCCGATTTCCGGACGTCGAAGAAAGATTGGGACACGTTCGTTGAGAGCCTCACGCCCAAGATCATAGAACAGGATAGCACAATTCCTGAACTGCCTGCGAAGGATCTGGTATGGAAGTGTTTTGCCCACAGACATCCCAATGTGATCGCTCCCAACGCCGCTGACTGAAATCGTGGGAACCTGCAGGTATTCCGCATATACCGGGACGTGAGATTCAGCAACGATCCCACCCCATACAAGGTACGGCTCCCTGGAACAAGCGTCCCTTGACCAGCTTTCTTTGCCCATGTTTCTCGACAGTGTGTCCCCTGCTAATATCCTATAAAGCCGCATTTCTCCGCTGCGTGGTAAGTTTTTGAGGGCTCCCTTCACTTCGGCGGATATTAAATCGACATTATCCAAACTGATGCGCGCTTAGGTCTCGTACCGGTCGAAAAGGGCCTTATGCAGCGTATTATCTGCACCTGGAGCCTGGTAAATGCTTTATCGGTAAGTTGCTGGCAGAGAATCCGATCCTATGTCACGTCCATTGTTAGAATCGTGTACCATTCTCTTGTCTTGAAATAGACACTTAAACCATGTACTCTGTTCCAATGACACCCTCTGTTGCCATGTGGGTGCCTGATGTCAGCCCTGGCCGCGTTACCATCTGGACTGCTGCCATCTGGAGCTCTCTCATTCCCGCAGAGTCGGAGGATCCAAACCCAGCAACCATCTCGGTATCCACTGACAATTGTTCCACTAGGTTCGGGCCTCTGGATGCCAGATGCACCCAGGCTTGCCCTCCTTCGACAAGATATGGACCAGAACCCCCAACGAGTCAAGGCGGTCTTGACTCGTCCTGACATTCGAAAAGATATCTTCAACGGTGTTCCGAAGGACGAAAGGAAGGCGGTTCTGGCGTTCGTCGGGCAAAACAAAGAAAGTGCGCTGAAAACTAAACCGAAGGTAGGACCTATTTTGTTACTTTTTGGATAAACAAAACACGGACGTGACACCGCAACCGCCAACTTACCAACTCCCCTGCCTGTCTAACCTTTAGCAATGACGGCCAGCCCTCTCAAAACGCGCCATTCCAGCTTCTCTGCGACTCTGTCAGAGGATTAAGCCATAGTGACAGTTCGTCTTGACGCTTCCGATGAATCTGGGATTCCGATCTGATGGGATTCATGACCATCACACCTGTGGATGAAATCCCAGCTTCACCGTCACGTCGTCATAGATTCGCCGACAGGCATAACATCATTGGCCCATCTTGTATCTCTGCATTTGCATCCCCGAACGCATTGTAATTCCAGGCTGGCGATTCAGACCAGCCGTTAGATGCTGGTAACAGAAGAAGTGGACGTATTCGAGCGCGGTGCGGCGTTGTTCGTCGCCAGACTCATCCCGGGCGGCTGGATCAACAGGTCAAACAACCAGTATCAGGAGCGTTTCATCCGATAGGAATCAAAAACAGACGTGCTGATGACAGCCTGTCCTGCTGCTGCTGTCCGGGGTAGCGAGGAGGACGGGTGATGGGATTTCCCGCGCGTGCTGACCCTTGACTGTTCTCGCCGAGGGGCGTAGCGGTTTTGGCATTCGCCACCCGTGCCGGCCCCTGAACTTTTCCCGCTTGAGAGTTTACACTATAGCTTCCTTTGTTCACACCGTCCTTTTGGGTTCCAAAGTTTTGGCCTTCACGACGGAAAATGATGATCTTCCAAACAGAGACCAGAGACTAACAGATCCCTTGCTCGCGTTCTAGGGCTACGACGCCGATAATCAAAACATCGATCTACTCCGGCTCCGCAGTTTCACCGTCGGAAAAAAGCTTGAGGACAAAGATCTCCTCGGCCCAGAAGCACTTGATAGAGTCGCACGTATTGTTGGGATCATGGAGCCTTTCGTAAGACCCTTCCCTCCCAGTTAATCCCTCCCCTATTACCCTCAGCCAAGCTAGCCTGGACCGCGCCTTGTCCTTCACTATGCCACACCAACATCATTGTTTTATGGGCCGCCCACATTTTGAACCAGATAAACGTCCGGGCTCCACGGTGCTGTGCCTCCTTCACGTTTGGAGGATTTCCCCACTTTCTGGCGGTGAATGCTGGCTCGCGCTGCTGGATAGTTGCGACAGACCATACCATGGTCCATGGGTGGACTGCTTGGGAGCATCCGCAGACATAGCCCTAGTTTCGGGCATTCCTGCGTCCCGTCTCACCTGTCCCCGCCAGCTAGTAATTTGGATACGTCTTCACCCACAGGTTACAGCGATTCCGCTGCAAATACCTAGTGACGTTGGAGACTAGGCTCCATATCCGTTCTCCCCGTGTTGGCTGTGGAGCCATATCATATCGACTGTCCCGTTGTCTGGCTAACGTGCATGAACATTGACAGGTCACATACCTAAACAGTGTCGTGATGCCCGACCCTCCTATTGACGAAGATCCCAGCGATGACGACGATGATGTGGAGGGGGTGTCTGACGAGGAGGAGGGCGAGCCTAGCGGAGATGCGAATGAACCCGAGTAGAAAGCATGGATACGAGCATGGTGCGATCAGTGTATTGCAAATTTAACGCCCTTTCGTCCATCCAGCCCCTCCTGGGAATCCTGGGATGCACCTATCCAGCAGCCTTGATGCCATACTGGGATGGCAATTGGATTGTTCGTGGTTTATCCTGCCGATTACTATGCAGTACAAATGTTTACCTTAGTATTTCGTGCTTAAGATTTTGGACATGAGACCCTTTTGTTATTGGATTCTGCACCCCCCAGCAAGCAACATGCGAGACAATCAAAATCAGACACCATTACAGCCACCCGAGGAACTATGATGATTGTCTCAGGCTTTCATGCATGATCATGACATACATCCTCGAATCGCACAGCCCAAGATCCCGTTCATGAGGAGCAACTAATCCATTGTCTCCTTCCCGAACTCTAGCACCAGCCTGTCCCAAGTCCCACTAGATTTGCCTTTACCGCCCAAAGATGCCTCGAATGAGCGCTAGACAGGGCCATCCCTCTCATAACAACCATCTCGTATTAACACGTACATACCTACTGACAGCCTACCTAACCACCCCCTGTCTCCTTCCCTCCCGAGCCCTCACCCACGACTGATCCCCAAACCACCCAATCCATTGATTCCAACATCCCTCTCTCCCCCCATCCACATCAAACCCCAGCCTATAGGCTAGGCTAGGGTATTATCTTGTATCCCCTTTCCCGGCCGCTCATTTTTGCTGTTAGCAAAAACTAATTTCATATCCCGCCACTCGAAAGTTTCGGAACCCTGTCAAGCCTAAAAAGTTAATCTGGGTTTTGGGGAATGTCAATGGGGATTGGGGAAGGTAGCCCGGGCTGGGTGACTGGGCGCTGGGGACTGGGAAGGGGTACTTGGATTGTTAAAAGTGTGCCTTACTATTTTAGACATGCGGAGGGGATTGAGGGTGGGAATGGATTATGCTGGTGTTTTGTAGGTGCTTTGAAATGTATAGAAGAGTGACAACGGGAATGTTTATGATGCCATGTCTATCTATTTACAGGGTATAGATAGATAGCTAGGGCTTACATTGGAGCAAATAGATCCACCAAAATGGCATATAAGAGTTCACTACATATACTCTATCTTTCTATATTTCCGCACAGTGGAAATAAACTACATTCAGCATATCAAGAAATAGAGAAGGAAAGATAATTAATCTTTTAATTAATCCGGCCTGATTTAACTACTCATCTGGCCCCCCCTCTCTCTCTCTTCCTCCATATTTCCTACCTACCTACCTAGCTACCATCTATACGCACACATATATCTACAAACATAACCATCAATATCAAAACAAATATACCCAACCACCTGCATATCCATCATCTACACTATCCATTCCTACAAAAACAAAATCATAAGCTATCTAAATATAAACCCACCCCCTTCATCATCCAAGATAACATTTACCACATAAAGACAAAAAAAAACCTCTACCCACCCAACACATTACTTCATTGCTCAGTGGACGCGACCAACATCCCAACTAAGAAAGAAACATTAGCCATCCCAAACAACACAAAATGAGTTACTCACTCACATAAACTAAAAACTCCACAGAATAATCAATCATTCATCACAAGGCTATTTCGTTCAATAAATGAATATAACCGGCTTGATTATTTTTATTTATAATGTCCACCCTACCTGTCATATAGAGATATGTGCATGCTATACTATTTAACTTGATATTCAATATCTCTACCTAACTATACAACTACACACCCAACTCCCTTCCACCCAGTTTATAATAGTATAATCTTCCATCTTTTGCTGAGGAGGGGATATCTAGATATCCTAACTATTACTTATTACACTACATTAGATAGCACAGGTGTGTTTTCAACCCAATATCATGGAAATACAAAATGGGGGCGGCTGGGCGGTTCAGAGAAGCCCAACCCCACCAAACTTACATTATGCTTAAAACTACTTAACTAGATATCACTTAGACACATATATTAAGGCGTATATATACTATCTATTTTCAAGTCTGTCCCCTTGAGGAAATAAGTGCTATCTAGATAGGAGGTTCTCCCATACATACATACACCCAGCCACGGACAACGCCTTATATCCCAACCCATCCCATTCAAGATACCCAAAAAGCCCCCATTACCAATCCAAATCTCCCCAGATAACCAACACATCCATCCATCCAATACCCAACTCCATGATTTACCAACATTAACACCAACAACCCCTCAACCCCACTCCCACCCCTAACACCCTCGCACGGGTAGCCGTACCTACATAGTCTCTCTCACCATCCATCCTCAAATCCACCGCCACGTGGCCCGAATGTCACACACACTGAAGAGACCGCCGCGGATAACTTTGCGTCTGCGTTGGGCTGCCGACGCGACGCGGACGCGCGGGACACTGACATCACACCCCACCCCACCGCATCGGGTGTTAGTTGTACAGCGGTGCGGTGCGGGTATTGATCCGCCCTGGCGGTATCATATGTAGACAAAACAAAGTCCCTCGCCTAGGCTGGGAATGTATGATCATTGATACATAGGAGGCGGAAGCAGGAGCCGGAGATGGAGATGGAGATGGAGGTGTAGATAGATTGTTTGCTGGCAGGCTGGCTGGTGTTGGTGTTGGTTAAACAAATGGTGAGTGATGGGACGGCTGTCCGATCCATCCACAATGCATTCATTAAAACGCTGTCCATTCAGGAACTTGAGGCTGGTTAAATAAATATCGGGAGGGGATCGGATGGATAGAAACCGTTTGGTTTGTAGTTAGTTATATTTCCGTAAGGTATTCACCCTTTCTAGGGAGTGGGAGTTTGCTCCTTTCCCCCTTCCCCCCTCGTATGCATAGGCCCCTTCGGGCTGCTTTGCCGTCGTCGTCGGTAGTTAGGTGCGAGTGTCAATCAATGTTAATCTCAAATTGCCTGCCCGCCAGCCAGTCCAACTTATCAGATCTAACGATGGCTGATTTGATTGATTGATTGATTGATTAGATCCACGGTAACTTGATGCCTTAATCCCCAACCTGACGCCAGTCATAGACCGGCAGGTATGTATACCAAGTTCCCGTCGCAACAAATGGAGAAAACATAAACGGATCCCGCCTTTCCTATTAGTCGGTCAGCGTTGCTTGATACCCAAAGGGAAAAAAAGCTGCAGAAGAGTTAAGAGATCAGGCAGTCGTCCGCTTTCCAATTCTCAGTTTCTGCTTGGGCCAAAGACGGACCTAAAATTGAAAACCCTCCCTCCAGTTAGTGTCAAGTCTTGAATATCTGCTCGCCTGCAGACTCAGTTTGCTAGTTGGCTGCTGCACCTTCCCGCGGACTCCCAATTATCGTCGTGTCTATGCTCAGCCATCTAACTAGACCGGAGAGCTGTAATAAGTGGCCATCCGAGGATAGTAGAGTTGACAGCAAGTTCTGGAGCGAAATTGTCTGCACAGTGAAGCCATATGCTGCATGTACAGAGTACAGCAGAGTTATTCTCCACACCGAATGCTCATCCTCACCGCGCCCAAAAATTTGTCAGACACGGCGGCGTACTCGGATATCTGCGATTGCCGGGGACTAAAAAGAGGAAAATATGCCAATTTTGTACAGGTCATACTCGCATCCATCCCAGCTATCCAATAGTGCAATACAAACAGAGCCTGTCAATCTTTTACCCTATCGAGATGAACCGAGAGTCCATTATTGCATCATCATCTCCGTGCTTTTACTCCTGCACAAGCTGTCATATCAATCTACAAAGTAGATTAGCCGGTAACAAGCTAGCCTTGCTGCATGAAAGCGGATGCACCGTCCGACCTCAACTATCAATATATCTCCACTCTGAGCAGCGCATTGCCCAGACTCGAAAACTTTGTTTTTGCTCCAGGCACTATAAAATATTGTGCTGAGTTGTGCTCTCTCTCCCCAGTTCATCGAGTGGATCTCATCATCGACCGCCTCAGGTTACATATGGGACACAAAAACCGGGCGAAAACCAGTTCGCTGGGATTAACAATGAAATAGTGCAAGGATGATGAAAAACATTCCACAACAATGAAACCGCCTGGGTTGGACCAATGAAGACTGAAATGCTGGCTGATGCCAATCGTGGACGCAGATTGGCTGCCTCCAAAACACATGACCAAAATCATATGCGGGTCTAGGCGGGAAGACAGGGATGGGGCGCGGTTTAAGTTTTGCGTGGGACCATCGTTGTACGTGAGCGAGGAAGCAGGAAAAAGGAAGGAAACGGGCGAATCAGAGCAAGGGAAACGGGGTGACAAGAGAGTTCCCCAGCAGTTGGCTTTCAGGTAGTGCACGCCATCTACGTGTTGCCCGTAACGATCTATGTCCCTCCTCCGCCAAAGTCCGCCATTATTAGTCAGGCATCAGCACGTCGGGTAGATGAACAGAGGCGGTGACAATTTGGCAAGCTTGCATTAGCGGCGACGGCTATCCATGTCCCCAGCGCGCTCTGGGACAGATGGAGACAGAGCGGAGCAGACAACTGCTTCCAAGAGCCAACACCGACAGGGGCAAGGCCACGGTCAGCTGGAGAGAACGGCGTGCAAGGAAGCCAGACCCAGCACGGCATGTGACTGGCCAGCGGCCCTTGTTCTGTCACTCTGCTGGATCGGCTAGCTCAGTTAGTCAGAGGCGAGAAGAGAAGCCGCAGCCGGCTCGCGGTGTGCAGGGCCGGGGGTGTGGGACGGGCGCAGATTGGTCGGCACGGAGGGCAGGGATGCCCCGATTGACCCGAACAAAACGTGGGCGGACAGGGGTTTGTGACGCCGCGGCCGCCCTGCGCCGTTCCGTTTGCGTATTACGGCCGGGCCATACCGTATGGTCCTGACCGTATGTCCCGATACCGGTATCGTATGGATGTTCCGTATGATGATGCCCATGTCCATGTCATCGACCCATCGTCGGGTACTTGCAGAACTGGCAGTGTCTCAGCAACGAGGTCAGCCATGATGAATTAGACGGAGGGGTCTGCTTATATCGTCCATTTCTTTCCGGAATCCCACGTATATTTCCAGAATATAGCACGGAGGGAGGGTGTCATCCGCCACCAATGTAGTATTCATGTGTGTTTCCATTTCAGGCAATCGGCTGTCTGACTTCAGCTGAACTATCACCAACAACACTGCATGAAGTCCGAAAGGCCCGTCCATCCCTTCGTGTTGGCCCTGTTGGGGCCATGTCGAAATAGTGAAAAAAACAAGGCAGAAAAGGCACATGACCGTGACGCGATGCAACGCCCCGCGCGTGCATGCATGATTGCAGCTGCACCCTGTATGACCTGTCGACGAAGGCTCCGTAGCCACTAGGATTCCGCCCAGCCATTTCAATTCCATCCCATCCCGTCGCCCGAAACGACGCTCCCATGTTTGCTCTGCCGAGATATCCCGCGTAGGAAGCGAAGGAGCAGAAACGAAAAAGCAATATCTCGCTATGCGGGTATCCCGCCGCTCGCCTGCCGCCTGAGCCAACGGTGCAAAAAGGGCGATCGAATATGGTTTGCCAAGTGACCATTCGGAGCGGCCCGTTCAGCGATCAGACAGTGCCGGCAAGCGGGGGACCTGGCTGAGGGAGGGGTTGGTCAATGGGCATGGAAGCCTGGTGTTTGCTGAGGGGATGGGCAAGACGGCCCGCTGGACTTAATTAAGGAAGTCAAACCGAATAGTCTGATGCAGCTGCGGCCGGGAATCGAACCTGGCCGGGAAGCGCCCCTGGGATCAGGATGTAGACAGACACCTTCTGGTCACAAGACCTGCTGCATGTGTGTGTGCCCATGCAGCTCTGCAGAGATCCCGGCAGTCACAGCAGCCCGTGTGCAGCAATGGTGCAGCAGACAGCGGGTGGCCGTCAGCCAGCATGGATGACATCCCGTCGATTGATCGCTGGCATCGATGATTGGATTCCCTTTTTTGCTTTCTTTTTTCGGACACCAGATGTCCAGGTCCCACCGCTATTTTTCATTCATTTTTCACCGCATCTCCGTGGTTTGATCAACACTTCTTCTATTCGGCGTGGTTAATTTATCCTCGACCAACCCGAAACGGCAGCCAGGCAGATTATTGGTTCTTGTTTGATTTCCAGCAAAAAAAACGAGAAACAAACCAGTGGACCCTGTCAATATCAAATCCAAACCCGGATTTAATTTAAATTTCCCGCCGTTCCCGTTCCCGTCCATCTCGCGCCTCCCGCGGGAACTAACCAGCTAACTAGTTACCCGTCTCCTTAACTACCCCACACCGACAATCATTCGACACCGCCATTTTTATTTTATTCTCGGATATGCAGGACGACAAACTGGTGGCTGGCTCAAAAAAAAAGAGAAGGAAATAATAAAATACCAATTAATGTACTGATTTGGTCCCTAAAACCCGAGACAACTGCCCTCCTCCCACACTATGTATGCTACAGCCTACTTCATTCAAGCTTAGATAGTTACAGCAGGAAAATTAATTGATGGTGTGATGTCATGTTCGGCTACAAGATAGACATACACCAAGTCATTGAAACTATCTGTTAATTCCCATCATGCCTACAGCCGGTAGAAAACTGGAGTATATATATAGTCAGAAGAATAAATAATACTCTTTCTCTTTCTCTTTTTTTTTTACCCTCTTAGTAGATGCATCCTCATCCCACCAATCAATAGACTAATTAACCTTTTGCACCGCCCCCTCCTTCCTGCCAATCTTTCATCACGGAGTGGAATGGAGATGGGGTTAACCCCCCCCTCTCATACCCTTCTTTTGCCACAGTATATACACTAGGTAAACGGACGAAAACTTGCAGATTCAGCAAAAAAGAAATGGAAAAAGCACCATCTCAAAAGGCTCAATTGCATTTTATATATAATGGTAGTGTTTAAATCAAGATTATCAATTGTCATCACAACTTTCCCTGTCGTCTGGCGGGCAGGGCAGAGGAGTGCGGGATGATACATAGTTACTAGGCATCTGACGAGATCTTATGAGGTGAGGTTGAAGTGAATGGATGAGATCGTTCACGAACGTATATACAGGAACCAAACCATGGACATTTATTGAAATCCCGGGACACATGTGCTAATAGTAACCAACACCATAAAATAGTAGTTGATTATGTTTTATTATTTCTTGATTGACTTTCCCGGAACGCGGGGTGTATGTAGCTACTTGCATAATTAAACAGGAGTAGCCACCAAGCATACATCAGCGTTGGATATATACAGAACAAGTTGCATCAGGTAGGTAGTTAATTAAGTTTGTTAGGTTTAGCTCTTCTGAGCAATATCGTACTTTTTGCTCATGAGTTTCGATATGTAAAAACTAACTACGCAATACATTCCTCCCCTTCTGAGATATAACCATTAAAACAGCTAAAAGTTCTAGATTCCCTAACAACTGAATCTAGAAGACTATCAGCGCCCCTTGGGCCCTTAGGCAGGTTTAATTATAGTACATTAGATGTACCTTCAGCTGCAATGCAGGTATCATGAGATCTACAGCCATGTAAAAGGCAGTGTCAAGCAAGAGCAAGCAAGGACAAGAAAGAGGGGTGATGAGATAGAGGGGAAATGTAGAAGGGATTGAGATGGCTGGATAGTATTAAGAGTTAAAACTAGATATCTAATCATGCATCTGCATAGCTAAATATTAAAACTATCCTACATATTAACCCCACCAAAAAATTCACGGGTTTTAATAAGATAACAATGGCTCTTGTTCTCATTATAAATCAGTGAGTTGTCTGGATGCAAATGCAATCCGCTCTCACAGTGCATCTCATCTAGCTTGGCTCAGCTCAGCTCAGCCCTATTTTAACCCGTCCAGTCCAGTCCGCAAAAGTGTTTTATTTCCGAGCCTAAGGCGGCAAAAGGGAAAAATAACCAACTAGTTCACAGCCGGAATGAACTAGCTAGTTACGACATTGAAAGTTATCCCACACATCATGTTCATAGTTCGGCCGATAGATCACGACAGTTTTTTAACTATTTTATTAAATTAGTTAGTTAGTCAACTCCGATTATTCCCCAGGATCTACGCCCGGAATCAAACCACCCAATCCATCACACAGGAATCAACAAATCACCATGCATGACCATGAACCATACCAGACCAGACCAGACCAATCCATCCGTCCCGTCCGTCCGTCCGTCCATCCATCCATCCCATTGGCACCAGGAGAGCTCGCTTACAAGGAACACCGTCCATCAAGAGCCCGTCACTCGTCAATCCGCGAACTAGTTTTCAGCGGGCAGGGCGGTCGAAAGGCGGTCAAACGCCTCTCGGGCCTTCCAAATTCCAATTGGCCCGTTGCGATGGGGTTGCTTCCCACCCAAACATCATCACCCGCTGCCCGGCGCATGCATCTAGACGGACACTACTGCACGTTTTTTTTTTTTTTTTTGCTTTTTCTTTTCTGTTTCCCGGCGTGGTGTGGGGGGACGGTTTGTTGGATTTTGCTGAGAGACCCGCAGTTTCGACGACGTTGATGATAGGCATTGCCGGATGGAGTCGTGGGGTTTTTTAGTTATGTTTTGGAGGCTGGCTGGCTGGGTTTTTGCCTCTTTGCTTCTCTCTTCTCGTCCGACGGCCTGGTGGGGAGGAGGTTTTACGAGGCGGCTTGGGAGGTCTGTGGTAGAGGGGTTTGGGGCGGTGTTTGGTTCCTGTTTTCTGCTGGGTTGTGATTTCGTGGTGGTTATGCAGGCCGGGTCGGGTCGGTTTGGCCGTCTTTGGGAATGCCATGGATCATGGATCATGGTCTCCATCTCGGCACGTCTCGTCGGAGTCCAGCTGGATGTATGGCTTGCGGTGAATCCGTTTCTGGGCTGTGGCCACGAGGGAAGCGGAGGAGAGGGCTTCCTTCCGCTTGGTGTTTGCTTGGTAGGGCTGGGCGTTTTTATTTCCTGGAACTGCTGCTCTGGAGTTGATAGTGACGAATGCTCAAGCAATGCCACAGACATATCCCACATCCCTGTTCTCCTCCCCCCAAAACCGATCACCATCACCATGTCCTCCCTCCTCCCCTCCGCGTGGTGACTCGCATGCTCTCAGCCGAAGACATAAGTGGAACCAACCCAAGGAAACAGCCTGTTCCGTTCCCTGGAAACCAACGCGGTTTTTTATTTTTCGCCTCTCCCCGTCCGCCTCGCCGCGCGCCATGAGCCGAGCGGAGCGTGGGCACTGCCGTACCCAACTTCATCCGAAACCTTCTTTTCTTGTAGGTTGAGCTCTCCGTTTTGCCGTCTCACAAAGGCAAACAAATCTGGCAGTTCCCGCCTGGCCAGAGCTGGAGTGAGTCTACTTGTATGGGATCCGAAAACGGGGATTCTTTTGGGTTTATTCCTTTAAAGTCTCGATTTCCATACAATAATAAACCTTGGATTTGGCCACGCCACGCACCTGGATAGAGGCGGGATGCGGTAGTTATGATGGGCGTGATTCTGACTCCGAGCACCACGTACTCCACATTTCTTCAGACATGGATTGTGCAACGGATAGGCCGGCGCAGGTGGCCACTGGCTGCTGCGACGTGGATGGCACAGCCCATTATTGGGCCATGGATCCCTTGGGAGTCTGGGAGTCTGGGAGAGGGAGGAAGGCAGTATCCGGACGGACCGTACCTGTGCATCTATCCAATCTCGATGCTGTTATGCACGTCGGGTACCGCACCGCGCCGCACTTGCATAGCCGCATGCTGACCTCATATCTTCTCATGAAGTCGATGATGCTGGTGTCTGACGAATTACTAATTTAAATACTCAGCGGCCAGTGGAAGATTCCGCCTCCCTCCCTTGGGCTTTCTTTGGTTTTCTATTCGTCTGCGGCCGATCGTGTGGCGTAGGGTTGCACCGGTTGGTTGGGTCATCTGCCCCTCCATCTTGATATCCAACATGGCTGCAAGCAGGTCCCTGTTTTTTTTGTTTCCATGAGCTGGTTCCTGGTTTTGCCTGGCTGTTGTTTTCGTGATGGGATGGGGGTATAATTCTACTAATTGGAGAGAGGTCATGAAGGTGTTGTGATATTCCCGGGCAGTTTCCACTCCCCGAGCCCAAGTGGATGTGGTGGATGTACCTCGACATCATCGTGCATAATTGGCCGAAGATGTGGTAGCGCACCCCAGCGATCTGGCAACGACGACGATGGGCCGGCTGCTGGTGGTACTTGTGCCCAACCGACCGCAACGATGACCACGACAATCCTCGCTTCTCTAGAAATATATATTATACAAATCTCAACTGAAGCATCATCGAGGAAACAGACGCATCTTAAACAGTTAAACCTCGGCTCTTCCGTGGACAATCCAAAGTGTCATGCTGATGAAAACAGACAAAACGAGTCCCATACCCATACCCACGCCCTCCGAATCCTTGATCCTTGATCCATGGATAATCAACCCCGGTCGAGCGTATTCTCGTCGATGGAATCAGCTGGTCCGGTCAGGCGCAGTATGGTACGGTACGGTATGTCCGTACTGCCCGTCTCGTATGGGCCAAACTGTCCCGACCATACCGGCTTCCAACCAGCGGGGTGCGGGGGCGTAATTGGCCAGAAGCGCTGGTGGCCTGCCGTTGTGGCCTTGCTGGGCTGTATTAAACGGACAAGTCAGGGTATGTATGGCGGTGTATTTCCGTATTTAACCGCTGCTTTTCGCCATCGCCTGTATCATTCTGGTACCTTGCTTTCCCTCCCGCCTTCCGCTTCGCCAGCTTCCAGGATGGCGATGGCGATGACGATGATGTGGATGATGATGCCCGACTGCCTTTATTTGTTGGTTAATACGTTCTTTTTCCTTTTTCCTTTCCAGTCCCGATTTTCCTATTCGTCTGATCGTCGCTAAAAAAAATCCAAAAAGCTGCGAATAAAAAAAATATATAATAAAAATCATAATATTTCCCCCTTCTCATATCACACTCTACTAGTTTTGGCAGGTTTCCGTGGTCCTCGTCCCCCATGATCCATTCATGATTAAACATCGTTGTCCCAACCCTAACTTAACTTCGAGCCTAAAAGCAAGCCCCGAACTAGGTTGAGGGATCCAGCAACCCGGTCCCAGAAACCCAACTTCTTCTTTTCTTCTGCGTATGGCGGATGTTATATTTCACTGTTAATTACATACCTGTGATTATGAGCTATCGACACTATTGAGCACTATCAGCAGCTGAAGGAACGGAGAAGACAGGGCCATATTACTAGGGTGTGGGGTTTCTACCAGCAAAAAAAAGAAACGGAAAAGAAACGAAAAAAGAAAAGAAGAACCAGAGAGGGAAAAAAAAGAGTAGAGGACACCAGATCTAATCCGATCGGCTGTCTCCTTTTTCCTCTTGTTGAGCCTTGATTTCCCGTCACTCTGTACATTGTCTATCCAGCTTTCCTCGCGGCGGCGACCTCTGGAGACGGCTGCTTCCCTCTCTCGTGGTTATCCTGCTCGTCTCTTCCTCTCCTCTCCTCTCCTCTCCTCTCCTCTCCTCTCCCTCCTCCCTTCTCGGCCTATCTCCAGCCAGCAGCAACATCAACATCAACATCTGCATTTCCTTTCTTGTTTCCCGCTTTTCCTTCTTGTCACTTTCCATTTTTCCATTGGCTTTTGTTTCTTGGTCCCAGGCTGCTCCTCCACCCGTCTCAACCTTTCCATCCTATCCCACTCCAAGTCCTCCGCCCTCCGCCATCAGCCGTACATACCAGCACCAAAAAACACACTTTTCTGGCCTTTCCACTGCATTTTCTGTCAGACGCGGTCCTGCAGCCGGCGCTTGTGCAGACTTCATATACAGATATACGAACAGTCCCGGAATACCACTCCGCCGCCTACGCTGACTCCGGTCAGTAATCAGTCAGTCAATCAATTCGCTTCGTGATCCCCGTCTGGCACGCCGATTCATCCCCTTTTACCAGTGGACAAAAGGACTGGAAAGGACCGTGACGTCTGCGGGTGCCAGCCTACATATATACCACTGTCCATCATTGCCGTGGAGGGCTGGCAACACAGCTGTTTGCCACCTACGCCCACCGGAAACCTGTCTGCTTGTCCTGCACGACAGGCTATGCTAGTTGGCGGCTCTCACCAATCGAGTTTGTAATTCGGGCCCTCCCATACCGCACCGAAGCGCTGTCGATTTGATTCGGCGTGATCCCGGTCCCGGCTATCCCGCGCCCAGTCAGTGACGTTTAGATTCCACCGAGCTGAACGCTTACTTGCTTCCACCCCTGCGCCGCCGGTGTCACGCACGCCGCTGCCCGTCCAGGCCGAGCGATATACATAAACCTCCCTGCCGTCCACGAACGCCACTGCTGGCCTCCCCGACTCCCCGCTGCAGCTCGCCCCAACCCGCTTCCCGTCACAAGGCCACAACAAATGTCCAACGACCCCACCCGCCAGGGACAGTATCCACCGCCTCCGTGGTCCTCTGGTCAGCCTGAGCGTTCTCCGTCGTCGCAGCATTCTTCTGTGCGTAATCCCTCCGGCAGCCCTCATACATATTACTTACTCCCCCCAAATCTCGTGCCCTCTCTGTCTGCCTTGCAATTGCCCAGCGTCAGCCGCCGCTAGCCTCTGCTTTCCTTGGGCGTGTGACCCCCACTGCCTGCTGCTGTGAATAACCCTGGATCATTGTTCTAACCTCGATTTTAAATTTCAAGGGCCAGTCCTCCCCTGCGCCGTATCATTATACCTCTCAGCCTCCTCCTCCTCCCTCCACTATGACGGCTATCCAACCCCATATCCAACATCCGCAGCAGGACCAGTACCATCTTCCTCCGCCGCATGGCGCATATCAACGTCCTCCAGAGATGTACCACCACCAGCCTCCCCCTCCCCCGTCCTCCACTGTGGTATATCCTGCCGCTGCCCCAAGACAACGAACGGCCATTGCTTGTCGATACTGCAGGAGACGCAAGGTTGGTTTGTCCCGTCGCGAAGATACATGACATGCCCTCTCTACCTGCATGACTGTCATATTAACACTGGATCCCACTAGATTCGATGTTCGGGCTTCGAGACTTCCCAGGATGGACGATGCAGTAACTGTGCCCGGTTCAACCAAGAGTGCATGTTTACGCCGGTTTCGTCGCAAGCGCAAGCATTTGTACCCGCCCATGCGATCTACCACATTCGCGGCGGTTTACAGGCGCGTGGGCGAGGAGGCTATCCCGAACCAATAACACTGTATGGTGCACATGGCCAACCGCTCCCCCCTCCACAACAGCCTATGCAGCATCCAGAGGGGGCCCTCCCGCCCCCGCACGGCATGTATGGACCTCCTCCCCCTCTACCGCATCCGTCCACGCTGCAAGATCATGTGAGTCAACACCCCCCTTCTCCGTCCTCAATCCAAGTTCTGATGTCTCACACGAATTCCCACAGAGACCTTCACAGCCAACCACCCTCCCTCCCGTGTCTGCCGCCGTTTCGGGTCCTCCCTATCAAAGTCACCAAGCCCCCGCCCCCGCGGGGTACTACCCACCACCAGGGCAAGACAGACGTGCCTCCACGCACTCCCAATATGCCTATGAACCTCGTCACTCTTCGCCTCTTGGGGCCGCTAGTTCAGCTCCAAATCTTCCTTATCCGCCTATGCAACAACAGCCAGTCCCACCCCGCGCTGGCGTCACCCCGCCACCAGGACCCCCGGCCGGGCCTTCTGGCAGAAGTGGGCTAAGCGTGAGGGAAATGCTGGGCCCGGAAAGTCAGGGGACTCGAAGTTCGACGGATAGTGATATGCTGAATGCCCTAAACCGGACAGTCTAACGAGTGGATCCAATTCGCGGCGTCGTATATTGGCGGGTTTTTTTTATCGACATGAGATTTATGAGTGGGGACGACGCGGCCTAATCATGAAAATCGGCTGAGATGCGCGCTCAGCGCCGGAGATGGAACGGAAATGAATCCCGCCGTGCTGGCCACAGGGTATCATTATTATTTTTAAAAGGTTTTAATAAAATAGGGACTGTTTCTTAGGAGCACGCCCTTTACGCAAATACGGGGAACGACATTATCGAGATCCGCCGAAGTTGGGACATGAGAGTGACGTGCAAGGTTGATGGAATAGGTCACATGACAGCCATCTCAACGTCAGATTTCGATATTGGGAGAAGCGGAGTATCTCGTGCTGTGGCAGCAGTTGGAAGAGATGGTTCATCTAGAGACAGACGTCGCAATAATCCTCGTTCGTCCAGGGCCGGCCGCCAGAGAGAATGATGTTCGGAACGCGCCGTCAAATTTCACGATTTCGAATACGGAGAAACCCGAACTGCCAACGAAGATGATTATTCGAAGCATCTGGCGTGTCGATAGTCCCAGTTCATATCTGGTCCCAACCTGCGTCTCTTCCAACAATTTCCAAACTCATTCATGTTCTACTTGCATGGTGCTGGCGATTTCGATCTGGGCGTTGTTTTACCGCTTTGTCCTGCTCTTTGCTGCATTCGCTACTCGAGAACAGCCAATATTCACCCTCGCCCCCTTTCCTTTTGTTTCTCATTTTGGCTTTGAATACTTTTTCGTTTCTTTTCTTTCCCAAAACAAAGCACTAAAGACTTATATAAACTACGTGGGGCGACCCGCTAATCATATTTTTTTTATTTCCACTTTACACCCCCCTATTCCCCCTATTCCCCCTACTATCCCGTTCTGTTTGATGTACCTGGCTACGAGATGAGTGTGGTCTATACCCATCACCTCTTGCTTTCGGTTTCCATTTGCCTTTCGAGTTTTATGTTTTATGTTAGCAACATGGCATTTTCCTATGTTCTTGGGAGGCTATCTGTCTTTTATCATCGTTGCTGCTCTGCTTTTTTTTGCTTGCCTGATTCTGTTGATACGCACGCGTTCTTTGTTTTTCCATTTTGGAGTGGCTTTTTTCGTACCTTTTCTATTTACGTATTGCACCCGTAGTCATTTGACGGGCTTATATCTTCGTTCTCCTTTTTCCCCCTTTTCTTTTCACAGCCATGGTTATTCGATAGGTCCCAATCGTTCGATATGTCTACATACCCAGCAATTCTCTGGGTGACTTGACTTAGGCTCTATCTAGGAGCGCGGAAAGAGATCAGGGAGGGATGAATGAACGACGGCGGGAAAAATATTATACATACGTCCCATTTTTATTTATATTGTGGATGATGAACTGTATCGCGTATACTCACTTCTCTACCTTATACCTATCGACGCAACAGTGCGCGGGGGGGTATGATTTTGGTTGGCTACGGGATCAACAGGCAGGCAGACGGGGAGAAGGGGCGAAGGGGGTGCAAGGAAAGGAAAGGGGAAAAAATAATGATTATCTTTGGTTGGGTTGGGTTGGGGTGGCTGTTTGATTTTGTTTTGGTTTTATTCTTGTGTTTGGCTGGCTATTTGTTTTGCGATTTGCGATATATTTTGGTTTTGGCAGTCAGAGTGAGATGGGATGAGATGAGATGAGATGAGATGAGAGTGTCTGGTTGGGTGGAGGATGGATGGATGGATGAATGGGTAAAATAACAAATGTGGTATGAGGTTGGTTTGGCTGGGTTGGCTATCTGCTATATTGGATGCTATGAGTTTTGATTTTGGTTTTGATTTGGCTTTGGCTTTGGCTTTTTGGAAAAGATTGATTGATTGATTGAATGCTTTTCTGCTGTTTTTATTTTTTTTTTTATTTATATTACTTGACGGCTACCTAGGAGTAAAAGGCGAGGGTCAAGGGATTCCTTCCTTTGGATAGTTAGGGTGGTGTGTGGGGCTATAGTCTAATTGGTAAAACTGGGACTTTGCACGTCCTCAATTCAGGTTCAATTCCTGATGGCTCCAAGTTTAAAGCTTGCTTGGAAAGCTCAGCTGGTAGAGCGGAACACTGAAGATGTTTAGGTTATAAGTTCAAGTCTTATTTCGAGCAGTTTAAACTAATGGGTATGCTGAAATTTGGTAGCCAGGTTCCACTTAGGATGGAATAGTTTTTATACTTTACAAGTTCGAGTCTTGTTACCTATAAGTTTATATAAGTTTATATAATATATAGATATAATATTTATACAAACATATCCGTTCGAATCGGATATTCTCTGAAATATTTATACAGGTTAGAGCCAGGCGGTAAGGCGTCTCACTTGGGATGGGAAATTGTTATGTTCGAATCATAATAACCTGATATAAGTAAGATATTATTTTGGTAATAATCAAAATTTAGGCGGTTGGTTGGATTAAATAGATATCAGATCTTTAGGAAAAATAACTATAAAAAAAAATTAAAATTATTCTAATTTAATATAAGTAGTATATAATATTGAAGTATATAAAAAAACCTTTAGTATAAGTGCGACAAGAAGCGCACAAGACTAATACAGTTAAATTCTGTTAGATCATTCCATTGATCTACCCCTAATCATACTAGCGGGATTGATTAATCAGCCGGTTAGAAGCTATGATGACAATGTAACGAATATCCATTTCTATATATAGAGATCGATGTGCTAGGGGAACTATAATCATGATGAACATATTGTGAATCTATGTTGAGGCTCCGTAAAAGGTTCACTGTAAAAAGGTGGATGTTATGGTATTTATTACTTATGCTGGTAAATACAATGGAACAAATATAACACGGAGTAAAGTAGGCATCTAAAATTATAGATAAAGGTGGTCTTGTGTGAACTTGGTAAGCCCTCAATTCTCACTTGTTGACAACGAGAGAGGCAACATATAGGAATTTATTCTTAAAATGTTGTATCAAATTTAGGGTAGATGATCGTCTAAAAAGCAAATGCGCGGCTGTAATGGTTGTGATAGAATCTTATGATTTGATCCGAGAGGATGCAGACTTAGACAGTATGCGATTAACATAGTATAAATAGCCTTAATTATATCCTATCTAGCCCGAGTTCAAAGTTATCTAACAATAATTAAGGAAACAAAGTAGTATTGAATAAATTCAACAGAAGGATATGATTGTAAAGGAGATGATTACTTTTGCAATGTTAAATAAAAATATTAAAGAATGTTTAATAACAGACTTATTGAACTTTAATTATTATTATTTAATAGCTAAACATACTAGAACGAGTCTCCAATGAAAGAGATAGAAAAGTATGCAAGATTAATTGTACGAGCCGTATGCGGTGAAAATCGCACGTACGGTTCCCAGGGGGGGAAAATCCTAGAGGATCTACCTACCCCAATAGGTTCAGCAAGTTAAATTTAGATGCAAGCAAATTTGCCCAGATAAACCAATTTTGAAAAAAAATGAAAAGTATCTAAATTTAGACCCGAAGGCTAGTGATCTTACCATGATCAGGTTTCTAATTTGGGTTATTGTTGTAAATATATTCGATTATATATGTATATATATATTATAATTTAATAAGTTTTAGTTTATGGTGGAAGTTAGGTGGTTACTTAAATAGAAGTAACACGTTATTTGGTTTAGCTTTTGTTATGTCTATTTGGTATTTTTGGAGTTTACGAGTTTACATTAACTATATTTTATATCTATTTTTTTAATATCTATTATATTAGTATTATTATCTAATTCCCTTAGTTTAAGGCGAGATATTTCTGTATATAATTCTAGAATTGGTTTAATTATTTTGATTTCTTGTTTATTTTTGAGTTATGATAATTTACATATATATGTTACATTACACAATAGTGATCCAGAGGAGTTCAAAACATTCCTCAATACTTTTACAGTTTATGGTTTTGTGTTTAAATTATTTTTATTTTTTACTGTAGAATGTTTAAGTTATCTTTTGTTTATAAAATTAACATTAAACAAAAGTTCAAAATGATTAAAAACTTCAGGTTTAATTTCTTTAATTTATTTCTTATTAGCTGTATTAATCATTATATTTGTATATAAATACTATATTTTAATAGATGTATTATGAAAATATATTTTATTAGATGTATTAAAGATCTGAAAAGATATAATATTACATAAAATAGAAATAATAACTTCTAGTATATATTTTATGATTAGATATTCTTTAAGAAAAGTTTTTACGCGAATATTACCTCAAATTAATTTAGGTGAAGAAAATATAAATAAATATTTGTTATCTAAATATCCTTTATCTGATGTATGATCAAAAAGAATTAGTACTATTATTTATAAATTAATAAGAACATTCTGTATGATAATTTCACTATTTTTTATGGATAAGTCTGAGATAGTTTCTGATATAGTATTTAAGATAAAGAATACTACAGAAGGAGGAATAGACGGTCCTAAATTGAAGAATTTCACAAAACGAGATATAGAGGGTAATATAAAGGATAAACCTACAGAACAAGGTCTAGGCGGAACTAGAAGTAATAATACCTCACAACGAGGAATAGGTGATTCTAGAAGGAATAAACCTCTAGAAGGAGTAATAGACGAACCTAATAATTATTCTTCTCCAATTGATCAAAAGTTAAAGGAGAAAGCTCTAGATATGGACAAAAAAGCTGTATTGAAGCATACTTCTAAGTCATCTATAAAGAATTTAGATGTGGCATTAAATTCAGAGGATATAAACCTTTATATAGCTGCACATACTATGATCTTTTTTGATATGAGAAATTATGTGCTTAATAATCCAGTAATAATACAACCTGTTATAGATAAGTATGTTGATATAACAAGGCTTTGTCATGACTTCAGAGCTGATGGATCAGTGGGATTTAGATGAGAATATAAAAATACTGATATAGAAAAAATAAGAAAGATGGATGATAGTGAGGAAAAAAGAATTTTACTAGATTTACATCAGGCGACAGATAGTTTAAATGCAGCAAATAAATATAAATTAAGAGCTGGAAATAGACAAATAGATGAACATAATCTTTGTTTAAATCCTTGATTTATGAGACAAACATTTACAAATTTCAGATATGAATTGGATCCAACACATTCAGCAACAATAAATAGAATAAAAAGATTAGAAAAATTAAAAAAAAGTTAATATCTAACAAACCTAGACTTTAGTATAGGGCTTTTTGGTGGATTGTTTAATATATCTTCAGTTTCTAGTGTGTTACATATTCTAAATAGAACAATATAGTATAATTGAATATACTTTAATTATACTATTTATAATAATGGGTAGTCTATTATTAATATCATTATATTTATCCATAGAATTACAAAGTTATGGTTTGTATTTACTTTGTACAATATACAGAAATTCAGAATCATCAACATCTTCAGGTTTAACTTATTTTTTATTAGGTGGATTATCATCTTGTTTTATTTTATTAGGTATTAGTTTAATATATGCAAATTCAGGTACTACATATCTAGATAATTTTTATATAATAACTAATATATCTAATTTAATAAATGGTGATGATATGTTAGATATAGTTACATATATACCTTATATGAATAGGTTTTTTATTTAAAATATCAGGAGTTCCTTTTCGTTTTTTATCTCCTGATGTTTATGATGGTATACCAACTATCGTAACTACTTTTGTAGCTATTATATCAAAAAGATCAATTTTAGTTTTATTGTTTTTATTAGGTTTTGTTATTTTGTTTTATTTTATATGGTATGAGTTTATTTTTATTAGGTTTTGTTATTTTGTTTTATTTTATAAGGTATGAGTTTAATATATGCAAATTTAGGTAATACATATCTTTATAATATAAGTTAATATAATTATATAGTTTAGATTAAAATCAAAATATAATATGTTTTTTTTTTAATAAAAAAATATATATAAATTTAGTATATTAAGCCTATGTTGTTGACTAATAGGTAAGTCATAAATTTTTGGTGTTTACTAATGAGTGTTCGAATCGCTCCAACATAATTTTATGTCTATTAAAAAATATATTTTATATATTTGCCAGGATAGTTTAATAGGTAGAACAATAATTTCATGAATTAAGAATGAGAATTCGAATTTCTCTCCTGGCTAATATATCTAAAAAAGATATCTTATATTTTTTTTTTTACAAAAAAAAAATATAATTATTATAAAGGTAGGTATAGTTTAATAGGTAGAACGGCTGTATGTGGCACAGTATATTCTTGTTCGAGTCAAGGTACCAACCCTTTATAACTAGATTATGCCTTGGAGATGTTCAGGGTGTTACATAAAGTTGTAGTTATATAACTTAGAGGTTTTTTTAAGAGTATTTATTTAAAATGTTATTTCTTATATCTTTATTATTAATACCATTAATAGGAATCTTCTTAATTTTAATATTAAAAACGTATAATATCTCATCTTTAATGAATAAAATTATAAAAATAATAGGTTTGAGTACCTCTATTCTTAATTTAATAGTTTGTTTAATTATATTTATATTATTTGATTTTAGTAGTAAACAATTTCAGTTTATACAAGTCCAAGAGCACCATCAAATAAATTATTTTGATATTTATCTAGGTGTAGATGGATTATCTATATATTTTGTATTATTAACAACAATTATAATACCTATAGCATTAATATCTAATTGAAGATCAATAGAAGAAAAAAATGTATTGTCATTTATAGTTTTAATTTTACTATTGGAGACATTATTGTTAGCTGTATTTTTAGTTTTAGATATATTATTATTTTATATTTTTTTTGAAAGTATACTACCCCCATTATTTTTATTAATTGGTTTGTTTGGATCAAGTAATAAAGTTAGAGCTAGTTTTTATTTTTTTTTGTATACTTTATTAGGATCTTTATTTATGTTACTATCAATAATAACAATGTCTTCTATAATGGGTACTACTGATTTTGATGCTTTATCAAAAGCGAATTATAATTATATTACTCAACTATTTTTATTTTATGGTATATTTGTATCTTTTGCAGTAAAAACACCTACAATTTTTTTAAATACTTGATTATTAAAAGCTCATGTTGAATCACCTTTAGCCGGTAGTATTATTTTAGCTGGTGTTGTTTTAAAATTAAGTTTATATGGTATCTTTAGATTAATTTTACCTTTATTACCTAAAGCTAGTTTAAACTATACATATATTATTTATGTTATAGGTGTAATTACTATTATATATGCTAGTTTTAGTACATTAAGAACAATAGATATTAAAGAACTTATTGCTTATTCATCAGTTTCTCATGCTGCTGTTTATCTTTTAGGTGCATTTAGTAATTCTATTCAAGGTATAGAAGGTGCTATTTCTTTAGGTTTAGCCCATGGGTTTGTTTCTTCTGGACTTTTTATATGTGTTGGTGGTGTATTATATGATAGATCTTCTACGAGATTAATAACATATTATAGAGGTTTAGCTCAAATTATGCCTATTTTTTGTATATTATTTTATATTTTATCTTTAGGTAATTGTGGTGCTCCTCTTACTTTCAATTTTATAGGTGAATTTATGTCACTTTATGGTACATTTGAAAGAATATCTCTTTTAGGTGGATTAGCTACTAGTTCTATTATTTTTTCAGCTGCTTATACAATTTTTATGTTTAATAGAATAGCTTTTGGTGGTAATTTTTCTTCTTATTTTATAAGATATATATTTGATTTAAATAAAAGAGAATTTGTTCTATTAACTTGTCTTGTTGTATTTACAGTCTTATTTGGTATATACCCTGCTCCTATTTTAGATGGTTTACATTACTCAGTTTCTTCTTTAATATATTCTATATAAGAGAAAAAATATGAAAAAACAACGATTATAATACTTTGGATATATTATATCTTGTGTTAAACTTTATGAGAAAGTTCTTAAATATTTAACTTTTTTTTATCCTAAGCGGTAAGTTTATACCAGATCTCTTTCTGTTCGTTTCCAAAAGCTTTTTATTTGGTCTATTTTTTTTTTTT